>MASP02000067.1:158027-361710 GCA_001693025.2 Colletotrichum lindemuthianum | reverse complement strand
TAGAAACTATTATAAGTAGCTATTAATATACTATTAAAATATAGTAGGAATATTAGTAAATCTAAAAGAATATATTATTTATTTAAAGAAGTTATAATATATCTAAAAAACTATTTTCTCCTAATCTACTTTATTAATTCTGATTTTATAGAATATAATAATAATATTAAGTTTAGTATACTAGTAGGTAGTAATAACCTTCTAGAGGATCTCTAATATAAGGAGGAGGAAGTAATAATCTTTCTTTATAATTATATTAAGAACTCTATAATCTATATAGAAATATATTCCTCTATCTAACTTTCTTATAAAGAGAATTAGAATACTAATAGAGAAGCTACTTACTTTAATAAATTCCTTATTAAGTAAATCCTCTAGGATCTTCTTAAGTATTAGAAACTCCTCCTATAATATACTATAGAGAAGTTCCTATAGGAAATCTAATTTATATTTCTTATTATTAGGAATTAATAGGATATAGTAGTTTATCCCTAGTTAGTTAGGAGGTAGCTAATATACTAAACCTAGATAGAAAAAATCTAGAAATTCCTTTAAGATATTTATAGGGATATAATCTCTTAAATCTACCTCTACTTTTAAAGCTAATATTTTCTTAATATCCACTAGACTAATAGATATAACCTAATAAGAACTTAGTATCTCACTAGTATACTATATAGTATACTAACAGATAAATATAAATAAATTAATATTAAATAGCTAAACTAACTAGATCTCTTTAAATTATATTAACTTATCCTAATATTCTAGATATACTATTATACTATTTTTCCTATATATTATCTATTAGGCTTTAATATTATAGATAATATAATTATCCTCTATCTATAACTACCTAAAATATAAGAGTAACTATAGATCCTCTATAATATAAATATAGATTTTCTATATATAGCTACTAACTTCTAGAGTTAGAATAGCTACTTTCTAGATATTACTAAGTAATAACTTAGTAGTATATTTCCTTATCTATCTCTTTAACTTATTAACTAGTAAGAGGTAAAGTTTCTTTATAAAGAAAATATTAATAATAATATAAATATTACAGCTTATATTAATAAGTATATTAATAGAGTAATTTCTATTAATTCTAACTTAAATAATAACTAACTACTAGTTACTTACTTATTCTTTTTCCTATTATTTCCCCTATTCTATTACTTCCACTTTAGTTAGCTCCAGAGCCTAACTTCACTCTAGAGTTACTTTTTTTCTGAATTCTTACTATTACTAAGTGGAGTAATATTATCCTCCTAATTATCCCTAATATAATCTAGAGTAGCTATAGTCTTTATAACCTTTATACTAGTTTTTTTATACTCTTAAGCTTTATAGTTTCTATAGATATAATCTTTCTTATTATATTTAAAATATTAGTAAGTATTCTAATAGTCTTTAGAATATTCCTTAGAGGTAGAAGAGAAACTACTAAAACTTTAATATTATTATTATTTCTTAACTATTTTAGTTATTATAATATTACTTTCTATATTATAAGTAGTAGGTCTCTAGTAAGGTAGTTAGTAGTATACTAATATCCTTTTTATTTATTTAAACTTCTAAGCTATATCTTAAACTTTAGATAACTAAAATCTATACTCTATAGGAAGGTTAACTATAATTAATAACTCCTTAAGATAGAGAAATAGAATAGCCTCCAGTAGAGAGATCTAAACTATATCTAGCTATATATACCCTCTAATATTAGCTAGAATCTTTTTAAATTAAGATAGAAAAGTAGTTAGATATTTATTTTCCTTCTATCTGAAATTTTATAGCTAGATAATAGTGTGGAGCTAGCTATTAGGATCTAGATAAGTTCTATCTAGATAACTTATAAAATTATTTAGATTATAGGAGTTCTTTAGTTTTCTCGCTATATAGAAAGTTTTAACTACTTACTGGAGACTAGAATCTAAATAAGAGTAAATTAGATACTAGTGTTTCTAATTATTATTAAAGAAGTAGTAGTTAATCTTAAATTTAGCTTTTATCTATTAAGTTTATACTTAGTATTCCTTCTGCTTACTTAAAAATTTTAGAGGTAGAGGAAGAAGCTTCCTCTAGTAGTTAGCTACTAGCAGAAGTATAGTGGTATTATTAACCTTAAGGACTATTATCCTAATAGATATTATTCTGAGGGTTACTAGAATATCCTAATATAAGCTAGAGATATCTATTATAATAGCTATTTAGAGGTTATTACTTACTATAGTATCTTATTTTACTAACTTATATAAGAACTTATTAATCCTCTAGTAGAGAGGGCTTAAAATATATTATAACTACTACTAAAGTAGTTTACTTATAGAGTTACTACCTATAGGGATATTCTGGGGGGCTTTAGTATCCTCTATCGTTCTTTGTATTGGTTAGTTAGTTGCCTGTTATATAGTGTTATATCTTAGGAGCCACACTTAACTAGATTATATACTTAACTAGTGGGAAGCTGTATTCTATCTAGTGTTATCTATATAGTAAATAAAACTAAGTTCTAAATATATAAAGGGCTGGACCTAGGTTTATTCAACTAGAAGGTGGCGTAAAATACTGTTTATTTAGAACTAAGGAGTAAAAAAGAAGCCTTCATAGGTGCGTGGAAAAGTCTGTATATATAATGCTATATAGGGCCCACTGGGGCCCCACCCGGGCGAGGGGGTTGGCTTCAGATGCCTGGGCACAGCCCTGGCCGGACATCCAGGCATAATCTGTAACAAAAAGATAAATAAAGAGGCTCCAGTATGGCAGTAATAGAGATTTCAGTATATATAATAGTAATAAAGCTACTATATAAGAAAGCTACTATAAGAAGCTACCCTAAGAGGCTATAATATTAAGACTATTAAGAGATATCTAGAGGGATATTAATATAGTAATAATAGAGATTTTAGTATATAAGATAGTTATAAGGATATATACCCTATAGTCTGTATAGAGAGCTAGAATAGCTAGAATTATGTAACCTATAGGGTCTGAGGCTATTAAGCCTCCTATAGGATAAAAGCCCTCTTATAGCTACTACTAGTAAGCTATACTAAGTTAAAATCTTATAATCTATAGAAACCTACTTTTTACTACTTACCCTTCCCTTACCTAGGCTTTTAGCTACACTCTTATAATTTTTCAATTTCTACTTCTCTAAGGAGGTAAAACTGGGGTTTTAGTAATAGCTCTATAATGAACGCCTGCCGACTAATTAGTAACTATATTAAGAATAACTACCCTAGTAGTCTAGATATTTATAGTATCTGAAAATTTAGCATCCAAAAATACAGCCTCTAAAAACATACCTTCTGAAAATACACTCTTAACTAGTAAGTATATAGTAACCTCTATATTAACTATATTAATATAAGCAGCTAAAATAAGTAACTTAAGTAATATAGCTGCTAGTATAGTAATAGTAACTATAATAATACTTATATACTTTCTTAAATAATAGTCCTCCTTTATAGAGGTTATAGTAGAATACCTCTCTAGTAGTATACTTATAGTAAGCTTAATATTATTATTGCTAGCCTTATCTGTAGCCTCTGAATATTGAGATTACTTAAGACCTCCTAGCTACCTCTATAGCCTTCTTTATAAAGAGGCTACCTTATATGAAATTAAGGATTAGCTAATAGTAATCTAAGATAGCTATATTTTATAGCTAGAAGCCTTAGAGGTACAGAAGATTTAGTAGGTTATAACTAAACTATTATATAGTTTACAGACTTAGTGGCATAATTACTATTATATCTTACTAGACTTTTTATAGGCTAACTTTATAGTATTTACTTACTACTTATTAACTAATCCTATCTTATAAAAGCTATACCTTTATAGTATACTTTATACACTTTAGTATAATAGCTAGATATTCCCACTAAAGTTTTATACTAAATAGTTAGTAATCTATAGGTCTCTAGGAACTGTTAGATTAGAGATATCTTAATTTCATATATTTACCTTCTTTTACTACCTTAAGGCTAGAATATAGAGATATTTATAATACTAGAAGTTTAATAACTAGTTATTAAGAACTATAGCTCTAGTAGCTGAATACCTCTAGGAGATATTATAGCTTTATAAAGATATTTTAAGTAGTATTATCAGAAAAGCTACTAACTATAATATTACTACTAGCTTAGTATATATATACTGCAAAATAGTTATTAAGTTAACTTTAGCTAAGAAGCTCCATTTTAAAGTTTAAATATATAAAATCTATAGTAAGTTAGACTATTTAATAGTTACTTATTACTAAAATGAGTTTTATATATACTATTAGAAATCTAGTTACTTTATAAAGGTTTATTATAACTATCAAGCTGCTAAGAGCTTATTACTAAAAAAGCCTTAAAGCTATACTAAGCTTAAGGTTAGAAAACCATTAGGATATAGTAATAGTAGCTCCTTTCTGGGAGCGAAGTAATTAGTGAATATCTATCTATACCTTAGTAACTTAATTAGTTATAAGAAATTTTATATATTTGATCCACTATAGGATACTTTAGAGAGAAGAGGTTAGATACCTTAGTATTTACCTAAAGATATCCAGTTAATATACTAAAAAGGTTAGATACTTTAGTAATT
The DNA here is from genome assembly GCA_001693025.2 of Colletotrichum lindemuthianum. NCBI lineage: Eukaryota > Fungi > Ascomycota > Sordariomycetes > Glomerellales > Glomerellaceae > Colletotrichum > Colletotrichum lindemuthianum. Next base: position 357,111 of record MASP02000067.1, on the reverse strand, counting down.
ACCTTAAGATATCTAGTTAATATACTAAAGTTTCGTAGGTTAATATACTTATAGGGAGGTTTTACTAAGGGATTATTAACCTCCCAGGTTAATATACCTATAGGAATAGTGTAGATTAATATATTTATAGCTTTAATCTCTTCTTATAATCGCTTGAAGTCTCTTATTTTAACTACTAATTCAAACTGTTATTTCAAACTATTATTTTAACTATTATTTCAATTATTATTTTAACTGTTATTTATCTGTTATTTTATCTTCACACTCTAAGCTACCGCTAAACAGTCGGCAAAATTATATATTAAGAGTAACTATATAGTATTTACAGGCTTTAGAGCCTAAAGCCTTTAAAGGGGGGGATAATTATAAGGATATATATCCTATAGCTTATATAGAGAGTTGGAATAGCTAGGATCACGTAACTTATAGAGCCTGAGGCTACTAGGCCTCCTATAGGATAAAAGCTCTCTTATAGCTACCACTAGTTAGCTACACTAAGTTGAAATCTTATAACCTACAGAGATCTACCTTTTACTGCTTATCCTTCCCTTACCTAGGCTTTTAGCCACACTCTTACAATAGTAATAAGGCTACTATATAAGAAAGCTACCACAAAAAGCTACTATAAGAGACTATAATATTAAGATTATTAAGAGATATCCAGAGGGATACTGACGTCAGTATAGCTATAGAAATTTCAGTATATAAAGCTACCCTATAAGAGGCTATAATATTGAGGCTATTAAGAGATAACTAGAGGGATACTAATATATAAAAAAAAGGAAGATATAATATATATAAAATTAATAAGATTACTATAAGAGAGGCTATAAGGTATTAATAAGGTTATTATACAAGAGGGCTACTATAAGAGATAACCAGAGGGGTAGCAGTATATATAAGGATACAGAAATTTCAATATATATAGTATTAATAAAGCTACTATATTAGAAAACCACTATATAAGAAGGCCAGTATATAAGAAAGCTACTATATAAAAAAGCTATCTACTAATAATCAGACTATTAAAAGAATAAAAGATAAACAGAGATATACCAGCATATATATGAATATAGAGATTTCAGATATAAAAAGATTAATAAGGCTACTATATAAGAGGGTTACTATATAAGAAAGCCACTATAAAAGATAACCAGAGGGGTATCAGTATATATATAGATATAGAGATTTTAAATAAATAGAGATTTTTAAGATTTTTAAGATTTTTAAGGTAGTCACTTTATAATAGCTACTTTCAGGCACTTAGAGGTATATATTATATAACTATATTAGTTATAATAATAAGCAGTTTACTATAGAGGCACCAGGAGATACCTCTGGTAATATTATTAGTAACGGTAATACCGGAAAGTAGAGAAAGCTCTACCTCAGTGAAGGTAGAGAAAAACTTTACTAACTATAAGGATATTACTATATAAATATAAGAACTTAGAGGTTAGCTAAAAGCTAGCCTTTAGGTTTAAATATAACCTAAGGTTTTTCAGTTTCCCAGGCTGAAAGTTTCAAAATATAATATAAGAGTAACTTTAAGTTTTTAAAGACTTTATGGCTATAAGGATATAGCCTCTAAGGGAAAAGATAATAGCTACCAGAAGGCTATAAGGTTATAAATACTATAAATATAAATATTATATTATCTATAGTATAATAGCTAAGGTAGCTATATAGCAGCTCTACCACTAATAATCTACAGAAAGCTACAAACCCTATAATTTTTATATAGAGGCTTATATAAACCTTAAAAGAGGGATACCAGAGGGCTAACAGCAGTAGCAACAGCAACGGCAACAGCAGTAACATCAGCATAACTACAGCAGTAGCATCGATATAACTACGGTAGTGGCATCAGTATAGCTACGGCAGTAGTATCAGCATAGCTACGGCAGTGGCATCAACAGCAGCAACAGCCACAGCAACAAGAGGCTACAGCGTTATACGGCAACAAGAGGGCCAACGGCATAACAATAGTAACAACATATGAGAGGCAAGCAGTATATAAGAGGCAAGCGGCATACAAGAGGTCAGCAGCATACAAGAGGTCAGCAGCATATAGGGAGTCAGCAGCATACGAGAGACAGCGTCAGTAAGAGGCATAGTTACAGCAACAAGAGGCTACATTAACAAAAGACTATAGCAACAAGAGGTCAGCGGCATAGAAGAGGCTATATCAATAAGGGGCCAGCAGCATACGAAAGGTCAGCAGCATATAAGAGGTTAGCGGCGTAGCTTCGAGAGACTCTGTAAACAATGCTACTCTTCCTGCCATAGGGGCGAAGGTTCAACGAGGATACTGGGGGTCTAGCTGAAGTATATAAGGGGCAGTGGAGGGCCAGTAGGAGGGCCAGGGGATATGCCACAGAGACAGAAAGCTTTAGATCTGGAAATAGCTTCATACAAGCCGCGAGACCATGAGGATATAGTCTATAAGGGGGGGGGAATATATTAGGGTATACCAGTGGCCTCCAGCTAAGCCACTACTAGGCCACTATTAGGCCACCACTTAGTTATATATAAAGAGAGGTATTTAGGCTATAATAGCTAGAATTCCAGTTAGAGGAGTTAAATTCAAATATATTAATAACTATATACCTATATTTGCCTCCCATATAGACCTATCACTTGGAGACCGGCCAGCTTCTGATATATCTTAACTGCTCACCCATCTACTCTGAAGCCTCCTATCCTCACAACTAAAGCCTAACTAACAATAATCAACCTGAGGGTTTCAAGATGGATTGATATATAGCATAGGCCTCAGGCATAAGGCAGAGTGAAAGCCTAAAGTAATCTCACTTTCATACGCTGCATGGTATCTGAGGCCAGGACAGCTCACAACAGCATCCATCACACGCCTCGATCGTAAGTTCGCCTACACTTGAGACTGTTGGTATACTAGCTCACTGAAATGCATAACAAACAAGGAAAGGAAGTTCGGATTGTAAATGTGTGATGAACCGTACAGTATGCGTATGGTCTACGGAGATAGGTAAATAAAAACTTAATTTATGTTAAAAGCTATATATAGGATACTATTATCTAATATATAGGTTCATAAGTATATCTTAGGTAAGAAATACCTCATGGAAGTATGCTACGTAACCTAGAGTAGCAGCCTACAGCTTTAAAGCTATCACGACAAAATGCTAATCAGGAGTTGGGAATTTCTACAATATGAAAGTGGACGCCTTTTACCCTTCTTCGGGGACGTACTGGCGGAAAAGATCACAATCACATACACTGGCTCTACACAGATAGTCACCGAATAAGTCATGTGCAGATGGGAAGGCGGCAAACCAAACGACAGCTTAATACTATGTTGCAGTTGTTCCCATAGTTCTTGGCATACATCGTCAGCTAGAGTTGACAGCTTCATTATTTCAAGGGCATCGGCCGTTGACGGTTCTCCTAATAGACTCAAGTTTCAACTGAGCTCTTCAAATCGAAGCAGGGCCCGTATGGAATAAGTCCTATGCAAACCGCTCAAGAGCAATGAGAAGCTCACACCCCTTGAGGCTCATGTACCCATGATCGTCGGATCAAACTGACGAGCAGAAACCAGATTTTGCCCTTGTGCTAGACTTTCAATACCAATCTGGGGGAACCCCCACTAGGAGAAGCAATCCATCAACTACATCCGCTTCGTCAAGCCTGCGGTCTCCAAGACTACCTAGTCTAGTTCCAACTTGTATACTAGGTACGTAGAGGACTCGGAACTCCCCTAGTCGTTCTCTCTTGCAAAATACTTTCAAAAACTTCTGCTTCAGTTGTACTCTTGGGACCACTCTTGAGCTCCAAGAAAACCCGACATTCCAATTCCGTTGGGTCTAGACAGCCAACAAAGTAACAGCCGAAGATTACACTTAAAAGCTACTGTCGAACTAGCCAAACCCCAAGCCCAAGAACCACCCAAACACGACACCACTCCAGAAGAATCGGTCTCACTCCCCACACGTAATCTTCACCACCTACACTCAGGGTGTCTAACGCGCCTCTGAGCCAATCTCCCAGTCGAAATCAAACGAAGCACCGATTTCCTAGTTCGGCAATTCCTGCGAGAATGCCATGTGCGTGGGGGCCATCCTCCCCCGTGCGCATCCATCTCTCTTTCTTCTAGAACGAGTGGTTCTACTACGTCGACGGACGGGTGTCGCCGTGTGCAGTTGAGTTGCTGCAGCTGCACTTGCTGGGTTGGCAGCGGGACCATGCCGTATTTGCTTTTTCCTGCAGCTTAGGCGATGATGCGCAGCAACACGGCACACCAGCACACCAGCGCACGCCCGAATTGCATCTCGCAGACTTACATCATGACCTATGCAAGCCCCCGGATGTCACCGTCATTACAAGTCTGCAATCTCCCTTGGAAGAATCTTCACCGCCTCTACTATGTAGAGTGTTGATGCAAGTGGCTTGGAGATTGGCGTGTGTTGGCCAGGTAGCGGGGAAAGCTTGGTGACGGCCTCATATTTGTTGGCGTACACGTGAGAGTCTCTCATTTCCCGTTGCGGTGCATGGCATAGCATATGCTTTACAGGCCACCTACAGAGATTACTCTGCCACGCTCATCATCGACTAATAGTGTCGCCCGTCGCCCGAGATCACATCCCAGCGATCCTCGAGGTATGGGTATCTAGGCGTATTGCATGAGGCAGATGATCTTAATCGATACAGCTGTATTATTTCCTAGTCTTGCTGCAGATGCGTTACATACATGCCCGAGTCCCCCACGTAGAGACCTTGAAAACGGATTTTGGAAATACCATCCTCTCGGCCGCAAACCTCCAGTCATATGCAACATGACATTGCGGCTGTCGAAACCACGCCGCAGCGCTTAGAGACCCCTTCTTAATCGAAATAGGACCAAAGTGGCGCTAGACCTAGCTGAGTTGATACGCATACTATGTACTATAGGGATGGAACGGCGCGTCTGCAGGGCAAGCGACACTGACAAACAGACCCGGAGGTCCATCCATGATCCCGCGCGGACAGGTTGCAACTGGCGCGATGCAACTGTACCATGGCGACGGGGTGACAATTTCTGGAGATGACGATCAGGGCAACTCGGGGCGGCCGGAATGGAGCAGCAAGGGGAACACGAGGGGTGAAGAGCTGTCGCCCACGATGCGGCCACGAGACAGCAGGGCATGGCGACAGGCTTGAGGTTGCAGGCCCTGCCGGGGATTGGGGGAAAAGGTTCCGGGACGTTTCATGGCGCGTGAGGAAGAAGACGTGGGATGTGGTGTATCTGTAGCGTGCAGCGAGACCCGAACCAACGGCGGAAGACGAGTTGCATCTCCCCGTTGGCCGGGGCTCAAGGTGTGGTCTGGGGATGGTGTACTGAAGGCTACGGCCGCAGACTAGACTAGTGCCGTCGGGACGATGCGATGCGATGCGATGCGACTGCGAGGAGATGGCAGTGCAACAGGAGGGCGTCTGGGATTTCCAACGTCTATCCGTCTGTCCATTCCGTGCCGGCCGGGGATGCATCTGCTAGTTTCCAAGAGCTAGGGACCCAGAGATACGGCCGAAGCGACTGCATTGGCAGGGCCCCTCACTTGGAGCCGAGAGACTCATTGGCTCAGCAATCGCCCACGCCCCCTCCTTCTCTAACCTCCGTGAAGCGTCGACACGAAGAGGATGTTGTCACCGCTCTGGACTTCGTACGCCTCCTCTCCCTCGAGCTCCCAGTCCGCGTCATTGATCAGGGCCAGGATGCCAGGTCGACTAGAAAGGCTGCGTTAGCGTCGCAGGCGCCATGGCGAGTCTGCACAAGACGTGTAGAAGGCAGTGGCGATATGAATCTGCACGATGGTGTATGCTGGGGTTGGGGTGGGAGTATACATCTGTAGAGGGAAGAAACAGAAAGGAGACGGAGATGATGGCGAAATGAAAGACGCTGAAGGATGGGGCCAGGGCTGCGGTGCGACTCTAAGACGTACAGATGGCCATCGAGAACGAACAGCTCCTTTCTGCTGTCCTTCATGGTGTTCTCGCAGAGGTAGCCGATGAGACAGGCAATAGTTGCGGGTTTGCCCTCCTTGTTCACCGCCGGGATGGAGATCTTGTGGCGGCGCTGATCAGAGAAGAGCATCTCGAGGCCGCCGCTGCAGGAGACTGTCAGCGATAGGTCCGGGTATCTGTGCAGCATGCAAGATGCCCGTAGATGATGTCCGTATCCGACTCATCATATCCGAGAAAAGACATCGGACTGACGTCCGGAAGGAATCGGTCTCCAAGGCGTGGAAAGAAGCGTCGAGGATGAGGCTCACGAGAACTCGACGACCAGGTTGATCTTCTCCCCCGCATCTGCAGAGTCGGCCGTCATTTCTTCTTCCTCTGCAGACTCGATGACTTCTGACGGTGAGGAAAGTGCCGACAGTAGAACGAGGTTGGAGAATAGATGAAGAAAATATGAAATGGAGTTACTATAGAGTTTCTTTGCTTGCGCTCAGACTTGGACGGTGGAAGATGGAGAACGACCGTGGAAGAGGTCCAGTATTGGGACGGGATACGGGACGGCAACTGCCTGCCTTACAGGGCTCTGACGGCAAACGGCGTCTGTGGGGGTGCCTAACGGTCCGGCGCACCGAGCGTCGCAAACGCTGAACTGCGCTGTAAGCCCAACGGAAGGCCCGATAGGACACAGGCAGTGGCAATGACAGTGATAGTGACAGCAGTCGGCAGTGGTAATAGGTGGCAGCCACTCCGCCAGCCACAGCACGGCCACCCCACCAGGAAAATTTCAACTTCACCTCCAGACCCTCGCTGGTGAGCCAATCATATCGTCGTATTTGGTCAACCCTCAGAGTCACTCGCCTACGACCGCTACATTGTCATGGCGGTAGACAAGGAGGCCATCAGCCACCCGGCTGTTGAGTACTTGTCCACGGGTGCCAACAGACAGACTGCGGCCGCCGATTGGAGTCCCAGCGGACTTCTCGCTTTTGGTGCTGATTCCAACGTTGCTCTGTGGGCGCCTTCTGTAAGCCTCTTGGTCCCCTGCCCAAGACCCCTGACTGATACCTTGTAACCAGTCTGAAAATGCCGAAGGTGTCACAGTCCTCCTGAGTGGTCACAAGGAGGTCGTCAAGGCCGTGAAGTTCCTTCCTCGAGTGCCTGGCGAAGACCGCCAATTCCTCGTCAGCGGATCTGACGACCAGACGCTCAGGCTCTGGTCTCTGGACCCCAAGGCCAACCGAGGAGAATGCGTTCAGACCATCCAGGAGCACACCGCCCCCGTCAACTGCATAGCAATCTTGCAGTCCAAGAGTGCACCCAAGCGGGTTCTGCTGGCTTCAGGGGCTGCCGATGCGACCATCAAGATCTGGCAACTTACATCCGGCCAGCTGCTGCTTCGCCAGACCATCAAGACCGCGCCCAAGTACTTCCCCCTATGTCTGGCACTGACTGCTTTGGACGAGGAAGAAGACGTGTACGTGCTCGCGGCCGCTGGCACCAAGACGTTTGTCCAGATCTTTGTCGCCGCAGGGGCCGAGGAAACGGTCAACTTCACACTTCAAGCCACGCTATCCGGCCATGAAGGTTGGATCCGCTCTTTGGACTTTACATGGGAGAGCACCGAGGCGAACAGCGACCTGCTGCTTGCTTCAGCAAGCCAGGACAAGTACGTTAGACTATGGCGCCTTCACCCGGGCAAGGAGCTGCCATCTCTCGCGGCAGAGGGCTCGGATCCCTCCAGCGGCGCCTATCTCCCTGGCAGATCTCCATCGAACAAGGCGCACCGCCTGCAATGCGCAAACAAGGACTTCTCCATCACCTTTGAAGCCCTCCTCCTGGGCCACGAAGACTGGATCTACAGCGCAAAATGGTACGTTCACAAGGAGAAGCTCCAACTCCTCACCGTCTCCGCGGACAACTCCCTCGCCATGTGGGAGGCGGACGCCACCTCCGGCATCTGGGTCAGCATGGTCAGACTCGGCGAGATCAGCAGAGAAAAGGGCGCGACGACGGCGACGGGCAGCATCGGTGGTTTCTGGACGGGTCTCTGGGCCCCCGACGGCAAGTCCGTCGTCTGTCTCGGCCGCACAGGAAGCTGGCGCAGATGGGTCTACAGCGAGGAGCGCGACGAGTGGCAGCCTGCCATCGCCGTGTCCGGCCACACCAAGACGGTCACGGGCATCGCGTGGTCTCGCGACGGCGACTACCTCATGTCCACGAGTTCCGACCAGACCACGCGCCTCCACGCGCGGTGGGAGCGCTCCACCACCACCGGACGCTCCTGGCACGAAATGTCCCGCCCCCAGATCCACGGCTACGACCTCAACTGCATCGACACCCTCGGCGCATCCCAGTTCGTCTCCGGCGCCGACGAGAAGCTCATGCGCGTCTTCAGCGAACCCCGCGCCGTCGCCCGGATGCTCCAAACCCTCGGCGGCATCGACACCGGCGCCGCAGAGTCCATGCCCGACGGCGCCAACATGCCCGTCCTCGGCCTCTCCAACAAGGCCATCGACGCCGTCGACGACGACCAGGAGGTCCACGCCGACAGCCAGTACGACCGCGACGCCGTCGACCCGGCCACCGTCGTGCGCAAATCCATGCTCGACATCGACCACCCGCCCTTTGAGGAGTCCCTCTCGCGGCACACCCTCTGGCCCGAAACGGAAAAGCTCTACGGCCACGGCTACGAGATCTCCTGCCTCGCCGCCAGCCACGACGGCAAACTCGTCGCGAGCGCCTGCAGGGCCAGCTCCCTCAACCACGCCGTCGTCCGCCTCTTCGAGACGGACCGCTGGACCGAAATCAGGCCGCCCCTGACGGCGCACTCCCTCACCGCCACGCGGCTGCGCTTCTCCCCCGACGACCGCTTCCTCCTGAGCGTCGGCCGAGACAGGCAGTGGGCCGTCTTCGAGCGCGACGCGCACGACGGCTCGAAATACGAGCTCCTCCAGGCGAACCCCAAGGGCCACGCGCGCATGATCCTCGACGCGGCGTGGGCTCCGCTCAACGCCGCGCCGACCTTCGTGACGGCCGGTCGCGACAAGAACGCCAAGGTGTGGGTTGCAAAGACGCAGGAGGGCGGCAAGACGGAGTTTGCGCTGGCCTCGAGCATCGCCTTTGACGGGCCCGTCACGGCTGTCGACTTCCTCGGGAGATCCGGCGCAAAGGGCGAGGTCGTTCTCGCCGTCGGCACGGAATCGGGCAAGATTTCCTTGTCTACGCTCGTTGAGGGAGTTGCTCAAGCCGATGGGACGGTCCAATTGGCACCGCAGTAAGTTCTCGCCGTCTCCTGTTGGGAAATCATCCACTGATTGTTTTCCAGTCTCTGCCTTCCCAAGCCAGTTGCCCAGCTAGCATGGCGGCCCAAGGCGGCATCCGAGGGTGTCGACGAGCTGGCCATTGCTGGCGAGGATAGCTCCCTGAGGATATACGGCTTCAGAGGCCTAGGAGCCGCAAGCTAAAAAAGAAAGGGAGGTGTTTTCATTGACGTCTATGTATGAGGGTATGATTAAACACGCATCGTCACATGCGCATGAGCTTTATATAACTTGTCGTCCACCGTGCCTCGGAAAGCAATTAAAAACCAGTGAAAACGCCCCCCTACACGACACTCCCGCACAACCGCGCCCTTCGAGCTCTTCATCGGACCGTCCTGCCAGCGTCGCTATTACCTCTGCCTACTCGTAATCCCTGCTCTTGATCGTGGTTCCCGTTCCCGTGCCCTTTCGTTCTCGTAGCTCTGCTCTGCCTTTTTTGCGAAGTCAAAGGTCCCTCCTCAGGCAACATCCTTACAGCTCCTTGACGAGTGCGACAGTCTGGTGCGCCAACGCCGCTGCGCTGCTCTTGGTCGTCTCGGCCATGAGCACGCTCTCCACCGCCGCCTTTGTCACCTCGACCGCGTCCACGACGGCCTCGACGACGGCGTCGATCGGGTCGCCGTGCATGTAGAACCACGCGCGGTTGGCGATGAAGGTGATGTGTTGCGGGAGGTACAGGATCGTCGCGATGAAGGTCAGGCTGCAGAGGAGGAAGAGGACGGTGTCTGTTTTGTCCGAGGTCAGCGGGTTCCGACGGGATCTTTCGGGAAGAGGGGATGGGTTCGACGTACAGAAGATGAACTTCTCCAGGGGCGTGAAAATGTACACGCTGAATGTGACCTCGAGCTGGTACTGCTTCAGGTGAAGCCACTTGCTGAAGGACTGGAGTGCCGACATCTTGAAAGGGCGTTTGTGGAGTGCGTGGTAGTGCTTCAACCTAGTGCTGTGCGAGAGTCTGCCGCGCGAGGTCGTCCGCTTCTTTTAAACGTGTGTCACCCCTCGTTTCTCGAACGTCTGGACGCCGTGAACAGGGGAAATCCCGAGAATCGTCGCAGTAAAGGAAAATAAATTGGCTGGAGTTGATTGACGCAGAATCGCGCGGGAAACCGAACCCGTTCCAAATCTTATCAGTCAAATTACCCCCTTCCTGCCCACCACCCACCACCCCCTGGTCCCAGACCGCGGGCAAACAAACAGCGTACCGGCCGATCCGTGCAGCGCACTGCCTGCAGCCTCACTGTAAAACAGGGGGGGAGTCCACCCGCCACACCACACCGCCAGCGAGGCAAAATAAGTGGGCCACTTGCCTTCCATCCCGAATCGTATGATTGGCTGCTTCCACTGGACCATCTCAAATGCCATCATGCAGCCACCACCCGTCCGCCAGCTGGCAAGCTCTCCATCGAATCGCAGACAGCCTCAAACCTCGACGACCTTCGACCTCGGCCGCGCGCAGTCTCGAAACATCATTCCGAACCCACAGACGATGGCCCGGCTCAGAAGATGCCTCCACCACACATAGCGCGCCTCCTAACCTCCTCCCTCTCCGCCGCGCGGAACAGAAGCTCCTCCAATGTGCTGAAGCAGACGACTTTCCCGCCACCGCCGCGGGTTCCAAATCTCCCGCCGCCGGCAGCACCATTCGTCACTTCGTCTCGCCTCGCGCTCAAGAAGCACGAGATGCCACCCCGGCCCAAACCGCCACCCGACTCTGAAATCGAAGAGTCGTACCTCAAGGGCAGCGGGCCGGGTGGTCAGAAAATTGTACGGCCATCTCGTTTCCCCGACACTACTGGACAGGGAAAAGGCACACACAGCTAACCCGGTCCCAAAGAACAAAACCAGCTCGGCCGTCCAGCTCAAACACATACCCACCGGCATTGTCGTCAAGTCCCAGGCCACACGTTCACGTTCGCAAAATCGCAAAATCGCTAGAGAAATCCTCGCGCAAAAGATTGACGACCTCCAAAACGGTGGCCAGAGCCGCTCTGCCATCGTGGGCGAGGTCAAGCGCAAAAAGGCGGCTAGTGCGGCCAAGAAGAGCAAGAGAAAGTACCGCAAGCTCGACGATGACAAGGAAGAAGAGGGCGAAGAGCCTCTCCCAGAAGAGGTCGAAGCCGCAGCAGACCCCGTCGACGAACAGACGAACGGCGCCCAAAGCGCACTTGTCAAACCTGCAGATGAACCGTCACAAAAGTAGAACCACAGACTCTCGTAGCTTGCAAATCGTATCATGTCTAAATTGCCACTCTACTGGAATTACTCGATTAAACTCGGCTCGACCCTATTCCTCACAATCACTAAGCAATCGTAAAGACGCATGCGGGAACTGTAAGCAAAGTGTATTGTATGATCGACCTCAGGTGTAAACGTGACCGCCCCTATACGCGCCCACGCGCACCCTGCTACAAAACCAGGACCAGATCTTTCGGGAGAAGGGTCGACCCAAGCTTCTTGACCATGTCACCAATTTTTCGCCAATATGAGACCTGGATGCTATGCATGCAACGCCAGAGGGACCTTGCACTGCTCGTGATCTCTTTGGGATCGGTGTGCTTTCGGAAGGGCGAGGATGTGATTCGGGAAGCAACGCGCTACGACTCAGTCAGCACGGCATCGGCAATAACTCGAGCACACACACGACATACCTTAGAAGCACTTGCGGTGAACAATGGAGGGACCGCTCTCGTCGTACTCCTGCTTCGAGATCCACATCTGCTGGAAGGTAGACAGGGAGGCGAGAATGGAACCACCGATCCAGACGGAGTACTTGCGCTCGGGGGGAGCGATGATCTTGACCTTCATGGAAGAGGGAGCAAGGGAAGTGATCTCCTTCTGCATACGGTCGGACAGACCGGGGTACATGGTGGTACCACCAGACTAGGACTTGTTAGCTCTTGTCGTTTTTTCACGGTGCAAAGCCAACGTACCATGACAATGTTGCCGTACAGGTCCTTACGGACGTCGACGTCGGACTTCATGATGGAGTTGAAAACGGTGACGTGAATGCCGCCAGACTCAAGGCCAAGGACGGAGGGGGCGAAGAGGGCCTCGGGGGCACGGAAACGCTCGTTGCCAATGGTGATGACCTGACCGTCGGGAAGCTCGTAGGACTTCTCCAAGCTGGAGGACTGGGAGGCGGTCTGGAGCTCCTGCTCGAAGTCGAGGGCGACGTAGCAGAGCTTCTCCTTGATGTCACGAACGATTTCACGTTCGGCGGTGGTGGAGAAGCTGTAGCCGCGCTCGGCAAGGATCTTCATGAGGTAGTCGGTCAAGTCACGTCCGGCCATGTCGACACGGGCAATGGCCTGGGGAAGAGCGAAACCCTCGTAAATGGGGACAACGTGGGTGACACCGTCACCGGAGTCGAGGACGATACCGGTGGTACGACCGGAGGCGTACAGAGACAGGACGGCCTGGATAGAGACGTAGAACGCGGGGGCGTTGAAGGTCTCGAAGACAATCTGGGTCATCTTCTCTCTGTTGGACTTGGGGTTGATGGGGGCCTCGGTCAAGAGAACGGGGTGCTCCTCGGGGGCAACGCGGAGCTCGTTGTAGAAGGTGTGGTGCCAAATCTTCTCCATGTCGTCCCAGTTGGTGACAACACCGTGCTCGATGGGGTAGCGAAGAGTCAGGATACCACGCTTCGACTGTGCCTCATCACCAACGTACGAGTCCTTCTGACCCATACCAATCATGATACTGTTTCACGTGTTAGGTCGCGATTCGGTGGCGGAAATTGCCGCGGCAATGAAGACATACCCATGGTGGCGAGGGCGACCGACGATGGAGGCTGCGAAGCTGTCAGCAACTATGGAGTCTAGCAAAAAAGGAAGGCCGATCTCGATGACCTCCTGAAGGGCGAGGTTTCGGTCTGCGGATAGGACAACTTACGAAAGACAGCTCTGGGCGCATCGTCACCGGCGAAACCGGCCTTGCACATACCCGAACTGGACTCAAGTCAGATTCAAACTCATTATGATACACGTCGATCGTTGTTCGGGATGCCATTGGGTTATCGTAGAGGGCTGACGATTGGCCAGATCCCACGAAGCCCGAGGCGGGATGGTCGGTGAGGCGGCGGGGAAGCTTACCCATTGTCGATAACGAGGGCAGCAACCTCCTCTGTTGGAAGCGCGTGTCAGCCATGAGTTCCAAAGGAAGACGCAATTAAATCGATGGCGAGGATTGCGACGAAGGGGGCGAGGATTCGAGCATCCCGAGGGAAGAAGTCGATGGAGGAATGGCGTCACATACCTTCCATTGTGAATTATTTGGTGTTGACGACGGGGAAAATAGAGGACAAGTAGACGAAAGATGGAAGCAAAAACAGCTCACTCGATTCCGGAATCTTGCGAGCGAGATGGAACTGGTAAAGTCCTGAGCGATGGCAAAGACTTGGGGAGGGCACGTCGATGGGTGAAGTCGAAAGCGGGAAAGGTTACGGGAAGGCGAGAGGTAGTTGATTTTGGGTGGAGGAGGGGGGAAGAAGGGGAGGAGTGGAAATGGGCGTGCACAGTGCGGAAGAGTGCGGTGAGCAGGGTCGCGGTGCTTTGGGCCACCGGTCGTAGTGTCCTCAGGTCGTTGGCTCCTGATGGCTGTCAGAAAAAGACCTAACCGGACTGGTCTGAGTGAGCAAATGGGCAGTGTTTAGCGGACAGGTCGCTGCGGGCGAAGTGGAGGTGAGTAACGTAGGTAGGTACCTGACGCAGTCTGAGGGCGAACTGGCAGACAGCGCAGGGAACGAGCCAAGGCACTCAAGCACTGTACCGCTCTGTACAGGTGGCAGAAAGTGGTGGCATTCGACCCCCGGGGACCAGGTTGCCGCTTTAAGGGCTAGTCTGGGGCCCGTGCTTCTTGCTCACTTCGCAGTGCTGCCGCTCAGTGCCTGTCCCGGGCAGGTAGTGTGGTGGGGTACGGAAGAAAGAGGCAAGCAATAGCAGGAGAGCTTCACCTCGGAATGGAGAAGTGGTACCTGAGAAATTGGTGAGATTTCGCGTACAAATTGATGTATCTGTCTTTTCCTTCTTTTGACCGGGCTGGGCCGCTGATGTAAATTGCTGGTGGCTGGGGAAGGAAGCGAGACTGCAGAAGCAGAAGCAGGAAAGCGAATCACCAACTGATGGCAATCTGAGTCTTGGATTGTACCTGTTCGAAAGATATGCAGCGCCACGCTTTGGTTTGCGGTTTGTTCAGCGTCTTTTGTGTGTCTGAACATCACCCTTCATAGCGTCATCCCGTCTTATCTATGGGTGTAGATCAGTAGGCAACGACTTTATCCTTGTCCGTGGGCGGTGGTAGTCGTCAGCTTCCACGGTATCTTTTGAGGTTAGATACCCGCACTCCAGGCGGCAGCTTGAAACTGATGGCGAGAAAGACGCTTACTCTGACCTCCATGGCTACGACGACGACGTGGACGACGACGACGACGACGACAACCACTACCACGGACCAACCAGCCAAGCCACGACGGGATCACAGTGCTACTGGCGGTCGACAACCGTAGCGTGTCCATGTAATATCTTCACGGCCTCTATCCCCACATTGACCGCCTGCACGCACGCTACCGCCTGATAAAAATGCAAGGTTGACCCAAGCGAGAACATGGGAGCATGGGAACAGCTCGGCCAAGACGTGCACCTAAACGGTCAGCGCTGCACAGTATCGCGGATCCATCCCATCCCTATCCATCACTGTACTGTGGAACGGGGGCTGCTCCTCGACGCCCACGTGAGACTCAACAAGATTCCGCCGTCGCCGCCTGTTTCATGCTCGAAGGCGGTCGGCGGGCGGGATCGCGCCCGGCTGTACAGCATCTCACATGGGAGAGGCGCCTCCGACCATCCGGCTCAGAGACGTACGTCATCTGTCCAGTCAGCAGCAAAGACTTGGATGCGGACGCCAAGTAACCTTCTATTTTGGGCAAACCTTCTGCCTGGCTGCCATTCTCAATGAAGTTCTCGTAGGCTGACTCCTAGACGGAGTCCTGGACATCTGGATACCTCCGACGCTGGCCTTGAAGCTGCAAGGGCCGTAATTCCCCTGAATGGGTCGCGCGGCTCTAACGGTTCAAATTGGACACCCGCGCATACTGCGTGGGAAACATTTGCAGGAACATTGCCTGGCCTCCAGGGGCTACGGAAAGAGCCTGCAAGCCATTGCATGGCACGCAGCCTCCAGCCTTGCATGCTTCGCAAAGTTCGCGAAGCGGTTCAGCTCCCTATCGTCCCCCCTTACCACTCAAGCCTGGAGCCTTGTTCGTATGCACGGCATCGTTTGGAACATCCTGTGGTTCCCAACGAGAAACGGTGGGAGGCAACACACCACTGTACGTCTCCAGGGTGGCTGAGCAAGAGCTCCGGGTTGCTGGGCGGTGTCTCCGTTGATCGGGGTTCCAGAACCGCGGCCAGGTTCTCCTGGGATCGAAGCTTAGATCCGGAGACTCCATACCCATCTGTGCTGGATTCCGAGACGCAGAGCACAACAGGTCGAACCAACAGGACACGTTGATGACCCAAAATGCGAGGCTGAGTAGATCAAGGCTACGTGACAAGAAGTTGGGTGCCACGCAACTTGATGCTGTCGATAGGGTGACTTCATCGTCCAAAACTGGCCGGCTGGCAGCCCAACGCGGCGCCATCTGCCACCATAGCTCAAGGAAGCTCCCTCTTTCGTTAAAGCGGCAAGGAGGGGCATCTCGTTCTGGTAGTGGGGCAGTTGGGACTTTTTTTTGGTTCTTCACCAACCACCGGAGAGAATGGACAATTCATCACTCCTTTCCCAAACGGAACTCCAATGTTCCATCATTGCCGTCAATTATTACTGGCAGAGGGTAATTGACAGCTCACCATGCTTCATGGTCCGATCATGGGTTCGGACTGCTGGCAATGGCACTGGGCAGAAGGGGCACCACGCTGACCGACATCTTATACTTGTACGGGTTTCAGTCGTCAATCCGCATAAAATAAACGCACAGAGCTGGTTCTGGCCAGGGCTCTCACGTGAGATGTACGCTAAGCCGTGTTCGGACTGGCAACCTTCCTGAATGTTCCAGAAAAAGGCAGCAAATCACTGTAGCCACTGAGGTGTTAGTACCTTATGGGGGCTTAACCAATGGAGAACTTTTCGACGTTGATGAGACTATCAGTGAATGCGAAAGAAGTGAAGTGACTGATCTTGATACTTTACAACAATTCAATACAACATAAGGGCTTCATTGCAATAACATCGATCTGACCTATCAGTCAAGCCGGTCATTAAAGCTGTCAAATAACTCGACCAAGCAAGTCACATACATCAAACCGGCGTCAGTCTTCGTCATGGACAAGAACCTCAACGAACTCCTCAAATGGAGCATTCAAAACCAAACCCCAGCCCAGGACGGCGAGAGCACCGCGGCTGCGGCCGCGGCACCAACCGGCCCCGCCGGAAACACCCTCTCCCCCGAGGCCCTTGCGGCCCTCTTCGGCGGCGGCCCCAGCGACGCGGACCTCATGAAGGCCTCCATGGACACCGTCACCTCGACGGACCCCGAGATCCCCCTCGAGAGCAAGCTCGTCGCCTTTGACAACTTTGAGCAGCTCATCGAGGGCCTCGACAACGCCAACAACATGGGCCCGCTCGCCCTCTGGACGCCGCTGCTCGGGTGCCTCGCCCACGAGGAGCAGGCCATCCGCCGCATGGCCGCGTGGTGCGTCGGCACCGCCGTCCAGAACAACGAGCCCAGCCAGGAGCGCCTGCTCGCCATGGGCGACGCCGGCATCCCCGCGCTCGTGTCGCTGGCCACCAGGGACGGCGAGGACCAGGCCGTCAGGAGGAAGGCCGTCTACGCCCTGAGTTCCGCCGTGCGGAATTACCAGCCCGCCATGGACGTGCTCACGGCGGACCTGGCCATGAAGGGCGTGAGGGAGTCGGGCAAGGTTGACGCCGTCAACATGGATGAGGTTGACAAGGTCATGGAGGACCTCAAGGCCAAGATCCCCAAGGCATAGATACCCACGGATTTACGGGATGATAGACGGTATTGGGTGTGGTATTTGCATGGACGGCGTTTGACGGGCGGTACTGGACTTTTGACGTACGGGACGACCAAAGAAAATGGGATTACGGGATTAGATGACCATTGCTGCATGAATGAACAGAGCATTCTTTGACCACCTACTTTCGGCATCATGTGTGATGGCTCGGAGTGACCTTTCTGTTGATACATGTCATATACAAGGTTTCTAATAGGTTTACATCGTACAATTTCAGACACCCGCTTTTTTGGAATCACGTTCCTTAATCCCTGAATTTTCCGTAGAAAGGCAGACCCATGGCCTGGAGCAGCAGCCTAGCTTGGCGATTCGACGTGGCGGTCGTCTGGATGTGAATATGGCAACCTGGGAGGAGCTACGGCGCGTTCGGTCAGCAATACACCCAAGAATCCAGGTAACCGGCAGTAGCTCACCCTAGCAGGATACATGTCGTAGTTGACTTGCAGCTCGGGGAACCAAGCCAGATCGTCGGGGTTCAAACCGATTTGCAGGTTACCGTTGGCGTCACCCGTGGTGGCGTTGACACCGGGCCAGTCTTTGATCTTTGGCAGGACGAGGGTGATGAGCTTGTCGAGAAAGTCGTAGGCCGCGTTGCCGTGGATGGTCGTCTTGACACCCGCCTTGTCGCCCTCGCGGATCTTCCACTGGATGACGTTGCTCTTGACCTTGGTGATCTCCGTCGTGTTGCCGCTGATGGACTGCAGAACCGACCGCGCGACGTCGAGCGTGCCGGGGACCTTGGTGTTTGACGGCATGAAGGCGTGCAGGGAGACGGCCTTGATCTCGGGGAGGTTGCGCCAGGTGACGTTCTTCTCGAGCAGGTCGAGCTTGCTGCCACCTCTGGGCCCACGGCGCGGACGGTTGACGTTGTACGGCGACGAGTCGTCCCACTCGCGCAGGCGCTCCCGCACGGGGGGGTCTGGGGTGCCGGGCGGCTTGTGGAGGTAGGTCATGGTCAGGAGGTCGGCGGCGATGGTGGACTCGTAGGTCTGGCGCAGACGGGGGAGGTGGAAAGGACCGGGAACGAAATCTCGTGCCGTCGGATCAGAAGAGGGAGGGGACTGGATTGGGTGCAGCGGGCCGCGGTTATACTTGGGAGGGTGGTATTGGTATCTGTAGAGCATCGCATGTCAGTAGGCTGTTCTCGTTCATGGGAGCAACCTAGTCCGCGGCAACAAACCTCTGTCCGGGAAGCTGCTGCGGCCTGTCCTCGATACGCTTGGCCGTGTTGAAGGCCTCCACGGCGGCTTTGTCGGGTCCTGGGGCACCGAGAGATGAACTGGGTTCGACGTCGGCCAGTTCAGGAGCGGCCTTGTTGACCTCAGTGGAAGCGTAGCGCTGGGCAACGGTGGGTGTCAATTGCCATGTCGAGCGCTGCCTGCAGATTGCCCGGGCTATCCGGGAGCTTTCCCGTACTGTGGCCATGATATGTCGTCTAAGTGCCGTCACGAAGCTCAGCGCGTCTGTAGAGCAGGTCGCGATGCCACGAAATTTCAGACCTCGAAATGTTCAGAAACGGAACGTGCCACGTGTGGCTGGAGCTGCAGAGGTGGGGCTTTCTGACAGATCCCAGCACAGAATGTGGCTTGACTCGTCCAAGAGTTGTAGCCTCACGTTGTCAGGCATCTACGAGATATTACTTCGCTACCTCACTTGACGGGAGGAGCAAACGTCGTTAGCAACAACCCGCCCGACTACTGTAGGTTGTGACCCATGCGGGCTTTCCGGGCGCGGACATTCGGGCCTTTGACCTCGTGGAATGGGTGGTGGGCTGTCGTCATCCGTTGTCCGTATGCGATCTCCCCTGTTTTTGTGTGATTACCTCCTACGTTTAGTGAGGCACCGATGATCCTTTCTACAGGAGCGGTTATTGTCGACTGCGCGCGCGCCGTTCGATTACGTAGCACCAGTCATTTGGTCCGAGCTGAAGATCAGTCACCAGCCCTCGGGTCAGCAAGCGTGTAAGTCCCAAGGCGACGGGAGCTGACACAGACGACCATGCAACTCCGTCAGCTAAGGGAAAAGATGGGACGGGCTGATGGAAAAGATGGACATTGCGCATCTCGATGGCCATGGCCGGCGCTGGCGGTGTGCAGGCTGTCTGATGGTACGAAAGATGGACACGAATGCGAACGTAGGCGATTCACGCGGAGCCCATCTCTCTTCGAGTCAAGACTAGCAGCACATCACCACCAAACCGACGCACCGTGAGAAAGCTTGTGGGTAACATCTGCGCTACAGACTTTATTAGTAGCCGACGGCACAATCTAGGCACAGATTGTCTGTGGCATCTGTCAATGACATCTTTACGTGTGCTTACTCTGCACGACCGTAGAGTTAAGCCTTCGAGGGCTGAGTGGGAGGCGCGGGGCACGATACTTTTATTCTTTCACCCATTTAGGCTTCATCTTGGCATATCCGAAGTTCTGGTGTGTCTGCGAGGCGACAACACAGACAAGGCGCGGTTGAAACTCGCGGGACATGGACCACAAGATGCAAGAGGTTGGATCTGCGCAAGCAATCACCGCCAAGTTGTGTTCCGTAGGGTATCATTGCAGCCACCAACAAGGCTTCGCGAAACTGCAACCGAGACTTCAGGAGAGGATCATCCAGCCGAGAGTGTGTCATTGTTTTGCTTATTGGCTTGATTATCCTAGCCGTTGCAGGGGTCGACTGCCTGGCGATAGATGCGATGTATGACTTTCCAATTTCATCTTGGGTATTCGGAAGCCTGGTCATATCTGGATATTGCTTCCACGGTGGATGGATGTTACGTATGTCATGTCGTGTGAGCACAGGATGTCGAGCAGGCAACTCTTACACAATAGTATCCAGGTCTGGTCACTCGGTCATACGTGGATTCGGCGATGCAAACCCAGAGGGCAGGCAGACCGACACAAAGAACATTCTGGCAACATTGTGAGATTGCAGATGATTTATTACAAGTCATGGCAGAAACTAGGTAGCAGCCTAGGACAATAGCACGTGTTTACAATGTGTACAATGTACTCCTTACCGGTGTGTAAGGTACCTGGGTTAAGGTAGGTAGTAATTAAAGTCCGCCTCGCATCGCCGCCACCGTCCGTTGTCCACAGGCAAGGCACCTCACCCACCCATCCCCCAAATGTCAACCGAAGGGCCACGTCCGCAGGGGGCGCCAGGTGGTCGACAGTATTGGTTTTTGGCGATGGAATGTCCCTCCATGGCCAATCTCTGCAGCATCTATACTTTTCATAGTGTCCGTATCCGTACGAATACTGGGAAGATCAACTTCGGGTGGCTCCACCTTTGCTCAAGCTGCCCAATTTCGCCCTTTTGGACCCCGAATTTCTCGAGACACCATCCGCGAACCATCTGACCCCTGGCTTTCGCTCAAAGGCTCCTGTCGCTTTCGTGACCTGGTTGGTTGATCCGTAAATCGGTACCGCGACTTTTTTGTTGGAAAAAAGAAGGGTACGGGTCCTCGCTGCTTTGTTACTTCAGCTTTCCCTTTTTGACACGATCGATTCCTTTATACCTGTTGCCCTTTCCCTCTCGTCCTTCTTCCCCTTGTTCACCAAGTACCTGTCTATCAACCGACGGTCTTTCTCTTGCTTTCCAACTTAAACGTCATCCCGCGCCCGTCCGTCGCCATTGCATTCGCACGCACTTCAACCGTTGCTTTGTAGCTGGCTTCCAGTGTTTGACCTTACCTCAGGGACACTGCCACTAAATTACCCTCAGCTTGAGTCCAGACTCCAGGCCTAACCTCCAGCCCCATCTTTGCGACTGCCAATATCTGCCCCGCCGAGACACGCCGAAGCCCCTCCATCGCCGTCCAATACCTCCCTACATACATTCTTCATTCCCAACATTGCTCCCCACTCCCATATTGCTGGCTGATGTGGGTGCGATTTCGACTGGATCGTGGTTTCTGACCGCTGATGCGACTACCCACGTTTTCTTCCACGCAGCCATTTTGGCTTGACTACCGCCTTGCATCACGCTTCGAACTCGGTTTACGACCATGAAGGGCAAGAAATTCCTCAGTTTAAGGGATAAGAGCGGTGCCCATCATAGGAGCAAATCCTCAGAACCTGGCCACAAGGTGAGTCGCATACCCCTGCCACCACGATTCGGGGCTTCACATGTTGCTCCTTTTTCCCGTCAAAATTGGATGCTAATTGCACCTCGTCCTGGAGCAGAGCCGACCATTGTCTGCCGAGGCATTCATGTCTCTGTTCAAGAGCGATGCTGCGCGACAATCTCAAAATGATGAGGAGCTTAAGGAAAAGGAACTGGCAAAGGTATGCCCACTCGCGACAATCCAGCGTCTGCTAGTCTAACTTACAGGCTCCAGGTCCAAGATGTCGTACGCCTTCTCGCCGAGTCCAACATCACAGACGTGAGCGAAGAACACGTCCGCGATTCGCTGAACAGCAAGTTTGCCGAGGGCGATGTCGACAAGACGGTCGAGTTTATACAGATGCAGAGCAAAGCCATGGCGGGCAAGATTACACACTACAACCCACAAGTCGAGATGGTCGGCGCAGAAAACAGGGGCAACGTCACATGCTATCTCGACTCGCTACTGTTCGCCATGTTCGCGAAGCTAGACGCTTTCGAGTGCATGCTTACGAACAACTTCACCGATGAGCCTAGGCGCAAGCTTGTCACTTTGCTTCGCTTGTGGGTGAACATGCTGCGGAGTGGAAAGATGATACACGCAGATATGGTGGGCACATCTTGGGTACTCGTCGGGAGCTTT
Source organism: Colletotrichum lindemuthianum (assembly GCA_001693025.2). Lineage (NCBI taxonomy): Eukaryota > Fungi > Ascomycota > Sordariomycetes > Glomerellales > Glomerellaceae > Colletotrichum > Colletotrichum lindemuthianum. The sequence goes on along the minus strand of MASP02000067.1, from coordinate 335,032 downwards.
TTGCTAACCAACCCAGACCAAGATCATTCAAGATGCTCTGGCCGAATGCGGCTGGAGTGACGCTGCGCTCCTCGAGCAACAGGACACCTCCGAGGCCTTTGCTTTCATAACCGAGACGCTTCAACTACCCCTGTTGCAATTGCAAGTAGACTTGTTCCACCAAGGCAAAAACGACAAGGACGATCACAAGACCGTTTTCGAACGTTTGCTCAACCTGGCGGTGCCTCCCGACCCAGAAGGCAAGGGCATACGGCTCGAAGACTGCTTGGAGGAATACTTCAACACTTCGGTTGATGTGTTGCGGGACAGCAATGACGACAAGAAGGACGTTGAGAGAGCTGCGGCAACACCGGCGTTGACACCTAACAAGACGACCATACGCCTTGTGACCGAGGAGAATGGTGCTGACTCCCAGTCGGGCGGCACTCTGAGCTCATCTCCACTGCAGCTGTCGCCGGCCCTTGAACGACATTGGACAGCATCACCAGCTCCCAATGGCACTGCGGAGCCGCCTAGCAGCTCGTCACGACCTACGCCGAGGCACCGCTCTACTAGCGTGATTCAGCGTGTTGTTCTTGAAGAGAAGGAGAAGACGGGGGAGTCCGAAACCCCAAGCATGCTGGAAAAGGCTCGTCGGACGAGCTCGACAGTCGTGAAGGCTGTGACTATTCCAGCCTGGCAATTCTTCAAGCTGATTCCGTGGCACGCCGCCGGCAATAAGGAGCCCAAGAACGACATGGATGTTGTAATGAATTTCGACCAGAGACCTGTCGTCGGCATATGTCTGAAGCGGTACATGATGACGGAGGCTTTTGTTCCCAAGCGTCACAACACATTCATCGACATTCCAGATAGTCTGAGACTGCCGCATTTTATGCTCGCCGACGACACACGGTTAGAAGAGGATCCCAATGGCTTCAGCATGGAGTATAAACTCGTGCTGCAATCTGTCGTCTGCCACCGCGGTGATTCTCTGCAAAGCGGCCACTACGTATCCTTTGCACGAGTGGCGCCCAAGCTGCTCACTGACAACAGGCGGCACGATCTCGACCCCCCTCCGGACTACGAGGAAGCCCAGTGGGTCAAATTTGACGATTTGGATCTCGAGAGCAGGGTGACGTACGTCGACGACATCAAGCAGGCGCTCAAGGAGGAGATGCCTTATCTTCTCTTCTATCAAATCGTGCCCATGGTGGAGCAAGCTTCAAGCGAGGAGACCGAAACGGAACCGCCTTCGTACAACGAGTCCAAGATCAGTATCAACTTGCCAACGACGCCGAACCTTTGGGAGGGCACCCTTTCGGGAGTTCCGTCGTCAAAGAGCGATTACTTCGGAAACACGTCCATTTCACCTCCCAAGGCACCAAGCATCCGCTTTTCGTCCGAGCTTGAGAGGCCCAGCCGCCTAAGCCTCGACGATGACCCGTATGGCCTTGGAGATTCCCGAAGGGGTAGTGTTACCTTCACCGACTCCACGCTCGGAACACCGGCCGTCACTCCTGACGCCGTGTCGCCGGCTATCACACCGAATGAAGAGACGACAGCGCAGCGGCTCTCTCGCGCCGCTGCCCGCTTCAAGAGCAAGAGCAGACCGACCAGCCAGGCAGGTGAGGGCCGTATCAGCCTGACAATGACCCGCCTGGGGGGTCTTATGAGACCGAGCAAGGAGCCACTGCGGGAACAGAATAATGGCATTTTGCTGGCAACGTCACTCAGCGCTCCCTTGCCCGACCACCTTACCGAAGAGCAATTTATCGAGGATACTGCAGCGGAACAGACTCCACTCGCAGACAGCGATAGGAAGGACTCGAAAGAGTTCAAGGAGAGAAAGTCGGGCGAACATCATCGCAAACATACCCACAAGCGCGAGAAAACGAAAGAGAAGAAGAGCAAGGATGGCGAGCCGGAAAGAGAATGCGCCGTTATGTGAGCGAGACGATGGCCGGCCGCCTTGCGTGAAGAAAAATAACCAGAGGCAAAAGCTGTCGGCAGGCTGTGAATACCATGCGACATGTTGGATCGATGCAGGACTTGGCTTGGCATGAAAGAGCGCGGAGTTCGGGGCGACTGAATTCGAAAGACGGACCGCGCCCTCAGATGACTGTGAGGACTGAAGGAGAGACGGTAGCGTTTGTTGCATTATCAAAACTAGGGATACCACTGAAGGACGATGGAAACTGCTGGAGCCCTGTCGTAGGGGATTTGGATGAATAATACTATGATGAGCGAAGTCGTCACTCATGAGTCCGCCTACTTGACTTGCTTCCCTAATGATGCTGGCATGTGTATTGGTTTTTGTCGATTTCATGCTGGGTGGCAGACACTTTCCATGACCAATCCAACCGGCTGTAACAATACTTGTACCTGTCCATTTCCCCCAAGTCGACTGACCTTGGCCAGCCTAAACGAGTGCCCTTCCGCGTCAATCTCTAAACTTCTAATCCTCATCATTCTGGCGCTCGGCAACCATCTCCACGGCCTTGTTGATGACCTTCTCAGGGGGCCGCTCGACGTGCTCCGCAGGCGACGATAGTCCGGGGACGGGCGACATGTTGCCGCTGGGGGGGAGGCTTCCGGGCACGGGGATGCGAATGTCCTCGGGCGAGTCGGGGGTGATGTTGGGGTCGACGCCGGGAATGTGGATGCGCTTCGCCTCGTTCTGGTACGCGGCGGGGATGATCTCGATGATTTCGTCGCGGGGGAACTTGAGCGTGGGGATGTCCATTGTCGCGCAGTGCATAAGGTAGGCGTAGAGAACGCGCAGAACGGACTCGTGGGCGATGATGAGCAGGTCGCTCTGCTCGCGTTCGAGTTCGAGAATGATTGGCTCGAGGCGGACTGCGAGGTCGTGGTAGGACTGTGAAAGGGGTCAGCTGGGGCGGCTCGACAAGATGGGAAAGAGTTGGTGGTGTGCGTATGTGTGTGTGTGTGGTGGACAGTACCTCTGCACGGGGGTATCTGTGATGATACGGGTCGAGTTCATGCTTCTCGACTTCCTCGGGGTAGATGCTGCGGATCGCACGCTCCGACATCTTCTCGCAGACACCAGGGTTGATCTGACTCATTTGCGAGCGCTGGCGGACCTGGAAGCCCTTTTTCTTGAGGTAATCCGCCGTCTGTACCGTGCGGCGACGCGTAGAGGTCCAGACGGACAATTGACGGAGGGGGACCTGCTGAGTGCCGCCCTTCTCTATGAGTGCGGCGCGCTCCTGTTCGCGGTGCTTGAGGAGGACTTCGGACATTCTGGCGGCGTAGGTAATGCCCTCTTCCGAGAGCGAGGCGTCGGCCTTGTATGAGTCCTCCTCGTTGGTGACGCCGGCGCGGACAAAGTACGTTGTGCGAGACTTGATGTGCAGGTTGGTAAGGTAGAATACGATGCGATGGGAGAGGTAATTGAAAGACACATTGTTGTAGAAGAACTTCTGTCCGGCGTTGATCATCTTGATGAAGTTGAGCTCCTTCTCGTTCATGGTCTCGAAGACGGGGATCTTCATATCGATGCGGCGAAGGTACAGCTTGGCGGCCTCGTCAGGGTCCATGCCAGCGAACTGGGACTCGTCAGCGACTTCGTATCAATCAAGACTTTGTTGAAACTTACGTCAGGGGAAGATATTTTGACGTTGCGGGCATTGTCACGCAGAATTGCCTCGTCGTCGACAAAGGACTCAATGTAGAGCGTCTGAAAAAATGTCAGTGGCAGTCCAAGGTCATACATAGCATAGGTGAGTCTACCTGGACATCATGCTTGGCAAGTTCCTTCGCCAGGGCACGACGGCCCGCGGCAGTGGGGTTGACGGCATCATAGATGGCAACCTGTCCGTTCTCGTGGTTCAGCCAGGCGTAAATGTCCTCGCGACATTTTTTGAGAATCTTCTGTCTGAGAATGACGGATTGCGGAGAAGCATCCGGGAAGAAGTAGTCCTCGGGAACTATTCCGCCTTTGCCAACGGTTGCACGACGATAGTCTCCCAAGTGAAAGATGCGTGTCTTAACGCCCAGCCTGTCACGTATGAGTGTCGTGGGCAAGAAGCCAAAAAGCAATGCAGAGAGTGACTTACCACCCGAGGTAGCGGGCCATGGAAACACAAATATGTCTGTCTGTGTTAGCATACCTTTGCCCAGATAGTGACAGCTTACTTACGTCTTGCCACGAGCCGGAAGTCCAACCATGACAATCGCAATACGACCCGAGTGGAACAGCCGGCCGGACATGGTGCTATACAGTTGGGCCGGAGCCATGTCCTGATCCTCAGGGACGTCATGGATGGCGTCGATGAAGGTTGAGCTTTTGCGGCGATATCTTGGCGCGTTGGCCGCGATTTCAGCAGTACTGTGGGAGAGAATGTCAGTGAATTAGCGTTGGCCTTTTTCTCGAGGCTAAGATACTCCCCGCCCTCGAAATCTCAGCTGACTATTAGAGTGTCGTGGTGTCATCTGCTGATGACGGATGTTGTTGTCTCTGCGCTGGGAAGGGGTTGACCGCAGCATACTGATGTTCGCACAACCCAGCAAGGTGCAACAACCAGCGCTCCATCCCCCATTCTAATAATAGTGGCCTCTCCACACTTAGGACTTCTCTTTGACGGAAACCTGGATGTTTCACCAGCTTTGGTGGATTCACAGAGGGAACTTGGAATGGTGATGTTTGTGTGTGGGCGAGGACCATCATCGGCAGGGGTCCAACAGAAAGTAAGAGATCAACTCACAGTAGTGTGTCCATGACGATTGTGGGAGACGATATTGCTTGCGTTCTGGATAAGAAACAACCAAGTTCGTCTAGCAAGGCGAAATAGACACAATTGATGTTCTAAAGGCACGTACGGCCTCAGAGCCGGAGTGAGGGGCCGCTTCGGAAGAGAATAGCGGGGACGCTGCAATGACGCACTGCCGAATCTGTGTGCGAGAAAGCGCTCGCTTCTTCGGGGCCAAGTCCGTCGAGGGAAGACTGCCGCGCCTTGCTGAGTGAAATAACAACTGGAAATCGTGCGCAAACTGTGACCTGAACGTTCGGTGACGACAGCCGCGGCCGCTGAGATACGGGTGTTTGAGCAGCCCTGTTCCGGTTTAAGCCGCCAGCTGTGAACCGCCGAGGACCCTCCTTCGCCGAAATTCTTAGGTCTGTGCAGCTGAGCAACTAATTGAGGGTCCGAATCGCAGCCACTCAACCTCAAATAACGTTGGCCCAGAGGCGATGCGGAGTGAGACGTCGGTAATACAAAGCCTGTGCTGGAGTGTGTGAAGTTGTCGTGGTTCAAAATATGAGATCATACAGCAGTCGAGCTGCAAGTCTTTGGGACTAATACTTCCTCCAAAAGGATGTATGTTGGGCTAAAGGATGAGAGAGTAGAGGACCCGGATGCGGTCAAGGGTCACGTCTCCACTTGGCAGGCGGCGTGCTGTTCCGATGTCTGGGTCCGGTTAATCTTCGGTCCGACTATTGGCAGCCGCCCGTTTCCATGGCTCTGACGCACTCCAGCAGCCACGTGATTCTATATGCTTAGATCCACTTGTTTCTGTGGCGCACAGCACCCGGGCGGTGCCTCCTTACCTCATCGTTAGGCTTGCTGCTAAACGTGTTAGCGTGGCGCTGTGGCTCGTGCTCTGCTGTACCTCCAGCTGCGTAATGGAATCCGGCGTGGAAGAAATTTATTCTCAAACCTGCCAATCCATCAAACCCGATCCCGATTCGACTCGACTCGACGACCTCCCTATCGACCCAGCCTCCCCGCGCGAGCTCCAATCGGTCCCCAGGGTAGTTGCAGCTGAGCCTACTTCTTTTCCTGCCGACAGAGCTTCTGCTGTCTTCTTTTCGCGCTCTAGGATTCTCCTATCCAATTAATTCCTCTTTCACCTTCGACGTGGGCCGGCGTCTTTTATCACAACCATGGCGTCAAGCTTGGAGCAGGTTCAAAATGCTCTCTTGAACAACCCCGTTGCCAACACTCTGTCAGATGCCATCAACTCTTTCTCAGAGCGCAGAGCGAAGCTCGGCCTATCCAACCCCGGAACCACGGAGAACCTGACCAGGGAGGTCCAGCGCGATGTTCTGCTCACCAACTACATGTTTACCGGCCTTCGCGCCGACCTTACCAAGGCCTTCAGCATGTCGCCGCTTTTCCAGGTTTCGCACCAGTTTGCCATGGGCGACCGTCTGAACCCCTACACCTTTGCCGCGCTGTTTGGCACGAGCAAGGTATGCTAGCACCGCGTACCCCGTTGGACGCGGGAAGGTAAATTGACCGTTATATGCAGGTTTTCCTTCAGGGAAACATGGACAACGATGGCCAGCTCTCCACCCGTTTCAACTACCGATGGTCCGATAAGCTCGTCTCCCGCACGCAGTTCCAGGCCGCTCCCGGCGCCGGCCAGGAAATGCTCCAGCTCGAGAGCGAGTACACTGGCGACGACTTCACCGCCTCCCTTAAGATGCTCAACCCCTCCATCCTCGACCGCGGCGTCACTGGAATCTTCATCGGAAGCTACCTTCAGTCCATCACCCCCAAGCTGGCCCTCGGCCTCGAGACCGTGTGGCAGCGCCAGGCCATGACCCAGGGCCCCGAGACTGCCACCTCTTACTGTGCCCGCTACAAGTCCGACGATTGGGTTGCTACTGCTCAGCTCCAAGCTCAGGGTGCCTTGAACACTTCCTACTGGAGGCGTCTTTCGGAGAAGGTTCAGGCTGGCGTCGACCTGTCTCTGTCGCTCGTCCCCGGAGCCGGAGGTGTCATGGGTGGAATCCAGAAGGAGGGCGTCACCGCCATTGGAGCCAAGTACGACTTCAGAATGTCCACCTTCCGCGCCCAAGTCGACTCCAAGGGCAAGCTCAGCTGTTTGTTGGAGAAGCGCATCGCCGCTCCTGTCATGATGACACTGGCGGCCGATGTTGACCACTTCGCGGTACGTACCGTCTGTTTCCCCGTCATCCGATCGTTACTGATTCCTTCCAGCAACAAGCCAAGATTGGCGTCGGTATCTCCATCGAGGCTGGCGGCGAGGAGCTCCAGGAGCAGCAGGAGGCTCTTGGTGCCCAGGGCACCCCCAACATCCCCTTCTAAGCGGCACGAGACTGGCCCGGCAGCTGCCAGGGTGAAAGTCTAGAAGGTGTCTCTCGTCATGACCTTGAGTGTTGTCATGACTTTAGTCGCAACACGTGAGGGAACCGAAGCTCCGCTCCTAATCAAGTCCCATAATTGTTTTTCCTCCGGCGGGGACAGGAGCAACCACCGAACTCGACTCTTTCTTTTACCGCTGTTAGTACACGACTTCACGCCCCGACACCCCCGACTGGACACTTGCGGTTCCTCAGTCACCCTCCGATTCGATGTCTCCCGACTCCTGTTCTCCGCCACCGAGGTTCCATGTACATTAGGCTCAGAAAGAGCACAAGAAAAGGCCAGGAAGGTGTATGGCTGGCTTGATTGCATTTTGGGAGGTCTGGGACGGCATACCCGAGGTGGGTAACTTGAGCTTCACCCAAAGAGAGCGTTCACATGGGTTTGGGCATCATGAAAAGCTCCCCTTGAAAGACGCCATGTATTTTTGTATGATGGAGATAGAGTCAATGCTGATACATACCTGTGCGTTTGGCGACGGTGCTGTGATTTGAGGGACGGGCCGAGTTGTCTATACACGAATGAGTCTCATCGGGCAACTATGATGACATCTACCATCGTTGTATACTGACTGCGCCAGACAAATCGAAATTACATTTCATCCAACACACCTTCAATTTGAATTCACTACTTCTGGCGCCTACTGCGCTGCAATACTCTTACACAATAGCTTCAGTTCCTCATCACTCAACTCCTTGATGCCCAACAGAGCGTTGTCATTCTTGACGAAAGGCTGCGCGTACTTCTTCTTGGAGCACGCGTAGGGGATTTGCGGGATCATAACTTCCGGGGTGAAGATGCCCTTTGCAATGGACTCCATGCATTCGGCATACAGGGCGTCGTAGTCGGTCGTGCTCTCCTGCCACTCTCCGCCCAGGGCCTCCTTGGCAATGGCGGCCATTTGCTTCTGCGACTTGTGGACGGTCTGGACGTAGACGATGCGGTTCGCGGTTTCGACGGGGTTCAGCAGCAACCCGACAATAGCCTTGCCGACGTCGGCGAGGTTGGAATAGGGCACGTCGTTTTCGCCGTCGTTGTGGTACGTGATTGTCTTCTTGCCAAAGTCGATGCCCATGAATCCTGTGCGCAGGGCCCAGTCGAGGAAGGCCCCCGTGCTGACGATGGTCCAGGTGAATTCCCCGCCGCTGGGGGTGTTTTTGACCTTGCCCTGGAGGTACTTGTGCGTCATGCCCTTGATGCCGAAGACGGGCAGTTCCGGGACGTGGGCGAGGTTGGGGTCGATGCCGAAGTCGGGCGGGACGTAGCGGTAGACGCCGGCGGCGACGGCGGCGTCGACGACGCGGGTGGCGATTTTGGGGTCGAAGCTGCCCGTGGTGTTGACGAGCGCGTCCTGGCCCTGCAGGGCCTGGGTGAGGGAGTCGAGGGAGCTGTAGTCGACCTCCTTGACGGTGGCGCCGGCGGGGAAGGTGTGGGAGCTGGCGTCGCGGGTGAGGATGGTGACGTTGAACTTGTCGGAGTCGAGGAGGGCTTTGAGGATGGAGGGGCCGAGGTTGCCGCCGGCCTGGGGAGGTTGTCAGTCTGGGATGGGGAGGTGGTTGGTGAGGGAGGACTTACGCCGGCGATGGCGACGTTCTTGATCGTGGGTGTCATATTGGTGTGGTTGGTTTGTGATGCGTTCACTTCTTGGTCTTTCTTGCCAGAATGCGTGGTGTTGACTTGATGAACTGCGGACGCCGGTCCTACTTATGATCTTGGAAGCTTCCCACGCTCCTACTTGGGAAGAGAGCTAGGATGGGAGCTGTGGTTTGGCTGCAGAGCAGAACTGGAAAGCAACTCATGCTACCGTAACACATTCTCGTTCCGGGATCGGCTGTCGTCTGAGCACTCATAGTCGTATTCGAGTACAGATACATACCCTCGCACTCCGTGACTCATGGCTCTGACCTCGTGGGCGACAGAGACATCACACATCCGACAAGGTCGCAGAACGTAGCTGCAATGACCTCAACCACAACAAGCTCCGAAAGGTTCTGCTCTCGTACGTCATTAAACAGTTCCCGCGAGCTTCGTTACGGTGCCTGGGAAGTGAGCGGCGCGTGCCAGGCTTGCCAGTTCTCACGCAGTGGCAGGGATAGCCAGCCGAGCCTCAACTTGCGTCAACAGTCACGCACGTCACAGTTTCCCTTCCATATATTCCCAGGTATCTAGACTCGCGACTGCCAGCCGCTGACTGGCTATGCGGCGTGCGGGCACGCGGGCATGCGCGTCAATGACTTTTGAAAAGACCGGACGATTCGACGTCTCGCAACGGTCCGGCTCGGCCGGATGGACGAGCCTGACTGCGAGCTGCCCCGAAACAGCGCCCGTTTGCGAGGGTAGCCTATCAATCGGGGAAGTCCGGGGTAGTGGGAAGCACCAACTTTGTGACAACAGCTCGTCGTCTCGGACTTCGAAGACGGTGATGGGTGCTATCAAGGTATCGGAAGTCCGACATAATTGATCAGAGTTCTTTGGCATGAACTGTGAGCATGTCCCAAGGACTTGAAGAACCCCGCGATATCTCTTGTTATGAGAGTTCTTGCGGGGGACTGGTAGTCCTGACGCACCTGGTGACGTCTTCTCGAGCAATCAGACGTGATTCAAGCTTACGCGATGTCTGAAAAGTAGCTTTGAATGTACATGTCATGGCTGGCCAGTAGGCCGTCTGAAGCAATATTCGGAACTCGCACGAGTTGGCTGGTCCTTTTGCCATGTTGTGTGAGCAACAGCTCACAACGAAGAGCGCACCATACGATGGCTCCTTGTTCGAACAGACGCGTGTGCAGTTCGACCCCGCTTTCTGACAATGAATGAAGAAGACCTATTATGCCTACCCATTGAATTGGTTGGCTAGATTCCTCTGTCGGCCCGGAATTAGAAAACTGCAGCTTCAGGCAAAAGACTGTACATGTGTTGCCGGAACGAGCAAAAGTTTTGCGCCAAAGGGGAATCGAACCCCTGGCTAAAGCAGACCTATTGGGAAGCTTTAATGTTACCACTACACCATTGGCGCTTGTTATAGATGACTGACTCTTGTCGGCTTATGAAGCCGGCTAGTCTCGGATAAGCTCAGGTTTGATGACCTAAGGCGATGTACTTCAGCAGTTTGAAAGGTGTCGCAAAGTCTGTGGAATTTTCAAGAAGAAGAGTCAGATGCCCGCATAATGAATTGCAGAAAATCGAGAACAAATGGAGACGAGAGTCGACTTTGTTGATCGGAGGTTGAAAAGGAAAATTCTCCTGCTGCTGTTGGCCGTGAAGAAGATCTTGGCCGGTGCGCCGGCCCTTGTCTCACTGGGTCTTCCCAGATGGTGTTCTTATGTAACCCGTGCTAGGGGCCGAGACTATCCCTGCTTCCTAGACCGAGCTCACCGAGCTCTTGATACTCAGGAGTGGATTATGCCGACAAGGTAGCAAGTTGATTGCCAGCCGGAATAAGGCCACTTGAAAATATTTACATGCTATATCAATTACATAGAACAGTCTCACAGTCTGAAACTGTTGAGTGATGCCGACTGTTGAGTCCAGACGAGGTTATGCCCGCCCACGGTCCGACAGTCGGCTCCGTGGCCGAAGTGGATCCGTGTCCCGGCCGGCCCCACAGTGTAGCGGACCGAACCAGCGGAATGCCTCTACCACACATCCACTGCATCGCAGCATTGGCCTTCATCAGTCGTCCTTACATAGAGCTCCTGCGGAAGACGGTACTTCGAATCAGCCAGACTGCTCGTTTTGAGAGAATGGAACCTCCAACCGAGAACATGACTACAATCACATCACTGCAATCAATCAGCACGCCGCCAGTAGCTCGTATAGAGCTAACCCCTAAAGTATTTGACTCGACAAACGTGTCTGCCTAAATCATACAGGGATACATCTCAGCCGTCTCTGGCTTATCGACGAAACCTTGCCGCGAACCGTTCCGTCAATGTAGTTTCCCGCTGCCCAGCACTTGTGATTGGACGTTCCTCAGACAACTCGAGCGACCTTGAACATCAGCTTCGACGGCCCCTGCAAGCAAGATAGCCGTCTCGTATTCAGTGTCACTAAGGATCAGTGTGCATCATATTCCACTAGTGAATATCGATACTGCATGAACTCCCCTCAGCTCCTCCCTGGCCTCCACAGCCTCGCAATATTCCACATCTGGGAAGCGAGGTGCAATGGCGTCTAAGCCCAGCACGTCGTAGATATGTCTCATGGCTCAACGTCTAAGAATCGTTGGTAGTTTTATGTCATAATCACCCAAGCAAGATGTATCAAAATCTCATTCTTCTTGTGTTCAACTTTCACGTTAGATCCCTCTGAGAAGTTGAGTACTGAAGAGTTGATAATACTCACTCAACAACAACACAAATACGTCCATCTTCCAGAGAAGATGAAAGCCTCAACTCTCATAGCCACTCTCATCCTGTTCGCCAGCCCGGAACGCTCCCAGAACTGCTCCTTCGACACCATCACCCCTTCGCAAAATCTGACCTGGTGCCCCTGTGAAGGCCAATTCCTCTGCGCCAAACTCGATGTCCGTCTCCCATGCCCTCTCCCAACCTCTCCTGACACCCCCAAACAGGTCCCGCTATCCTACCTCGATCCCTCCCTCGGCCGCGCCTCCGTCCCGCTGCTCAAGCTCCCAGCCTCTCCCACCTCAGAACTCGGCCCCTACCGGGGCATGATCCTCGTCAACCCCGGCGGCCCCGGCGGTTCCGGCATAACCCTCGCCCGCACCGCCGGGGCCCTCCTCCAATCCGTCATCGGCTCCAACTACGACATTGTCGGCTTCGACCCGCGCGGCGTGGGCCTCTCCTCGCCGCTCCCGGAATGCGCCCCGTCCACTCTCACACACCACCGCGCCGCCCCGCGTCTCGTCGACGACTTCTACCAATCCTACATTGACCTCGGCTACTCCCTCGGGAAAAACTGCAGCACCTCCGCCGCCGCAGCGCACATGACCTCCGCCACAACGGCGCGCGACATGCTCTCCGTCGTCGCCGCCTTCTCCTCCACCCCGGACGGCGCCCGCGCGGTCCTCGACCCGAACCTGCTGAACTACTACGGCATAAGTTACGGGACCTTCCTCGGCCAGACGTTCGCGTCCATGTTCCCGCGCCGCGTGGGCCGCATCGCCCTCGACGGCGTCGTGAGCCCCGAGGGCTTCCAGGCGAACGCGACGTATCCCAACATCAACCACCTCGACGGCGCGCTGGCCGCCTTCTTCGTGTACTGCCACGCCGCGGGACCGGAAAAGTGCGCGTATCACACGGGGTCGACGCCGCGGGATATATTCACCCGCTGGGACGAATCCTTCGCACACCTCGACGCGGCATATGCCGAAAGTCGGAACTGGGATAACGCAACTACCATCGCGTCCGCCCTGCTGACCTTCAAAGTGGCAATGCTCGCCGCCGCCGTGAACCCCTTGACGCAGTTCCCCGCCATCGCCGCGACCCTGCTGCAACTAGAAGCCCGCATTGCAAACTCCTCCCTGTCCGCGTGGACGGCAGCCGTCAACGGCGAGATCGGGGACCCCAGCGCCGCGGGCTGGGTAAACGCCGACCAGGTCCTCGGGGTGCTGTGTTCCGACCAGAGGAACAGGTTGTACGGCTACCAGATTGACGACTTTGGGCCGCTCATCGCGCAGTTGCAGGAACAGAGCGTCATCGGGGAGACGTGGATCAAAACGACTCTAGGTTGCGCGGGCTGGGGCATCCAGTCTGACGATCTATTCGAGGGTCCGTACGGTGGTGATACCGAGTATCCGGTCTTGTTCGTCAGCAACACTTTCGACCCCACGACACCCATTGAAAAGTGAGTTTACATCCCACTCGTGGCTGAAAGGACGATGACCTGAAGCAAGTAGTGCCATTGCAAATGCGCGCAAGTTCAAGAATGCGAGGAGACTCACCATCGAAGCTTTAGGTGTCCGTCCCACCCCCTCCCCCCTCATCTTTTGCCACAAGAAGAAGAGATACTGATGGGTCGATGTAGCACGGCGGATCAGCCACGTCCAACCAATGCGCCTTCGCCACGGTTCACAGATACTTCCAGGACAAGCTGTGCGGAGGAGAGCATTACTGCCCGCTCGAGGCTGGGCCGTGGGGTGTGCTGTTGAACGGGACGATTCAGGAGAACCTCGAAGCTGCTGGGCTCGCGAGTCTTCGGAGCCTGTACGACTAATTCGAATGGCTGCGTCGTGCCGCCAGGCTGGTTTGTCGATGAATATGGAGTTCTGTGACGTCAAACAAGAAATTACGTCGATTAAACTGACGTATGTTGTGTGCCCATTACACCACAATGGCTTCAGACACATCCAAACGGGTAGCGAGGGTTAACATCACAACATTGTTGCAGGCGCAAAGGCTTGCTGCCAAGCATCTGAAGCCAAACGTCTCAATAATCAAACTATCGTTGCGTCGTATCGGTCGTTCCAGCGCCATGAGCACAAAGCGATTATCCAGCAGCTTTTTGGGGACTTTTATTGCTTGCGCAGTCCAGGTTTTGAATCCCTCGTTACCCACGCCTGACAACGCCCTCCAATGCAACCTGTTGCCCTCGGCGGCGGCGAAGCCAAAGACGCAGCGGCCTCGCGGACGGTCTTACTTCTGTCAAAAACAGCCCAAATACCCAGAATCATACTCCGTAGCCTGCAAACGTCATGTTACCGCACAGGGCTTCTAGAAGGCTAGGAGAATATTCCAGAAAACCATGTCTGCACCTTGAAATGGCCGGGGTATATCAGAACGCACACAAGAGCAAAACGCCTCATCAAGAATCCAAAACAAGAACGTCCATGGCAGATAAATCACCACGTCAACTGGGTCACGCGAGACCGCAAATCTGGCGACCCGGGGATGATGCCACGCGTGCCGACCTGCAGGTTCGCAAACCTGGCCCTCAAGTCAAAGTCTACGGCGCGAACCATGACACGCTTCTCCTCGGGAATCGTTCGTCTCGATTTGATCAGACCAGGGATGCCGCTCTCTCTGCGGATGTCCCAGCGGGCATTGCCGCCAGGACCCAGAGGCACGTCGTCTCCGAAATCGACGGAGCCCTGACGCGCGCTGCCGTTGGAGTAACTTGTCCATGGGTCAGGTGACAGACCCTGGTCTTCCTCCTCCTCGATGTTGGCGACCCATTGCCCGATGCGAGCTGTCAGCTCGCTATCCCACATACCCTCTCGGCGGGAGCTGCTGCTCAGAAGCTGTATCGCCTGCCGGCGAACGACGGGATGGCGACACTTGGTGGCGACAACAAACAGCGGAGGAACGATGCCTAGGTCGGCGCTGAAACTGGCCTTGATGTGGAAGGTCTTGTACTCGTGTCCGCCAAATATGTCTGGGCTATGGCCGTGTCGGTGGGTGCAGAGGGCGGGGTCGGGGCACCTCTTGACGGCTGCCCGTCTCTCCTCGTCTCCGACCACCTCGGAAGCGAGGTCGACAATGGCCTTGAACTGGGGCTGGAACAAGTCGAACTGAGACTCGCTGTCGCTGTACGTCATGAGAAACAGAATCTGACTCATGATCTGGAACATCTTCAAGACTGCGATGCCGGCCTTTTCTTGGTGGCTCACGCCGGGAGCGGTGCGGGACTCGAGGAGATACTCGAAGGCTTCGGACCAGGCGTCCAGCTGGTTTTTGAAACTCATGCCGTACTGTTTGAGTGACCTTGGCAGGATGCCCATTGGGCCATTCGCTCCCGTGGACTGCTGATACATGAAGAGGCTCTCAGTGAAGCGGAGCATCTTGTCGAGCAATTTGTCCCAGGCAGCGCGAGCCTCCATCAAATTAAAGAACTGTTCTGGCATCGGATTCATGCTGATGGTTGACGGTGAGCTGCCGGCGTCGGAGGGCGGCGATTGGGGAAACTCGGAGCTTTGAGGAGTAAGTCGAATCACGTAGGGTTGCGGGAAATGGAAAGCCATGTCGTATGACTTTGCCTGAATCGCCAACCGGGTAAACATGCTGACCAGCTCTTCCTCGACTGGCTCCTCGGGCACTGGGACGAAAGATCTCCTCCGCTCTGCGCGAAGCTTCTCCAGCAGCCCGAGACCCGTCTGAATCTGCCTGATGGCCTGCCTGTGATCACCCACGAATGAGTCGAAGCAGGCGAGCAATACATTGGCCATCAGCAGTGTCCGGTGAGACTTCTGGTCGCGGTTTAAATGAACGAGAGAATTGATCGCTTCCGAGTACTGTTTTATCGCAACTTCCCAGTGCTGATATGCCCCATCACGCTGGGCTACCACGCCAGATGGCGAGCCAGGCGGTGACTCGCACGTTTGCTCGAGTGTCTTGTACAGAGCGCCCAGCGCAACGACGGCATGCCTAATGGCGTTTTCCGAATGGCACTCCTGAAGGACGGTCCTCGTCCAAAAGACCGAGTTGAAATAGCCGGACAGCTCGCTCGCCGTGTGCGTGCGGAACAGCTGGAAGTATAAGCCCTCCTGCTGCGACAGCTGAAGAATGCCGGCTGGACGATATAATGTGACGTAAATGTTGGGGTCTGGGGTCTGCGGAGGAGTAATACGACGATTCTGTATCTTTTGGGCTCGCCTTGGCGGTAGCTCGATGGCAGGGCGCGGGGCACTGTTGCCGTTCGGGGCTGCTGCAAGTGGCTTCGGCGCAATCAGCTGAACCTCGTGAGGTCTGGCGCTGCGGCTTGGAGGCGGATAGCCGGTACAGATCTTCTTGGAGCGGACACACTGGGAGCACGAGGGTCGTTTTTCGTCGCATTTGATGCGCCGTTGTCTACATGCAGCTGTCAGGCACCGTCTCGCCACGAGGTGGTCATGATTAAGTCACGTACTTGCAGTTGTTACATCCCGTTTTGACCTTTGGCTTGCTGGTTCTGGCCCTTTTGGGCTTCTCCGAGGCAGAGGTCGGGCTGGCGGATGATACCGAATTCGCCGAGTAATCGGCGTTCTGGAAGGGCGACATGGTCGACGGCTTGAGAAAATGCAGGAGAATCCGAGGCCGAAGCAACCGCTCCTACGCGTGCATCGCCTTTAGATCTGGTATCGCACGGACACTTGGTTTCGCCTGGAATCACAGAGACGTTGTCTGATGGTAAGGAGAGAGAATAGAGTCGAGAAGAGGTCGTGTTTGGACGGAAATGCAGATGCAGGGGACGCGAAGCTCTTAGGGTAATCCAAGGTGCTAGGGCGTCGGACAGAACAGACCAAAGGGACGGCGCGATGACGGTAGTCTGTGAGCAGCGGGCGGTTAGACAGGGCACTCCAAGCCTAGTGTAGCTTCGGTCTCGACGGGGAACTGGTCCGGCGGGGAGGTGATCTGCTACGAGACGGGGGCATCCCTCGGTTCAAGCTCGCTAGCACTTACATGACTAAGGACGTTGTAAGGTGGAAAAGAAGAAAGGAAGAAATGGCGATGGAGTCGGCGGGCCAAGATAGACCAGGGGAAAGAGACGTTTGTGATGGTGTTTGACGACGCAAGAGGATCGATTTCGAGTCCGAGGTCGCTGTCCGTTGGCTTGCCTTGAGAAGTGGTTGAATGCGCAATGTCAGGGCTCGAAAAAGATTCGCGTCGGGAAGGAGCTTGGGGGCCGGGAGAGAGCACGATAGAGTAATATAGGGCTGGCGGATGGCTTGTGGCCGTCGACTGTGGACCTGGGCATATGTGACTAGCGTCACGACGACGCTACTGATACAGTGCACAGCACAAGCCACTGGCCCGTCGATGGAGCAGCAAGCAGTAGCTTAGGTCCACAGGGACCAGGGGTGAGGGGGAGCCGAACGTCAGGTGGGTGGTAGAGTGTCTGCCAGTCGCGTCGCTGACCTGTGTGGCGGTAGGGAAGACGTAGATCCACGGGAGACGGAGAAAGGAAGCCAGGCGATGGGACAGGTCGCGATGTGCAGGCGATGCCTGCGCGGGTCGTAGAGTATTCCTTCGAGAATGTGTGGAAAAGATGGGAGGCGACGGCGAATTGTACGAGGCACCAGACGCAGTCGTAGGTGTAGTTGTGGACGTAGACCCGTACGACGCAGTTATCAGACGCAGAGACAGACGAGATGCAGACGCGGACCGGGATGTTTCTTCGATGATGGTGTGGTGCAGCGATGTGGTGGAGGGGAAAAGCTGACGGTTTATAGGTAGCTCAAAGAGCGGAGGACTTGCGACTGAGCAGAAACAGCTGGGCCGGACAAGAGACGTTGCTGCGCCGCGCTGCACTGCATGCAGATGCTACAACGTCGACTGGATGTACCGGAGAGCGGGCTGATGGTGTCGAGGTGGCATCGGCTTGTTGGAGATGGAGACCAAGGTAGGGATCGGTGCGTTGGGAAGTATGACGATGGTGACTCTGGCGGTGCGGTTGATGTCGACGCCGTGACTTGGGCTAAGTCGCATATCATGGAAAGGGGGGGAACAGCTGGCCAGTGAGAATGGTTGATCAGGACCGCTGACACCAGGCACCACGAAGCAACGACGACGAATGGCAATTATGCGACAGCAAGGAAGGCAGTTTCGCGGAGATTGGAAGTGTAGATGTTTCTACCAGGCCTCAGATGCTGGATCAGTCGACAGAGGCCAAATTGCTACGACTTGGCTAAAAGCAGCAGCAGAGCAAAAGGAAAGAGCGGACTAGACGCTTCAGACAGGTCCCCGAGGTCCAGGTCCCGGCCAGGTCCTTCCATTTTGAACAAGAATGGAGAGCGGAGAAACTACCTAAGCTTAGGTACCTCATGGATGTGGACGTTGGAGGGTAGGAGCAACCAAAGTCCGCGACCTTCATATCATGGTAGCACGACGTAGACGGCAAATGGCCTTCACCAACCGACAGATGTCTTTGAAGAAAATGGACCAGGCTCGAATTTCCAAGCGAAGCACCATTCTGTGGTATGGCGAGACGATGTGAGGCACGGTGTACAACATCCATCAGTCAGACATCGAGAGACAAGGGGAAAACACACTCGGGGTCTTTCCATACTATTCAGCATGTGTACGGAGTACCTGGGGGCAGCAAACATTGTCTTGATTGTGGGCGGAGTGGAAATGGCCCAGTACCTTAGGTACGAATACAGGAAAGGCGAGACAAGGCGCCCGCTTCCACTTCCGCGTCCGCGTCCGCGTCCGCGTGTCTGGTGGATCGAAGGTATGCGTCGTGTATCCGTACAAGTAGGGCATACATACGTAGTAGTGTACTATGTTGGCACAGCATGTGGTGATTACTGGATGGAGGTGTTCGAATACCTGACAACGCTGCGTGCCTGCAGGCATTCGCCGTCTTCTGAGTATTTGGAACCAGCAACGAGTCCAAGGTAGGTAAGGTAGGTAAGGTAGGTAGGGAAGGCACGGGGTGCACATGGCAAGGAATCAACGCATGTTGTCCACCTCGTCTGACAAGGCAGAAAGCATCCATCACCGAGTTACGAGAGACGAGCACGAGGGGAAAGCGACGTCTCACAAGGACATTTGTCAGTTGTACGTCGTGCTCATGACTACGTGCCTTGCCTAGGTACGCAGCGATATGCCATGCCAGGTACAAGGATGCAGAGAGGGTACCTCAGCGCCCCATTCAGTACCTGGCCCTTCCGCCTTTGTCTTTGTACTTTTCGTGCGACCCCCAGCAGACGCAGGCGCGGCCGCGGACGCAGTTCGAGGCACATTGCCGAGGGGCAGATGAGAGAAAGAAAAAAAGAAAGGGGAAGAAAAGGCGAGGGTCCAGGATTCAAGTGCCGTACGGATCGTACGGATGGAAACCTGCTTATGACAGGCAATCTGGCCAGCTGAGAATCAAAGTGGTAGAGGCAACTTCTGCCCGAGCTCTCTGTCCGCCAAACTGGAGCTCTACTTGAGTGCCTACAGTATACGTACCTACCTTACGGAGTACTATGGTACTCTACGCCGTGCCTCGGCCTGCTGGGCCAACACGAGCGGATCCGGCCACTGCCTCGTATGGCGCACCAGGCGCGGTTCGGTTCGAGGTAACCAAGAAGCGAGAACGTAGCCCTTGCCGGGCCTCTACCGGTTGTTCATCGTGTGAGAAAGGATAGGTTGTCCCGACGAGTTTGCTCCGTGTCTCGTAGCACTCAGCTCTCCAGATGTTTGAGAGGAGGGAGCAGACAAGCATCGGTATCAATTGATACCCAGATAAGATACGTGAGGTAGGTAGGTTGGGTAAGGTACTACTGTGTAACTTCTGTAGAGCAGGTGCAAAGCAAGGAAGGAAGTCCTTGCTTGCTGCGGATGCGCGCCTGCTTTCCCATCTCTCGCTTGTCAAATCGGCTTACTGCATGGCGTCGGCCGCGCCTTCCACAATGCTTCTTTTCACGCACCTGATGATGACACCAGAAGCCATCTGGTGTATTCATATGCTTGGAATTGTGGCTGTGCTTTGCGGTTTGCACTGCAGTCGATTACACTAAGGTACCTAAGGTAAGGTAGGTAAGCTTGGTTAGGTAGCCCTGGTGAACTAGCTGACGGCGGCTACCAAGCCCTGCAACCGAAATCACCAGATCAGAGAGGCCGGACTGATTGAATTGAATCCCAACTTGACAGAGAACGGCAAGTGGAGAAGAGGGGTTCGACGGGTTACTGCACACGTGCCAGTCTGGCCCTTCCGCGCTTCGCCGCGTTGTACCTGAGGTGGTCCCCGTTCATCGCCGGACTGCCGTCCAATCGCTGAAGTCTGTTAAGGTAGGTAGCCTACGTAGTAGGTGTCCACCTAACATTACACTATCCGGGTAGGTTCTCCACTGACTAAACGGTAATTACGGAGTACGGATACTCTGATATTGATACCGAGTTCGCACCTCACAGCGACGCTGCTCGCTGTTCGCTGTTCTGCGGCCGACAATGCTATTACCACATATCCCCACGCAGTGAGCTTACCAAGCCAAGGCTCGAAATAACCCTTTTTACCAACCCTCCGGCCGCGTTTTTCTTCACCATCCTTTCGACGTCAACCATGATGTCCATTGCCATTGTACGCAAGCAAATTTGTTGCGCCCTTGGCGTCTGCCACTACGTCCCCAAGTCCCAGCTCTTTCAGTCTATCCCATGCGGCTATTGGAGTCTCAAGCTTCTCCTTGGAGATGAGATACGCAAGAAGGCCAGCGACGTGAGGCGTAGCCTGGGACGACCCGGATCTCGTCGAATTGCCGTCGTTGCGGTCAACCGATCCTATGTCCACCCCGGGCGCAAATATCTTCACGGCCGTCCCATGGTTGCTGAAAGCCGCCCGACTACGGGCCCGGTCTGCCGCTGCCACCGTGACGGCCCGCTCCGCTCTGGCAGGAGATTTTCTCGACGCCTCCTCGTTGCCATTCCCGGCCGATACGATCGTCACGACCCCAAGGTCGTCGTACGCAGCGTTGATGGCACTGTCAAGAGCATTCGTCTGAGT
The DNA here is from genome assembly GCA_001693025.2 of Colletotrichum lindemuthianum. NCBI lineage: Eukaryota > Fungi > Ascomycota > Sordariomycetes > Glomerellales > Glomerellaceae > Colletotrichum > Colletotrichum lindemuthianum. The sequence goes on along the minus strand of MASP02000067.1, from coordinate 314,561 downwards.
ACTGGCATAGAAGCCTGCCTCAATATGCGTCAACTACTGCCTTCCTCACTAGTGACTTGGCGACTAGCTAACGTACCTAGACTCATGCTAATGACGGACTTGTTCTTTCGTTCGGGAGTGTTGGTGATGTTCTCGATTGCCCATTTGAATCCGTCCAAGACCGTAAGGACGTTGCCTGACCCCTGGTGTTTTTGGCCGCCGCGTCTTAGTTTCTATCAGCGTACTGGTCAAAGATCGAGCACTTACATGTTGATTCATGACCTTGACGTCGACTATCGTGGCCTTCTTGACTACGCCGTAAGTATGAGACCCCACGATGCCAGCCACGTGGGTACCGTGCCCGTTGAGGTCTTCAAACTCCTCCGAAGGCTGCGCGTTGATCCCTCTGATGGCCCGGCCTCCGAAATCTGGGTGCGACACCTGGACACCCGTGTCAAGAACATAAGCAAATGTCCCACTGCCCGAAGACCCATCAAAGGAATACTCGTAGCCAGTCGCCGCCTCGGGTAGACGGTTGTTCGAGGATAGGCTGGCAAGCCCCCATGGAGCCGCCTCTTGAGTCGAAACAGCATCGTCAATGGTGACTACATGGTTGGGCTCGATGGATGCGACGCTTTCCCCGGCCCCGATCTGGACAATCGTGCTGTCGTCGAACGAGCCAGCGTACGCATGGAAGCCGCCAATGTTGAAGACTCTTCCGACGCCCCCGGTGCTACCTCCATCAAGGTTGCGTTTGTGTACGGCAACTGCCCAATCCAAGTGGTTCTGAACCTGGGCGTCATTTAGGCCGGTTTTCAGGCTGATGATGTACTGTCTAGGTGTTGCAGGGTCCGGGATGGGTGTTGGGAGGACGGCAGCAAAAGCCCGAAGGCTGAATATGAGTATGACGACGGCGGAGGCGATGGTGAACATTGCGGCCTGCAGGCAGATATCTGACTGTGGGAAACCCAAGAAAGTATTCGACGATGCCTCGTTCGATTCTACTGATCCTATATACTTGTACTTATACTTTCGATATATGCAGCCAATTGAGGAAGTTTTTCTCCCACCGCATGGCTTTCACGCACACGAGAAACCATCATGCATAACGTTGGTGGGGTTAGAAGTTCTAGACCCCAAGAGAACTTGAAGTTGTTACGATGCCGCGAATGGACTGAACGAACAGCACCCGTGTTTCCCGAAAGAGCATGTTGAAAACGGCAAAGCCGTTCTAAACGTCCAAGCTTGATGCAATTTTGTCTCGTCGGCTCGTGAGAGCCCAGGAGCTGGTGCTTGAATTCCGGTGTGTATGTCTTTGTCGCGAGCGTAGTTCAATCGCTTTGGGTTGAGAAACCGTGGCATTGCATCATAACTCCGTACCTAATACTGTAGTTAATAACTTTGCAAAACCCAGATGTGAATGGCTAGCAAAATTGACTTAGTCAGCGAGCAAGTGCCAAAGCTGCACTGACGACCTGCAGGCAGGTGCAATGCAGTGCAGGACGGGCTTAAGGCTTAACAGACTTGTCCAAGTACCGTTCTCTGTTTCCTGCCTTGAGTACCTACTTCCCTTTATATCAAACATACACGGAAGCATGCATTCACTTCGTATCGCCAACAACAGGACCGAGCTCGAAGTCGAACTCCAGCTGGTGACACAACAGGGCTCGCGGGGGGGGAGAGATGCGAGCGGCCCAATCTCTCCAGGCTGATGATGGGCCCAAGATGACCTCGAACAGGCGGTTCTTCAGTCCTATTCGGCTTTTGCCTCCACACTGGACAACCTCGTCTCGGGAGAGACATTTGACCTCACAATTTGTCGACTCTGAGACCCATCAAAATAACCTCAATCAGATATCACTTGTGAAATTCGCCGAATATGGATGGAGCGCGTAACAGCGTCACCAAGCCAGATCGCATCCCGAGCCAACCATTCATTGCCGCACCTCGACAGACGCACCCATTGCGTCCAAGTAGCTACCTCACGATTACACGAACCCGCACTTCGGCCACTTACGACATGCCGAACAGAAGTAAAACATCACAACTCCTGTGGTCTCAGATGCGAGATCCTTGCACGACCCGACTTCAGGCACAAATTGTCATTGGGGGCTTTACCGTAATTCGCACGTCTCTCCTCCGCACTGTAACCACGTCGACTGACTTACTCGGCAGGATGCAGAGTCTAGTACCTTGGTTCAATTTCTCCACGCACCTCGATGGGCATCTCCGACCAACGCCCTTGGCCAACCCAGTTTCACCGTCCATGAACTTTGCATTTGTCGACGACAGCTTCGTTCACCGCTCCTGCAAGGTCAGCTGCGCCACATGCAATCCCCCAGCCATCGGCCCGCCTCTACTGGGGTTCAGATGCATTCATCACCTTCGAGCGGGACCGCGTCTCGTCGACACGATCAATCTTGTGACCTCCATCTCAGCCCTACGATCATGGCAGAGCATAGCTCTGCTTCCTTGCCTACCGTTAGGGAAAGAGGAAGAGAGAGAGAGAGAGAGAGAAAGTCTATACTGGACTGACCAGGGCGACCTCCTGTAACAACGTCCAATAACCATATCGTGGGCATTTCTAGGGATCCCCTCACCATGCGCCTACATGCTCCGGCCTGCCTTAGCGCCGCTTCTCAGCCATAAGCCCACAAGTCACCTTCTGCTTCACCACCCACAGGAACTTGCATATGCCAGCCACACGTCTATCGATCACCTCTCCCAGTCCCACCACATCCTTCTTCGCATCTTCCTCAGCCCTATTACCATCTAGATTGCATGTTGGACCGGCGCAGGTGTCACGAACTGCGCCCCGGTAGAGGACCCTGGACGCTTCAGGGTCTGAGATGCGCAGCTGCTCTCGTGCACTCTCCTGTGTTTGAACAGGCGCCGAATGGGTGCCAGCCAGTGCTTCCGTTGGACTGCAACGAGACCTCTGGCCACTAATTCAACCCTAAATTGAACCTGGCCAGTTCCGGATGCTTGGTTCGGCCAATATGTCTTGCCCGAAGATCTTTGAAGTTGTGATCTGAACGTAGGTGGCATTTTGGAGTGCCTTGGCATTCGTCTTGGCTTCTGATTGAGTATGTGTCAAATGTTTCATCAGTCCCTCTTCGACGACGACATCGACCGGGTATTGAGAAGGTCGTGATGGAGGTTTAATGTTATAACGAGCGGCCGCGACCCTAGACTATCTGCCTCCACACCAGCAACTAGAGGATGATACGGCATTTGTCGGGCATGTCCGTCCAGATGTACTGGGCTTGGAGCCCCAAACATGTGAGAAGAAACGATGCTGCATGGACATCACTTGTATGCATACGCAATCTAATGCATAGCAATCGACGGCCGTTTCTGACCCTCGTCGGATGCCAGGTACCACATCGCGACCTCCGCTTCCCTGGACACTGGCATCATGCCTTGCGGGATGCCTTGTGCCATCCTCGGACAGGGAGAGGCAGGTAGCCAATCCCAAGATACGAAACATATGCAGCTAAGACGCATGTCAGCAGAGAGAAGCAAAATCGCTGGCCAGCAAGTTTGGGAGTTCCCACCGAGGATGGCGGGCTGTGCTGACGGATCCCCGCCACGTTGACTACCCCACGCCGTGCAGTTGGCCCGCTGGTTCCACTCGACGACCATGTCTACGGCCGCTACGAGTTTCGTCATGACTTCACACGGTAACATGGCGACCGAGTATCTGGATACGCCGAAATCCTCTGGAACGATGAGCGGGCCTGGCGTCTCCACGCGGACGATCCCGGAGATCGCCTGTACGTACATCCCCCATGTCGGACCGCAGGCTCCTTGCCGGGCTGTAGGACGTCATCGCAACCAACGCTGCCCTACGGCGGTCGTGGGACTGTGAAGAGCAATGACCTTGGTCATCTTCCGAAGATGGAGGTTCGTAAAAGCCGACGGTGCGAGGAAGTGATTGCATCGTGCTCCGAGATGAGCAGCCGGGATGGGACCCGGGCCGAGCCAAGATGAAGCCCCGCGCTACCGGCCGGCCGGCTGTCGCATCGGATTTCTCGGCGACCAGTATCCGGTATGATCCGCCAAGCACCTTCGCATTCCATGCCGAATCCTGCCGCCAACACGTCCAGCAGCAACTCAAAAGTCACCCACGCCACTTGATTCGTCAAAAGGAGCAAGGCCCATGCTTGCGAAACACTATTGGCCCAAAAGATCGACATTTACGTGAGTCGATCCTGATAGTTGCTCTGGCTGGCAGATCTTTCCTTTTGAATTGCACCCGGCTCGCTTTTGAGTTGGTAACATTGATGATGAGACGTTTCGAGTATGGACAACTCGATGAAGTGGAGGCAAGGGAAAATCAATAGCCGCTTCAAGGAGAATGTCCGTGGATGGTATGCCATGCCATTAAGATAGGTACCATTTTGTAAGTTGCCAAAGACCGTAGTGAACTTGATCGCATCGAGCTCGGTTCTCTTGGGGCTCTTGTCGATAAAAGAGTATGACGAAGTGACTCACGGTGCCGTCCAGACTGTTGTAGAAATAAACTGTAAACAAGCGTTTCCAAACATGTGCCGATTTTCAACTTGAAGTTCGGAATATCTCGGAGTTGGTCTTGGAGAAAACCTCGACTTCCAGTTGTTTTCCATTTTGGTCTTCTCGGAGCGCCATGATGCTGCGTTGGCACAGCTCCTATTGGTGCGGAGAGTGTCTTTACGCCTCGAAGCCATCATGCTTTTGGCTGAATGTTCTTCGCATGCTTCTCACGCCAGCACAGCAAGCAGATGCTTCGTAACACCTCCGGCAACTTTCTGCGAGGTTTGAATACCAGCTTGCGCATCATATTTGCAAGTTTAGTAGACTCGTGGTATGAGCAGAAGAGCTGCCTCAGTCCCGCAAAGATATCCTGTGCCGACTCGAGTACGATGTTGCTAGCCCGTCAGCAATGTCAACGTACCGCAGTGAGCTGGGCAGTTGCGTGTCGCTGAAACAAAAAGAATCTTCAAGCCGGTATTTCAGAACTTGATGTAAAGGATTCCGAAATATGAGCATACCCGGGCACCCTAAACATGATGGGTGCTGGGACATCTTTGTCCAGGCTGGTTTCGCCAAGTCAGGTGTCGTCGTAGCATGCTCCAAGATAAGCTTCACACGACGCTCGTCAACTGTGAACCAGCCGCGTTCGTTCAAGCCCAGGATACTGCTATACCCCGAAGCTCATTCCCTCCGTCTGGGTGCGGGAAACAATGACATTGATAAGTCGTCAAAGCCCACCATGTCACTGCCAGCCGAAACTCGGCCCATGCAGGAAGACCGCTTGAGCCTGCTCCAACAACCCCGCCCCGCTGATGTTCGCGTCGCCTTGGTGGACATGACGCTGGCCATCTGGCAGAGGGGAAGAAAGGCCGCTTAGAGATCTCCGTAGCTAGGCTTTCGCGCTACCAACTCACTGTTTGCTACGCAAGTGGACAGAGGCTTCCCTCCGGTTTAACTCGGCGGCTGATGTTCTTCCGACGCCAATCTTGGACGAGCAGATGGTTGTTCTGTATCATGTTTGAAAAGCTTCACAAAGAGCATGTAGTGTTGCTGATTCTGCGACTTGACCAGCCGGACAGAACGTGTAAGTCGTTTTGCCCAAACAATAGCGGCGAGTTGACATCAAGACAGACTATAACAATGTAGAGACACTAAAAGGAAACACAGTCCCTCTATAGGCGGCATACTTCAGACTATACTATCAAATATGTCCTATGTATAATAGCCTGCCTGGTTGGTACAAAAGCAATGCAATTATTTCGTATACAATAGACGCAAGCACGTAGAGCAAAAGCAAAAGACATACAACACCAGGTATTCGCTGGTCGTCACCGACCCAACTACTAATCCGGCCCTCACTGGCTTATCTAAGGGAGAGCGGACGGGATCCCGAGTTCTCCAGTGGGTATGGTCGTATGTGACAGTTGTCGATCACAAGCACACTCAAGAGTCCCGTCAGCCATGATGTGCCTGGCGCTCCGTGTCAGTCAACCCGCTTTCCCACCAAAACACATCGTAAAAGCGCACCGGGTGCCGCCGAGACGGACCGTTCAGCCCATCCTTTGCCCCAAGAGTTTAGAGAGGTTATCGAGGCTAGGATACAGGCGGCCATGACGACGGCGTGACCGCCGTTGCTGGGTAATCAGTGAGCGGTGCGCCTCCATTTGCGAACGCTTGAGCACTCGGAGCGGCTCTTGACGTTCATTGAATCCTGTTGCAGGGCCAGGACGCTTGTCAAAGTGCCGCTTGACCACATCCCAGCCAGGTTTTCAGTGATGGACAAGGACGCCGGTGCAGTACGGCTTAGCGGACACCTCGTCGACCTTTTGTACTAGAGAAGCCGGTGACAAGTCTTGGAAAAGTCGAGTACCTTGCTCTTGTCACAAAACCCTATGTCGGTGGGATTGTCCCATGATTCGCTCGCAACTTTCTTCAATGCTGAGATAGCCGTCGTCGCGATCAACGATACGCCGGAGAGCCACAGCGGCCGAGGCATGCGCATAGCACGGGTGAAGACTGTTTCTGATCAGAGAAATTCTCACATCGCCGGACGTGCCCGTAGTTGAGATGTGAATCATAGCTGACGGGTCTCTAATCCATCAAGAGCGGCCGAGGTGGAAACGGCCACAAGCAAGGAGACCTCGCCTCCTGAAGTAACCGTTCAGCCCGGGACCCTAGCTGGCATGTCGAAGTGAACATGACGACCGGAATGCCACTCTTTGGTCGGCAGATATTACAGGAGCTTGCGGTTTTCTACTTCGTCGTTGGTAATGTAACCCGTCGCAATCTTGACATTGGCCTGCTGCAGCTTACGTGCCAGCGGCGCGGTGTCGCCGTCGATAGAGAAGCCGTCCGACACGAGAGCGAGAACGCGGTTTTCGGCACCGTCGTGCTCTTCGGAGACCTTGGTCGAAAGTTCCAAGGCGTTCTTTAACGGCTTTCTATCGTACACGTACGGCGACGGTATCGCGTCAACAAACTCTCCATAATCCAATCCCGCCAATTTTATCCGGACGGCGCCACAGGTAGGCATTTACGATGCGTGCCTCATCTCCGTTAGCTTTGACCCAATGTATTTTGTGTGATATGCGGCACATTCTCGCCATTGGCTCGCGCTATAAGACGTTCGTAACCGGAACGCAGATCATCGTCGTCGTCCTCAAGGAGGGCCGCGGTAGTTGCGTACAGATCAGCCACAGGTGGGCATCCCTCATCAGTGTCCAGTCCACATGCGGCTATGAACACACCGGCGTCGGGGTTATGGCATTGCTCTGACGGGGGCAAGCTTCAAGGCAGGGCGGATAACGCATCGAAGACGATCCGTTCCCTTCTCGTCGACGCTGCCAGCCTCGAGAGCCTCCTGCATGGAAGCGGACACGTCAAGAAGGCAGCCGACTATTGTCGCAGTTGAGAGGGAAGACATTGCGGTTTCGTTCTTCGCGGCACAGCGGATGGGTACTGATGAAGGCAAAGAGGTGAAAATGAGCATTTTGCCCCCCGAGAAATGGTGGGCGTCCCGGCAGACAGCGCTGGTGTTTTTGTTTATGCCGGACCTTTTTGCACCGTCTTCCTCCCCGATGACACGGCATGTTCGATATTGGGCGGCAGGTCCTTGAGGCGATTCACATTCAGTAACCATGTATAATATCGCAGGACTGCATCCTCCAGCTGGCTGGCCGCAAGCAGCCTGGTAGCAGGAGAAATAACCGACGAAAAAAGAGCTCCGCAAGGCGTGTGCCGGTAAAAGCTTCGAGAAGAAAATTGAAGTATCTTGGTGCAGTCTGCTCGCATTCCAACTGCCACTTACTTATCTGAAATCACAAAGGTGGCAACTCCTCTCTACATATGGGACATTGCAATCTGAACCTCATCCACCCCTCAAGACAGGCGCTGTGGAATATGTGCCGACATGGTGTAACCATATACGTCCTCCGTGTGAAAACGCCCACCACACCACCCGTAGCGGGATCCTCTTCTCCAGCCCGCATGACGGGGACCTCGAGCACCTCACGACAGATGGCACAATCAATGGCGCGGAGATTGCTCCCCTTTTTGTCCTCGCCCGTGCGCACGCGGTCCAGGGAGGGTGAGCCTGGTTCGGAGAGTAATCCGATGGGCAGACCGCCTGCTTCGGCACCATCTTCTCGTAGGACAGGGTGATAGTCCCACGCGTCTGGCGTCCAGCTCTTGGGAACACCGAAGCGGGGGCCGAGAGCAAATTGAAAGGCGAGAACCCAAAGCTGGATCCAGACCCAGGCGCAGAATACGAGAAACGCGCAGGTGTCCATCTCGGCGAAGAGGAAATTATCCTCGTAGACGTAAAAGTATGCAAAGGGGAGGAGGCGAAGGACGGACTGGCCGATCATGAAGCGCCACGTCAGAGCGCGACGGCAGTTTCGGATGACGTTGCGGTGAATTTGAGGTACCCAGAAAGAGAAGTAAACCATGGACAAGCCGTTCATGAAGAGGTTGCGTACGCGCGGGTACCACGCTGTCGACGCTATCGATAGGAGAAGCACGACAATGACGATCATGGCGAAGCGGAAGATGACGGCTTGGAATGTCACCTCTGGTCCTGTCCGCGTGCCGGTGCCTCCTGTGCCTCCGGTGCCTGCTGTTGGCACCGCCGCGGCACCGCTGACCATGGCTTCTATCTCTGCGTCGACATCTTGGTCAGATGGCACGATGATAGGGGGCGAAGGAGCTCGTCGTCGGGGACCGGCGGTAACGGGTCGTGGCAGAGCGTCTGGTTCGACAACTTGTGCAGGTGTGGCTGGTGGCCGAGGCGTGTCATTGGACGCCTGCTCGCGTTCGTTCCGCCGTCTGTTCTCCGGTTCTTGGACTTTGTGGATCTCGGCAAGGAAGAAGCCGCCCATGGACATGGAGAGAAAGGCAGCAAAGAGCAATGACAGCGATTCCAGGTAAGTGATGCTGGCGTCGAGCGCCCACATTGACGCTGCCGCAAAGACACTGCCATCTACCATGACCATCATGCTAATGGTGGAATAGCTGATGCGCCCCATGGTAGACGGCGTGGCCGACTCCTTCATTTGGTGCTTGAGCAAAAGCGCCTGGCTGATGATGACGCCGGCAAAAGCCAGCACCCACACGCGGACTTCGTAGTAGATGATTTCCGTCTTCATGCCCTGCAGGTGATGCCCGTCAACCGACGGATACTCGGGCGGTCCCTTTGTCTCGAGAAAGAAGCCACAGTCGGGAGACCAAATGATGGCCGAAACTCGAAGTTCTGGAACCCCCCGTATGGGAGCACCACTGGGGAACCGCAGCTCCTGCTCGATATCACTGATGATGTTCGCCATGCCCTCCCTCGTCGGATGGAACCCCTTCATATTCAAGCGGCTTCGGTCAGGGGGATGCACTTGCGCATACATGATGTATTCGCAGTGTGGCGTAGGGTTCAGTGTGTCTGGCGGGTTAGCCGGATCAGACGTCCACGGCATCACGCCGTCGTTGAAGACCTCCTTCTCCTTTCTTCTCAGGACCTCGGCCAGAGTCTTATTCAGAAGCCTTTGGCTGGACTGGAAGAAGTCGGCGCTTGGCGTCAGGTGCGGCAAGCCGAAGATGCCGTCAAACTTCTCGCTCGTCGATGTCAGGAGAATAGTGCCCTGATGCGGCCACTGCACACCGTGCAACTTCATCTCCCAGTTGATGCCCGTCCCCTTGACATCCTCAACATTCAACGTGGCCTTGGCGCTTCGTACTCTCCCACCAGACGTTGGCACGCCTTCTTCCTTTGCGCTCGAATATACCTCTTCTTTCGTGTGACGGCCGGTATCGATCAGCTCGACTAGGATACTGCCCTCATCGCCGGTGATATTCCTGGCCCACCCAGCCTCGGCGCCGCTCCAATGAAAGCTCGGAGTGATGTTGCTCAGGTTGTAGCTGGTCCACTCTCTTTTGACCGATGCCTTCTTCCGCACCCAGCTTCCTTTGACAGCGCCGGTGGCGTTCTGCCAAACAGCCTCTCCCTCTCCAATATCCCAGAGATCAACCCCTCCCACGGGCGGTATCGCATTATGGCTCCATTTCAGACATCGGTTCTGGAACCTTTCTAGGTCTTCCCACGCGAAGCCGTCCTCCGCCCGGAACCCAGTGAGGTTGAGAGACCTAGGCAGCAATTCCTCCGTCGTGGTATTTCGTTTCGGCGTGAAGTCGCCCCATGTCGATGTGTTGAGTACATTCAGGGCATGCTGGTGCCTATGGAGTCGTTGCGTTGCCAGGTCGGAAGGCGAGAAGAGCGATGCGCCGCCGCTGCCCGAGGAGAGAAAGATCCAAAAGAGGCCGACGAGGGCCAAGCCGAGAACGACGATGCGCGGGTCTTCGTGTGGTAAGGGCATGTTGGCCGTGCCTGGATGCCGATCAAATCGTTGCCATCCTCGGTACTTCGCGTTACTCCGTCAGAATGTTGCGCCAAATTCGCGCGTGACTCGGATGCGACTGATCGAAGCGTGTGTTGGAGACGAACGGTCGGTAAACGTTGAATCGGCATGACAGCACTGGCTCACTGGAGAGCGGAAACATTCCACGCCAACGAGCCAAAGTACGTACCTTCTTCAGCTTCAGGTAAGCTCATTCATTCACACTGTACAGCCGCAGCACCTTGATGTCACTTACACAGTACAACAATCTAAGCATATCCCCAAGGTATGTTACTCTCGAGCAAGAGACGTCCAAGATTTGGATCACTCGAAGGCTAGTTGTTTAGAAAGTATTCAAGAACAGGGACCAGAGCTTCCTCGATTGTGAAGGCCACTGCGAAAAGCGGACTTGCTTACCAGTCAAGCCAGCCTCTCACCATCCTTCCCCGAACCTCCAGTCAAAGTGATCGGGAGTGTTCGACGATCAAATGTAACCCGAGGCATCAGATACGGCAGCCCTTCTAGTCGCGATCATCTCTCGTATCCGGCCTTTCTGGCCAATCTACAGTTTCGACTTCTCGAATAAGTATTCATTCCATGGCAGCTTGCGCCTCATTGGAGATAGACTTGATGGTCCTTGCACTTTGCACTGGCAATACAGCGGCAACACAGCGTACCTCTTCCTCTGAACCATGCCATGAAGCGGAGGGCCTTTAAGAGCAAGAATTAGGGGTCTCGGCCTCTGGCCCAAGCTGCGCGTTTGCTTAACTCTGACCCTTCCGAGTTGTGGGAACCAGAAGATCACGACTGGTCGCAACCGGGTTCATTGACAAGAGCATCTCGAAACCGTCAGAACATAGGTATGGAAAACCCAAACAGTGCGGTTACAAGTCCGAACTCCCGAGGACTGTGTGGCTGTGCAGGTCGCCACAGCCTGCCGCCACAAGGAACATTCATCACCACCCGGACCGCAACAACTTGATATTCTGAGCGCAACGAGTTATGGTTCCGAAAGCAATTGGCTCTGTACCGAGCTGGGTGTGCCTTGGCGATGATGCAGGCCACGATCGCTGTGTTCATTGGATATACCAACGATAGGAGGCAAACACGACGAACTGCCTCCACAAAGTCGCCTTTCCGTGTGCGCAGGTCGCAAACGAAAAGGTGGACAACTCACGACATGGAGTCATTTACTCTACAGGGGGTTGGAGCATGACGGTCACCAATGATACTGCTGTGCACGACACATGCATCATTCGTGATCCCATAACTCCTCGAAGGACCTAATCCTCAACAGCCGAGGGAGTCATGGCAAACTCATTGCGGCCTTTTGATGCAAGATGGGTCGAGATCACCGTGATTGCCCAGCGTCGCAACATGCCCAGACCGTGATACCAACCAATCCGCGACGAAGAAGACGCAAACATCGGTGAGCTAGACAACTTTGTAGTGAGGCTTCTGGCCACGGGATGGGGTTTGCTGTGCTCTGTCGCCTACCTGCGGTCTCGAACGTTGCTGGAAAGGTCGAGGGTGAGGCCCGAGGGGTGTCATGCCTTGCCGATGCACCTGTGAAATCAATATGATAACGGTAGAAGTCTCTCAAAAGGCTTTGAGATACCATTGCGTCCAAGGGCAGATAGCCAGTCCGGCATCAATCTTGAATGCAGATGGGAATGATGCAGTCAACAGAGAGACGTCAAATCGAAACAACGTAGAGCCCCCCCCCACTTTGAGAGGAATCTGGGGTGAAGCTGCACATGTATGCGCTAAACCAGCCTAAGCCTACCTAGGTACCTAAGCGTGAGCAGGTATCCGTACTCCATACTCTGTACCTACTGTGTAGGTAGGTAGTTTGCTCACCTCTCTGTGCTGGCCAGTGCTTCACCCATCAGAGTCGCAAGCACACCCCGCCATCACCACTATCGATTCTGGTCAACCCGTGAGAGCACCCACGCCATCGTTTCCGGTTCGAAACACCAGCCTTCCACATTGTCAATTTACTTCGACCGCGAAAACACTCATGCAGAATGGCCTCCAACAACCCCGACACGAGCGCAGCCCAATCCGCCGTGAGTGAACCACCACCACCCCTCACAACCGTCGTCACCGCTAGGAGAACCACCTCTTCGCACCTAAAATGAGCCATTCCCACATCATGAAACTGACACCGTGAGCACTCAGTCGTCAGAAGACGCCAAGGGCGACGTTAACGCCGCCGTCGAGGAGCTTCTGAACACAATCTCCAACAAGTTTGCCGGAGTATCGAGTGAGATTTTTGCAAAGAGTAAGGCATCCGCACAACACCGCCATTCTTCTCAGAGTAGCTGATGTCTAATGTCACGCAGTGGATGAAATGTCCCGCCGCCTCGACAACTTGGAGGCGGCCCTGCTGGCCGGCAAGGAAAAGGAGGCTGGTTCGTCTACCAAGTCGTCTTGAGATGTCGATGCATCGGGTTCAGATTCGTACCACGCGTACCACCGGCGTTCCGGGCATAGGGCAGCATCACCAGAGCTGATGTTACGACGAGACGCATGGGAAGTTTTAGGTTATTGTTGTTTATTTCAATTCTTCATTGTCGGAACCCCTAGGCCACCAAAGCCTTCAACACGAGCCAAAAACAATTCCGTTGCTCATTTTTCAAACTTCCGCTGCCGTAATCGTGATTTCCGTTACCCTAAAAGCGTGACACTGGAGTAAAAGTGTTTACAGCTCCTGCTTCTCGCCGGTGACCTTCTCGCCAGCCTTCTCGAGGAACTTGCGGAGGACGTTGGTCTTGCTGGTGATCTCGTCGCGCTTCTCAGGGGCGAGGCCACCCTTGGACAGGATGCCGTCCAGACGGGACAGCTCCTTCTGGGCGTAGCCGTTGCTCTTGTTGAGCTTGTCAAAGACACGGACGTAGTACTCGGCGTACTTGTACTGGGCCTTCTCCTTGAGGGTCTCGGCCTCCTTCTTGGCCTCGGCGGCAGCGTCGGCGAGGGTGGTACCGCCAGTGTACTTGGCGACGATCTTGTCGAGCGCAGCAATGGTACCGGCAAGAGGGTTCAGGCCACCGCCGACGGTGCGGAAAGTACCGGCCTTCTCGTTGACGAAGCTGATGAAGTCCTCCTCCGCGCGGCCGCCGCTGTAAAGCTCGCCCTCCGTGGATCCCTTGGGGAAGAACTTGATGGTGGGGTAGGAGGAAACGCCCTGAGCGGCGGCAGTTGCCTTGCTTTTCTCGGACTCGGCATCAACCTTGGCAATGACAACACCATCATCGCGAGAGAAGTCCTGGGCGACGCTCTCCCAAATGGGAGCGAGGCTCTTGCAGTCTGGACATGGATCAGTCAGCAGTTGCCTCGCGCATTCGGGTAATTAGAAACACATACGTCCACACCAAGGGGCAGTGAAGGCAACGAGGACGTCCTTGTCGCTGCTGCCAACGATAGCCTTGAAGCTCTCGTCGGTGAGCATGTTGACTGCGCTGGGAGGCGTGTACTTCTTGCGAGACCTGACGTTGGTCTTCTCGGTGATGAAGTCGGTCAGGGCGTCGAGGTCGCGGCCGCCGTTGTAGTCGGTAGGCTTGTCGCTCTGACCGTCGAACCACTTGAGAGTAGGGAATCCCTGAACACCGAATCTCTTGCCCAAGGCCTTTTCAGCATCGGCGTCGACCTTGGCAATCTGGACATCCTTGGAGGACTCGAAGGCGCTGGCAAGTTCCTCGTAGACGGGGGCGAGGCTCTTGCAGTGGCCACACCAAGGGGCGAAGAACTCGACGAGAGTGGGCTTGCCAGACTTCAGGACGACATTGTCAAAGTTGGAGGGGGTCAGGTCCAGGACGGCAGACTTGGCAGCAGCGGTGGCTGCGAGAGCGCCGAGCAGAAAGCTCTTGAGGACAACCATTATTATGGTGTATGGGTGTGAGGGAAAGGATTAAAATACTTTAACAATGCCCGAGACCAAAGTATGGGAATTGGAGCTGGCAAAGGAAATGCAGCAGCCGGAAATGGTGGTTTTATGCTGCTGATGCTTGGAAATCAGCTGTTGAAGATGATAATAAAGAAGCCACTTTGCAGTAGGTCCCCAAACGTCACACAATGGAACTACCTCACCTCACACCCCCCTGCTACCTGCTGAGAGCTCCACCTCCAGTCTGCGGTGGCGGCTCCCCTTACTCAGTAGCTGAGCCCCACGATTCATGGAGGTGGCTGCCACAGAGGAGGACCTTGCTGCTAAATGCTTAGCTAAGGCAAGTCTGCTTATCTAAGAAATCATAGGCACGACCCACCTCGCTACGGGCACCAACCCGCAGCGGGATCTGCCTTCTCCCACACAAATTTCACATTTCGAGAGTCCCTTCAAGCATCGCATCGCCAACCCCATCGCCAACGCAAGCCCGCCGACAACCTCTCGACGACATCCCGCCCCCTCAATACCGACATCATGTCTCATGAGTCTGTCTGGAACTCCCGCCCCCGCACCTACGGCAAGGGCTCTCGCAGCTGGTACGAAAAGAAAAACACAAAACCCTCCCCGAACGAAGACAAAGTTTCGCGCAAAATCCGTCGCGAACTTTTTCGCGCGGCGCTCGTAGCTCTGGAGTACGGAAATGCTGACATTTTTTTCCTTGTTCGCCATAGCCGTGTCTGCAAGCACACCGCCGGTCTCATCCGCAAGTACGACCTCAACCTGTGCCGTCAGTGCTTCCGTGAGAAGGCCAAGGACATCGGCTTCACCAAGGTATGCGACACCTCTCGACGGGCCCCCCCTCCTCCACCCGAATCCCACGAGAAGAGAGAGAGCTAGCGCTGACCATGGATCCCAATTACAGTTCCGTTAAATGTCAGTCATCACGACGCGATGGGAATTCAAGGTGGTCAGGCATGATTGCCCGTGGAAAATGCATTCAGACAGAGGGAGGCTTCCAAAGGGCATGGAGTTCTGATGGCTGGCTTTTACGGAAAAAAATATGTGCACTCCGTCGGACGTCCGGTCAGGGTAGACGAATACCACGACATTGAACCTACCATCATTAAAAAAGCCGGAGCCTCCAATGCAGTTTAGACTGAGACCGATGTCCTGACATATGCCCCCCCTGGCTTCCGTCTCCCGAGGGGTACTCAAGCCTGGGGATGTAATGATGACTCGGATCACTGACCTCTGTCACGGAATTAATACAAAATGACAACATCACAAAACTGGACTCTGATAATGATGATGTGTGATGTGGCACAAGCAGTTCTATTGTCCGTCGTCTAAAGTACATGATTCAAGACAGGGGTGAAGTAGAGCGGAGATCTTTGAGCCCGAGACTCGACGATATACACGAGCTCGAGGGCTCAAAGCGGAAACTTTGGGTCAGTTGTACATGAAATCGTGAAACAGGAAACACCTTTTTGTACAATCGTAATTTTCCCATCCGGTTTCCGAGTCGTTCCAACATGAAATCGCCATGCTGGGGAATTGCGTCTGCTGAGTGCCAAACTCAGGGTATCAAACTTTTTTTCTTCTTCTTGGGAGCAGATCCGCTGTCTCTTTTACTCCATGATGCGGGTGATGAGACCAGTGGCGACGGTGCGACCGCCCTCACGGACGTTGAAGCGCTGGCCGACCTCGATGGCAGAGGGGTTGTGCAGGGTGGCGACCATCTCGACGTTGTCACCAGGCATGACCATCTTGCCCTCAGGGTCCTCGGTGCCCTCTGGGAAGGTCAGGGTGCAGGCTTCGTCAGCAGTGCGGAGGTACATCTGGGGCTTGTAGTTCTGGTGGAAACCGGTGTGACGGCCACCCTCCTCCTTGGAGAGGACGTAGAGGGAGGCGAGGAAGGCCTTGTGGGCCTTGACGGTGCCGGGCTTGGTGACGACCATGCCGCGGCGGATGTCCTCACGCTTGATACCACGGAGCAGGAGACCAGAGTTGTCACCGGCACGGGACTCGTCGCAGGACTTCTTGAAGGTCTCGATGTCGGTGACCTTGGACTTGATGACTTCGTCGCCCTTGCCGACAATCTCGACCTCGGTGTCCTTCCTGAGGACACCACGCTCGACACGGCCGCTGACGACGGTGCCACGGCCAGAGATGGAGAAGACGTCCTCAACGGACATGAGGAAGGGCTTCTCGAGGTCACGCTGGGGAGTGGGGATCCACTCGTCGACGGCCTTCATGAGCTCGTCAATCTTCTGGGTGCCGATCTCGTCCTTCTGGTTGTTGAGGGCGCACAGGGCAGAACCCATGATGACGGGGGTGTCGTCACCCTCGAAGCCGTAGGTGCTCAGGAGCTCACGCATCTCCATCTCGACGAGCTCCAACATCTCGGGGTCGTCGATGGCGTCGACCTTGTTGACGAAGACGACGATTCTCTGGACACCGACCTGACGGGCGAGCAGCAAGTGCTCGCGGGTCTGGGGCATCTGACCGTCGGAGGCGGCGACGACGATGATGGCACCGTCCATGTTGGCAGCACCGGTAATCATGTTCTTGATGTAATCGGCGTGACCAGGGCAGTCGACGTGGGAGTAGTGCCTCGCGTCGGTGGCGTACTCGATGTGGGCAGTGGAAATGGTGATACCACGCTTGCGCTCCTCGGGAGCCTTGTCGATGGCACCATAGTCGAGGAAGTTGGCAAGTCCCTTCTCGGCCTGTCTCTTGGTGATGGCAGCGGACAGAGTGGTCTGGAAACGGTTAGCTTCGTTTCGTGCGGCGCGGGCTCAGATTCCGCAACGTACCTTTCCGTGATCGACGTGGCCAATAGTACCTGGAAGGCGAAGCAGTCAGTAACCCCCCACAAAGCAAAGCACGTCCTCGACAGACATACCAATGTTGACGTGAGGCTTTGAGCGCTCGTAGACGGCGTATGTGCGGTAGGCGTTCAGGATGGGAGAGACGTTCTGTCTCTTGAGGGCCTGAAGGGGGCTAGCATTGCCCTGGCGCAGAGAGGCGCGCGCCGTGCGCAGGAAAGGCGCAACGGATCTGAATGCCGTGGACATTGTGGTTGTGGTGTGTTATTAAATCGTACAGAAAAAAAGAGAGAAGAAGGAACAGAGAGGAGATGGACGATGGGATGCTCGTTGTCGACAACGGCGCGGGTGGACGGGAGGAGGGATAAAGATTGGGAGTGAGATATCGTCCGATGGATGGGAGCCCGGGACCTCGAAATTTTTTTGCCGGGAGTTTCCTTTTCGTTACGGAGGAGGAGCTCAGGTCTGTAGCTCCCACGCCATTGGCGGGTTTGGACGTCAGTGCTTCTCAGCCACCCCACAGCGCGAACCATTCACGTCAGGTCGCGTTGGCTTCTCAATAGGCGAGCAGTGACTGGCTGGTGAACCGAAGCAGCTCAGCGATGTGTGATGCATCGAGGAAATGAACATGTGTGGGATGCGCAGTGACATGAGTAACTCTGTCTGGTCCTTCGGCAATGGTGCACATTAATGTTTGACAGAATTCATGTTTTTTGGTCGAACGAGGGAGCATTGTAGGTCAAGTTCATTGCCAAAGCGAGTGACAATCCAGGTCCACTCAGCCAGATTGGGTGTGTTGTACGACATCTTGACTTTTGGAGCGTAACGTGGACCAGCTGTACGCATTGCACGCCCAATCGACTACGTGCCCTGCCAAGCCGCGACATGCCTGCTCCATATACAATTTTGAGAGGTCTTGGCCTTCTTTCAGCAGCCTGTCGTTATTGACGATGCCTAGTTTGATGGCAGAGCTTCACATTAGACAATTCAGTGGCTCATGTTCATTGTCTTGATGCCGGTAGGTCAGAACTCACTCGGACGAGTTCATCGCCTACTCGTCGCCCTCAGACCCCTCCCCATCACCACCCTCTCCGTCCTCGCCTTCTCCCCCCTTGCCGTCCTTCCCCTTCGCCCTCCGCCTCAGCTTCTTCAAGCGATTCAACCTCTTCTTCTTCTCCTTGATGTGCTCCTCCTTTGTCGTCTGGGCCATCTCCGCCTCCTCGGCCTTCTTCTTCTTCTCCCTCTCCTTCATCCTCATCGCAATCCTCTTCCTCTTCCCCGGCCTTCTCCTCCTCCCTTCCTCGCCCTTATCCCCTTCCTTCGTCTCCTTTATCTTCGCACCCTCGATGTGCGTCACCCGCCACGGCATCTCCATCCCCCACCACTTCTGCTCCGCCCGGCGCAGCACATCCTCCGGCTCCATCGCCGCCTCCCCGAACTGCGCCTTGACCTCCTCCGAAACATCGGCAATGTAGTACCCCAGCGGCCGCTTGCGGAGCATGTCGCCGTCCCCGGCCGTGGCGTCCTCGTCCACCAGCGCAATCTTTGTCACGGGCGCCTTGGAGAATAGTCGAAACTCGAATTCCTCCGCCACCTCGGCCGGTTTGTCTTGGTCCATGGGTTCCGTCGTCTCTGTCTGCGGCGCGGGCATTTCTGCCTGTGGGCCGCTCAGGTCCAGCATACCCGCCATGCGCGCGTGTAGTTTCGCGAGCAGCGCCGCATCGTGCTCCTCGTCGCGCGGCGGCGCCTCGTTGTCCGACGCGGAGTCGAGTTCGTCTCGCCGTACCCTATCGCGAGTTGGTTTTCCGTCAGCTCCGATCCTCGGTCTCGCCTTGGCGGGCGACGCACCTCTTTGCGTCTGGGACCTCGAACATGGTCGCGGCTGTGTTTTTTCCTTTGTCCCTTGGCAAGTTTTCAACAAGTAGTTGCCGCTTGGTTGTTGCCGGCGTTTGTGGGGCGCTTTGCACTTGTCGAACTTCGACCGCCTGGTCCGAGTGAAGCTATTTGGTAGACGTGCTAGTGGGATTCCTTCGTGGAGACGGAACCGCGAGGTGACAGCGGAATCTCGACCGCCAATTGGACGTCGCAATTGGAACTTTTCCTGAGCCCCAGAGGAAAGCCGCGGTGAGGTGGGCTCGTGAATCTTATCTTATCGCAAAGCTCGGGAGTGGAGCATCCCTATCAGTTTCTTATCGCGAGCCACCTGAACCTGAACCCCACAAGCTCTGCCCTCCACATGTCCGTTCACTGCACCTCAGTGACGCGCTGACCGCATTTCCGGTAGCCAGGGTCTGTATTTCAGCTCACCTGGTGCCTTTTCGACATTGCAGGTCAAGACAAACGCAGGGCCGTCTCAAAGGGGAAGCAAAACGCACTGCTCCTCTCGCAATTACAACATGAGGTGGTATCATTCATGTTACGGTCTCTCTCTCTCTCTGTCTACGGCCGTTATTCACCAACCCAGCCAGTCGGCTACACCCATCAACAATGCTCGAGATCCTGCACTGCAACTCCGAACCCTTTCCAACCACCTAAATAAGACAGCCCATTTCCAACACTGCGTAATCCAAGAATATCCCATCCGCCGCAGATAAAAAGAACATGGGGGGCTCGTTAGCAGCGTGCCAACGACATCCAAACACAGATGGATGGGAGGGGCGCCGCGCCCGAAGCTCGCGGCGGGATCCTTCTTCGCTCACACGCTGTGTTGGTTCCTTCGGCCAAGGGAGAGAGAGAGAGAGGGTGTGTGGTCAGAGGCGATGGACGGATTGCGCATCGCCAACCTCCACAGCCCACCCCAAACCAGCTTCTCGGGACCGAACTGATCTGACCCCTACCCGACTTCTTGGTATCCCCCATTGCGACCTTTTTTTGCTTCTCCCACCTACATACACGGTCTCTCTCACCAGCAATCCCGCATCCCGCATTCCTACTGTGACCCTCTTTCATCTCCCAAAAAAGCCAGCAGCAGCCAGCAATCTTGCCCTCGGAGGCCCGAAACGGGCATCTTTCACCACCACCAGCTCTGCCCAGACTGCCCTCCAAAAGTGCCCCCCCCCGTCGTCATCCTGCAAATCAAATAGGTCCTACAGAACAAGGACGGTGACACTTTCCCACCGCGAAACCCTCATCCTCATCCGCTCGTCCACCAACATACGTACGTATGTTACCTTACCTCTTACAGACGGATCTCCCGTGCATCCATCCCATCCCCCATCCACCCATGCGCCGTGCGCCAACAACCTTTGGACGAAAGGAAAAGTATTGGTGACGAGCGGGACGGGGCGCTGGTGCTCTTGCGTCGGGCGTCCCTGGACATGGGACGGTGTAAGCAGTGGGGTAATTATTGTTGTGCGATGAACCAACAACGCCCCCCCTCCTCCTCCCCTCCACGCGGGAAACAGGTGTGTGTGTGTGTGTGTGTGTGTGCCAACGGCCGCGTTCGAGCGTCGAGGATCCAAGGGACGGTCAGACACCACATGCTGTGGATGGACGGAAGAGGACTGATTACTACTAGACTAGTGTGCTTGCCGCCGCTTCTTCACCCCGTTCGTGTGTTTCGATAAGTACCCCCCCGTCTGGCGCCATTGTTCGTCCTCGTTTCCTGCTGTCTGTCCTACACACGAAGGAACCATGCCGGACGGAATACGAGGTTTGTGGTATCCATCTCATCTCAGCCCATGTGGACTGCGGCTGGAATGGACACTACACGCTGGCTAGTTCACATCCTGTAGAATTCCGGGCAATGGCTTTTTTTTCTCTCCTTCTCTTGATTCATTGTCTGTCACTACTTAATCTCCTCTCGGCTCCCTCCAATCCTCTCCGTCCCAAGCTCCCGGCTGCGCGGGGAAAACAACATGTACGCCACACCTTATGCGGACGTCGGTCCAAACGAGACAGCCAAGCCGAGACCATCGGTCAACCGATCAACCGATCCAACAAGCAAACAACACAAAAGAAGCCACCTGCACTTTGCCTTCACCGAACCGGGCCCATTAGAGCTGCGCCCAATGGGCTGGTTCCGTCCCAACAACATCAGCTGAACTCTGCTCCCATCCTTGACTCGGCGGTGGCGGCGTGTGGCAACCCATAAACGTGGGATGAGGCTCATTTCCCAGGGCCCATCTCAAAACGGACGACGTTCCGTCCACGAGGCTGAGTCGACGTCGAGGGCTTCGTGTCACCGCCTCCCTTCGCCTGCCTCAACTGCCTCCAGCACTTTGCCGATTGCCTTTGTCGACACGCACCAGACCACGGAATGCCGGTTGAGAAATCTCAATGCCTGTCATTGCTTTCCTCCACCCCCTACCCGCTGCTCAACACTTTAGACAAAGAAAAAGAAAAAGAGTGCCATACACATCGTTATATGACCAGTCCTCCCAATGTCGCAGCACGGCCCGCAGCCGATGGTAGAAGCATCCGGCCAGAGCATTCGACGTCAATGCTATCCTCCGTGTGGTATCAGAATGTCCAGCCACCAGACAATGCCCGTCTCTTGACGCCGACCTCGACCGTCTTGTTGCTGCGCCTACCCAAATTAAGCTCGGGTCCAGTCTGTCATGAAATAAAGACTACCACGCCACCGTCGAGCTTTCACGGACGTTTGCCACCGGCTGCAGCTAGCACCAGCGATGGAAGCGCATGCGGATGCTAGGGCCACAAGAAGAAAAAAAACCTTTTCGCATATTGAAGAAAATCAAGCCAAACCCTATCCGCAATCGCTCTTCTCCGGGGCCTAGAATCGAAAATATAGTTGTACACGGCCGGGACGCTGCGCAGCGAAGAACTACCCAGGCCCAAGGGTGTCTTCTTTGCGGCCTGCTTACAACGACCCGAGCCTATTACGGTTTGTTGTTTTGTGGGTAGACAAACGGCGTGACTCCGACAGTTATTTCGCGCGGCTAATTAGTGTTCCAGCTGTAGTGGTTCATTCCATCGAACGAGCCCCGGTGGGCGCTGTTGTATGTGCCAGGGGCTGGAAGGGCGGCGCCCTGCTCCTGCTTCGGCGTTTGAGCGGAGCTTCCACCCGCATACTGGTCCGCAAACCCGTAAGGTCTCCCTTCGCCGCTGGCATACGCCACTGTCGACGCTGCCTCGCCAGATGTTGTTGTCCACGAGCTCGAGGGGGGGTAGTAGTCCCGGTTGGGGCCAGCGTGTGACGTAGCAGTCTCCTGCTTGTATCCCGGAGCAGCAATCTCGTTGGGGTTGCTACCTACGGTTCCGTACGAAGAGCCGTATCGGTATTCGGGAGAGGACTCGTTGTTGGCGAGGGATCCCGTGCTGTGGATCGAGGGATGGCTGGCGTGTCTAGGACTCTTGGTAGGTCGCGGGTTGTTGTCGACGTATCTCGGAACATTCAAGGCGCTGTCGGCCGTGGCAGAAGCCGACAAGGGTGGTGGGGCAGTCGTGCTCTGGACGTAGCCATACTGTGCCCGAATGGGAGGCTGTTGCTGGTCGTGTGCCACGAGCGACAACTGAACAGATGGCATCGATGTTGGGAGAGGCATGTCCTGCGGCTCTGAGCTGAAGCTGTTTCCGCCAGACAAGGGGGCTTTGTGGTAAGGCTCAGCTCCCATCGTAGTCGCTGGGTAGCTGCCCGAGCCCGTAGGTGGCAGTTGCGACATGGGAACGGGGTTGGAAGACGGCCAATTTGGATAGGAGCTAGGGGGGCGGGAGCGGACAGGTTAGCTCGGATGTTTTTCATGCATGCCGAGTATCGACAGCCGAGTGGCTGACTCAACAAGGACAGAAGAGCGCGGGGCATGGCTTACTTTGATCTCATGGCCCCCATCGAAGCTCCAGGCATCTTTGGGCCTCCGGCACTGAACGTAAAGGCAGACCGAGGCATTTGAATATCCAAACCTCTCGCCTTGACGTCCTGAGGCTTGCCCGTCAGGGGTCCTGCCACGATGCCCAGTCCCGTCTCCACCAAAGCTTGGCCTCTCGAGCCAGCGCTGGATCCCAACAGGGGAATCTCTTTTCTTGCCTGGAAGTTTCGAGGGCTGCGGCCACGCACTACGATGGGTGCGGTTGTCGACTCGGTGAGCACAGCCTTGCTGCCATTTGCCAGAGTTGCCATCACCTTTAGGTGGAGCACAAAGTGCTGCTGCAGTTCCTTCCGTCTTCCGTTGTTTGCCGTGGCGCTGTAGAGAGTCAGTCTTTGTAGGCCTCGTCGAGGGAGCAGCGCTTCTACTCACATTCTGAACTGAAGCCGGCGCCAGCCGATGGGGTACACGGCATACTCGCCGTCGCTCTCGCCACCATCCTCCTGGAACGGGATCAGGGGAAGAGACGCCGGCTCCTGGTCCGGGCTCTGGGTGATGTCAGGAGAGTTTGGCGGGGGCGTCTTCCAGGGGATGACGATCAGGCGGACGGGGTGGCCATCGACCGACTCGATGGCGGAGATGGTCACCTCGGTGTTGCTGACAGGCACAGTTTCGCCCGTCTCGGTGACGACGGACAGCTGGTCCCTCGGAGTGATGAGGGAACCGCTGATTTGGAAAAGGTTTCGTCGATAACACGTCAACTCGGGTTGCATGGTGGAGCCATCGTTGGCGTTTGAGGGCATCTCGGATAAAAAGAACATGCCGTGGAGCTGCGCAGACAGCTCGAGCTGTTGCATGCGGCCATGTTGGTCGACGATGGTGTGCTTGTCCTGCACTCTCTTGAAGGACAGCAGCTTATGGTCGTGGTTGACGGTCAACTTGGATCCGTCGTCCCTCAGATCTTGAACAATCTCCTGGTACGGAGGCTGCTCGGTCTGGGAGTACGGCCTCTTCAGGTTGGGAAAGCTGTGGTGGGAGGTCAAGCTGGGATGCGCATGCCTTTCGTAGGCGTCCGAATCGTCCTGGGGGTAGCGGCCATAGGGATAAGAGCCGTGGTCGACGCTGGGGTGGTGGCTTCTGGGGCGTCCCGGGTGAGCTGAGTTGGCGGAATGGCCTCCGAGGCCGGCATCGAGGCCGTTGTTGAAACGAGACGACATCGGGACGGGACTACCATAGTTTGACCACAGACTCGAATGCGCCGGCTCTTTCAACTCTGCCATGACGGGGTAGGTCACCGTGGTTGACATTAGAGCATGCCCTGTTGGAGCGCTGCAGTCCTCTTCCAGACCCAAGCGCACCTCTCCTTCCCGAACACGAAAGATGGGGGAGGGCCACCCGGTTCCTTGCTGGATAGATATACAACAAGGCACGCGATGCTGTGGCGTTGAGAGCGCGTGCAGAACTAAAAACAAGTCGCAGGTGGTGATGGATAAAGCGGCGGCGGTCTTGCCAGTGGTGTCGACAAGCAACGGGCGAAGAGTCGAAGGAAAGCAGAGGGGGCGATGATGAAGTCGATGTTCAACGGACACAGGTCGTGTTTGAGGTTGCAGGGAGAGATGTATACTTGTATACGATGGAGTGGATGGGTAGCAAGAGGACGGTAGATGGAGGGGGTGTCTGGTGAAAATCTTCGGCACTGTCTAGGGGTGGGTACGTGATGGGGCAGGGCTGGGGGAGGCCAGCCAAGGTTGGGATTGTATCGACTCGAGTCGACTACTGTGCTGTGTAGAACCGGGTCGGGTCGACGAGTCGAGCGTGCGCGGTTATTGATGGTGTATCGAGGGTATCTGTCCTATGTAGCGTACCTAGCGTAAATATGTACGAATCACAAAGTGAATATGGTGAACATGGTGCAGCCTGGGAAATATGAATACAGCTTGCGGCAGACTGGGAAGGTTCTGGTGGACTCGACGAGATGATATTCCCGTAGCTGCTGGTTGGCGTGCGGACGGGCTGTATGGGTGAATGTGACTCGACTGACTGACCACTTCTCTTCTTCAGCGGCATACGTCAAGTGAGTACAGAGCGAGTACGGAGTAGAGGGAAACAGAGCAAAGAGGGGGGGACCAGCGACCCCAGGACATGACATGGTAAGTGGGATTTCGCAGCACGTATCAAGGTACTCCGTACAGGTAGTGCGCATGGTATCGGTGTGTTCTTGGTTGACGACGGTCAGTGCATGCAACCACACTTGGAAGGAGAAGGGGGAGGAGAAGCAGCGGGCGATCTGGTGAGCGGAAGAACAAGGCACGCAATGGAGCTACGACGATGGGGGTGGCACGCAAGTATGGATGCGCCCTGCAACGCGGCGACTGGGTTTACGTAGTCAAATAGGGAAATACCCTTCTTAGAAGGCGGCGCTACAGGTATGGAGAAGGGCACTGGAACCGGGACTTCTTGGTCTGGTTACCTGGTACCTTACGACTGGGACTGCGAGAGGAGACATGTCGCGACCAGATGATCCATACTATGTAGGTAGCGAAGAGCGCTGCTGAAACGGTTTGATAAGAGCAAACCATAAACAACTGTCGTGTACAGAGTACGGAGTAGCTCAAGATGGGTCGAGGCAGTTGCTGCTCCATGTGCGGATACAGAAAGCACTTCTGCTCTGAATTATGCAATTGAACACATCATGATATGAAAGAGAAGGAGAGCTTCTGGGATGTCCTATGTTGAAACCACGTTAGCCCTCGCGTTTATTCGCCGAGGTGGATGACCTCTACTGCTGGATGAAAGGTTCACCCAGGTTATACTGTATACTCAGTACAAGTGCTTGTAGCCGCTTCCACTGGCTTGAGTCCTGGACTGCTTTGTGCAGCATATACTTTCGTAGTGAAGACTGATGTGAATCCCGCAGAGAACGACCCGCGCGGGTCTGACGGACCCAGTCAGATGCAGGTGCTCCCGTCAATGACGATGGGTATCCGTACAAGACATTGTCACCTGCCGTTTCTCTCACATTCCGTCTCCTCATCTGCTCACTCACCCTCACCTCACCTCATCTTCACCCTCACCTCACAAAACATCCCTCCCCCAGTTCTGCCGAGCGGCGCCAACGAGTGACTTCCTTGCACAAAATGATATCGCTACACTAGGCTAGCATCTAGAGACATGGGGAGAGAGCTGACGACGGCAAGCCTTCAGGGTTGGCAGTACGCAGCACGCATGCCATTGACCCTGCCGAGCAGGGTGGCATGTGCGGTAAGGACCTCCGTCAAGATGGAGGGACGGAGAAGAACCTGGCATGGATCGTACGGAGGCACTGGGAGGGGCATCTCTCGAGGAGAAGTCGCAGGCTGGCAAGCCCCCATATTCCCTCGTCCCATCCAATGAGTGGTTGACGGCTCACGACCAGGGGTCGAGGAGGGTGTATGTCCAAGAGCGAAACTAGGAGAGAGAATCCTCCGATGGCTCTGGTAGGCCGCTGGCCCGCTGTGTTTCTGGAAGGCTGTTGGGCAGACACGCCGATGAGGGCAGAAAGCGGAAAGGCGTGTTGGCGAGGGGGTGTGCAGGACAGAGGAGGGGGGAGGGGACGAGAGGAGAGAGAGGGAATCGGTTCACGAGATTGCTAGAGACCAGGGGCCACTGGGCGAACTCGCTTGAGACTTGCATCCACTTCACCATATCCCTGTTCGGATAGGGTGGAGCGGGCAGGCAATATTAAGAGGGTTAATATAATAGACACAGGCGCCTGACTGAGTCTTTTGCTGGTCGTCGGCGGGCTGGTCAGAGACAGGAGAGCGTAATGTCTCTCAGCGAAGCGCAACCGCTCGTCGGTGAAAGTATGACAAGGGGGGTGTTCGACCAAGCATCATATGCGCAAAATAGTGTGCTTGTACCGAGTATTGTACACCATGATGATTGTGGGCTCTTCGTCGCAAGAGCTTTGCCGTACTTGTACACAGTAGATGGGGACCTCGCGCCTCCCGAGCAAGCGCAAGCCGGCCCGGTAGTTAAGGTGCGAGAGCTCAACGCGGATATTGTGTATATAGTAGAGCGAGAGAGAGAGCGGGCGACAACACGGAGAACCCGGTGGAGGTGGGTAAAGGAAAAGACTAACGGGTTCACGGAGAATAACGAGAGTCTGGGATCCAAAGGAAAAGGAAAGAAAAAAGCACAAGCCCGTCCCCGTCCCGTCAATGCCCGGTGTCGATATTCACTGGGAACGAAAGGTCATGCCTACATGGTATGCGCAGAGGCGGCCGGTCAAGATGCCCTGCTTCGCAATGCGTCTCACGACTCGCACTGCTGGCGGCTGCGTCTCTCAAGGCCTTGCTACGCATGATTAGACTCAAATGGAGATCCGTTATGACTTACATACACGGAAGCTAGTGGCCTGGCCAGGCGCAATCTCCTGGCTCCTCCTGGACCTCTCGTGTCCGGCCGTTGCGCGGGATCGGTTTCTGCGAGAAATCAATGGGTGAAGGGTTCAAGGTTGACTGAAGATGGATTCAAGCGGGACAAGCTGTGCGTCGTTGATCTGTGCACTGAGAAGAAGAAACAGCGAAGAAAACGATGGTGGCGTTGGCGTGGCAAGGCACGCAACAAGCCTCACTCACACCCTCCGACCGTTGAAGGCTGGCGCTGCAACTCGAAAGCCACGAAATGGGTGGGTAGGAGACGCAAAAACAACAGAAATACGGATAATAAAAACATAAAAATGGGAGAGGTTCCTGAAAGGGGAAGCTAACAGTCTGTGCCCGCACCCAGCCAGGGGTCTGCAGAAAGCGCAGGGAAAGCGCAGGGTTTGAGGGCCGGTCCTCATCATGGCAGTTGCTCTGGGTGGATCCCGGACTTTGTGACGGTCCATGAGGCGGATGACACCTAGCCCAGTGCCACACACGCACGGGTGGAAGGAAGGGACCTCGGGAGGACCATACCCAAGACACCAGCAGAAGGTACTCCGGTACATCAGCAGCCAGTGGACGCAATACACAGTTACCCATCATCTCCTTCCCTGTATGATGCTCAGAGAGGAAGCACCGAAGCAGCATCACGCACATGGTCGAGAGCAGCTACTGTAAGTACCTCCACTGTCTAGAGAGGCAGGTGCTGCGTACGCAATAGTTAGGCAGTACAAAAAGGAAAGGTAGTAGAGAGAAAGTACCGCACCATGGCCATACCTTCACTTCAACTTCAGAACCTACTACTCCCAGTTTCCGTGTCCCCCGCTACACGACGACCCAGCACCTACATAATCCTAGCACACAGCACAACCCACACGCACCGTGGTCGACGCCGGAATCCCACGAACCAGTCGCATCGCATGTTTGGCTTCGCTCTGGCGCGGCGCAGCCAAGGCCCCCAAGCAAGGTACATATCCATCCACCTGCCTACGTAGTATACGGATACTATGTAATATGCCATTGTCAGGTCTTCCGGTGGCACCTCAATAGTCGGAATAGAACATCCGATGTTGCTCCTGGGTCCTGACTCCTGAATCCTTCCTCAGACAGTCTCCGGTTTCCATCAAGCTTACGCGGGCGGCGGAAGTTGGAACGTCGTTTTGGCGCTTAGACCCTTCGATAGGCGCGCTTCAGGTGGTCACAGGCAGAAAGGGTTTCCTGGAAAGCGTTCGAGAGGCAACCCGTGTCGTCTAATAAGACTGGAGAAACACATTGCGCAATCTTGGCCGCCCGCAGTTTACATGATGAATGTTGGCCGCGGCCGGCCGGGAGGACCTTACATGGACCTCCTGCGCAGTTGAGGCACAGATAAGGGACGAGGCGGGACGAGGCGATGCGACACAGGTGCACCTGGATGAAAACTAATTAGCTTATTGACATTATACCTGACGTGCTTGCACACTCGTCCCCTCATCCTAGAGCGCCGCCGTCACCACTGTCGCGGCTGTTCTCAGAAGATCCGGGTTCAGACGCTTTCGATTGGGCCTCCTGAAGCTCCAGGTCAACGACGTCGTACTTTTCCATTGCAGGTGCAAAAAGCACGGCCGGCAGGACTAGCTTGCAGATGCGGACACGGACACAGACGAACAATGACAGCACGAGGCGAGGTGAGCCGTCCCCGGCCTCTACTTGTAAATTGGCAGTAGTCTGAGCGGGTGTGCAGGGTGCCTGACCAGATTCATGTACCGACATGGATAGTCAGCCGTCGACCGGCTGTCTGTACGGGTACAGCTTGCCTGTTACGGCACGGCGTTGACGGCGCGCCTTGGATGTGGACCTCGGCCGTTGAACAGGTCGTACGCTAAAGCAAGTCCATGTCTTGGTCTCAACTTGTAGTCACAGATGCTGGGGGCGAAAGGAAGGGATCGCGGCCGGGTGCATGAGAGGGTGTAGCAGTTGCAGGACATTACCTGCAGAAGCTTGAGCCGGCGCTGCAGCGATGGCCGAATATGGCTGTTGAAAAGCGCCAAAGTGTGGAAGCCTGGGTCTGGCCGGACAGGCGGCCACATGGGCCAGACAACTGACAGAAAGCCTTTGGCCGACCGTCAGACAGATGGATGGTAGCGGCTGGTGGTCAGCTGGCTTTCTATGCCGAGGATGAGAGGCCGAACGTTGCGATTGCCTGCATTAGAACTCCGAAAGGGAAGACCTGCTCGCGCCGTCTCCCGAGATGCGATCGGAGCGTAGTCCGGCTCTAAACTGAGGGCGCAACTCGGCGGAAGACAAAAACGAACAGGAGAGGCCGTCGATTGGCTTACGTCCATACACTGCACCGGCCAGGTCCTGGATGGAAGATGGGCCGGTGCCTGCTGCATGTACGGATACGGATACTACCTACTAACGTAAGCCAAAGGTAGAGAGGGGCTTGAGGGTACGTAGTACGTATGCGTGCAGAATACGGATACAGATTGGTTTTATTATTGATTGACAGTCCTTATTGAGAGAGCAAGCCCTGCACGTAACCCAGCTTTACACTGCCCACCTGAGGTGCAGGATATCGACCGTGGACGCTTTACACAGCCCTCGTGAACTACGAAGGTTCCTTCGTCGTTATTCAATACACGTTTTTACGATTTATATGCGGAACCGAAGTCAGCTAGCTACACGGAGTTTGGTGCATCTCACGACTAAGGCACTTGGACAGGAGCAGTAGTGCCCAAGGTCAAGGGCGGAAATCACCATCGTGGAAAATGGATTGATCAACTATCCCCTACCTTGCCATCTAGAAAGGCCGCGTCTCATCAAGTTCAAGCTCAGGGTTGAGATCCAGGTCTAGGTCAAGGTATACTCTGAAGAGAAAGAAGATCAAGCCCAATACAGAACGCGCGAAAGTATAAGCAATATTCAATCAAGCCAAGACAAAGCCTTACCTTGATACCCGAGGCTGGGAAGTCTTGAATCATCGGGTGATCAAGCGGGCAAGGCAAGTGCCATCCCACAAGGATAAAAACTGTCTTTCTATCTATCGAGATGGCCCAGGTGGTGGGATAATGGCAGGTTCGGGCAGTACAAGTACAGGCAGACTGCTTGCTTGACCAGGTAAGGTTCCCACCCAGTCTGGCGAAGGATCTGCCGGGAATCGTGGACAACTGCTCCTTCCCGCTCGTGCCTGACTTCACTTGCCGGCACACGAGGAACGAGGCATATCACCCGAGTCGTATCTTCTGCAGTGCATCTTGATGCCCTCATTGGAGCTCCTGATGCCACTTTTAGATTTTCCTCCATGTATTGGAAGCCCGAGCACATGACCCTCAGTTAGGTACCCGGTAGCCATGGTAGTTGTCACAGCACGTATCAAGTGCCATCTCTCCCGTCCCTGCCCGCTTCGTGCAATCGCGACAGTGTCGGGTCATCGGAGGAAAGAACGGGTTGACCCCCGGTCCTTCGTCCGTCATCCACGGTCAGCCCCCGCCAACCGTCAGCGCTTTGAAGCATGGATAGGGCAAGTTTTCCTCATCATGCTGCACTCTACGCATACTTACCTACCAAGGTACCTAGGTAGGTATGTGAGGAATCTACCCAACTTCGAGTGATATTCCTCACCGACCCTTACCCCGCTACGCTACCTAAGGCTACGTGGAACTCTACGGAGCACTTTGCTCTGTAACTCTCTCCCGCTCTTTCTCTCTCCCTTCCTCAGCGAGCATGGCACACACGCACACCGGGGCAGGCAGACCGGCCAGGATATCAAGCAGCAGGCAGGTGGCTGGGTTGACATGCGTGTCAGTCTCCAGCCGGTCCCAGCGCCTAGACCAGAGCCCCAGCGACTCCATTCCAGCGCTTCGGAGACCATGTTCAGGACTATGACCCCAGTGTTTAGTGGGCGTCTCTGGCTGTTTGCATGGTCAGCGATGCACGCATGTGATGGAGAATACCTTACACAGTAGGTGCCTACCTGTACCTGCCTGATGTGTGTACTCGCATTACGGAGTACCTACCTACCTTACAAGTAGGTAGATACCTGACCAGCAGAATACCCTCACAGTGCGCAACTTGCGATGGGCTATCCCGACTAATGGAAAACTCAAAATTGTGCTAGGCAGGGCTCGCTGGTCCACGAAACCCCCATAGACAGGGAAAATGATTCAATCCCGTTCTCCATTGCAGCAATCAGCATCGCCTTTTCCTTCGGGCTCCGGGCCCACCTCCAACTTTCTCCCGCTCTTCCTCCCATTATTCTGCCCAGCCAGGTACGTGCTTTACACGGAACGTGATCCAGTGGTCTCTGCCTACCCCACCTCCTATCACTAAGTATACAGTAATCGTAAGGTGCCCGTCGTCAGGACGAAGAAGCACCTGCTGTGTACTAATTGCCTCTGCAGTACGGAGTACGAACCTAAGCACCCTACCCACGGCAGTAGAGAACCTTGGAGACTAACGAGCAGGTGCATCTCAACCTAGTCCTACCTACTGCCTACCTACCTGAGGCAAGCTCAAAAGGTCCAGAATCACATCGCACTTGCCGCCTGTCGCAACTGCCATCCATGTGTGGCTGGTTTAACGTATCTTGCTTCACACCGCTCATACCCAAGATACCTACCTATCTTACACCAGGTGCGACGAATACCCCACGCTTCGGTGCCCATTGTAGGCGTTTGTCCCATTGGACTGGTGCTGCGCCCATCTTTCTTCCAACTTACGTCCTACTTACTCCGTCTTTAATTGAGAGAGTATTCGGATATCGCCATGCCCGTGGCCCACGGACGCTTGTTAGCTGTCATTGCGATCGCTAAAGAAACGCATTGTTATGGGTGCGGGCAGAAGCTCCAGTCTTCTCTTCGAGAGCTTGCCTACTCCACGTCGCACGTTTTTTTTTTTTTTTCACCGAAGCTCGCTAGGTTCGATGCCAGACGACCAGCCAGCATCCCTGCTCGACCTTCTCCTCTTGGACTCGTCCCTGGCCGTGACCGGTCTATCGATCACAACCCTCAGTCTTTCTGCTAGCCCGGGCCGGTGAGCGCTGCCCGACTCTGAACCAAAGGCACTTGTTGCGTTCAATGCCGCCCGTACGCAGTAAGCCAAGCATCGGTATTCTACGCCGATGAGTAGACATACAGCTTCGCAATTCCGCCTCCTCTGTTGCTCTCATTCTACGGATATCATACAGGCGCCTCGGGCGTCTACTGTGGAGATACCTGACTTCTCAGGTCCGCATGCTTATTTCCATCTGGCGCCGGCCGTCCCCCCTTCGTCCAACCACTTTCTGGCCAGGACGTTCGACATCATGACGAGGACGACCTAAGGACCCTGGAGCGGTGCGGGGCATCCAGGGCCCCGGTCACCCTCGTCCAGCAAGCCAGCGCCGGTGGAGGGCCGGTGGAGCGCCGGTGGAGCTCACCTCATCGCAGGCACATCACCTTCGCCTTCTCCACGTCCCCCACAGCGCCTCTTTCGCAAAGAACCGAAGGAACAAACGCCAGTGTTCCCTTCTCAGGCACGCCGGCACCTCTGTGTGGTCCGCTCAAGAAACATAGTTTATCGCGACTCTCGCCAGTGCTGTTGCACCCGGCTCCTTCTTCCTAGCTCGCAGGGCCTAAGCAGTCTCCGTGCCTGTCTTGTCCAAAACCTCGCGTCGCCTTCGCCGTCACGACGAAGCTCTGCATCGATTCGGAGGCCAAGATTGGCAGACAACATGGGAACTCTCACGACCTGCCCAGTCAACATGATCGTCTGATGCTCTGCTAGCTCCCGCTCTAAAAACAAGCAAACGGATCTATCAAGGGAAGATGCCCGCTCGACGACAGAACTTGACCTTCAGACGGCTTTGTGACGCTAACGCACCCTCAACCCGTCCCTAAGCCTTCATCATGCCACAATTGATCCCCCCCCCCCCTCTCCATCAACCGAACTCTGCATTGGCAATCTGAACTCTCTCGACCTGGTCCCCCCGGCTCGAAATAGGATGACCAGACTCGCAAATGGACACGACCGCCATGTTATTGGCATTATTATCTGATTTTGACCGCAGGTGTTAGTCTGTGTGGACGCGGCCCGCCTGTCGATTGGACCACGATTGGACTACGATTGGACTACGATTGGACCGTTGAACTAGACATGCAAGTCACGGCAACGCAGTAGGCGCACCGTCAACCTGCATCGGGAACCATGTCGACTTCAGACCATTTACGCACGCCCTTCACAGACTGCATGTCCGGAGAATTACTTTTTACATTCCACGCTGCCCTCTTTATCAACCCGAGTTACGATCGGAGGCCGGTGAAGAGACCGAAAACCCATTGGAGGTCGAGGGGGAAATTTCGAGTCGTCTTAGCAGAACGAATGAGGGGCTGAACGTAACAAACCAGCCATTTCCACGATACTATCCTCCCAGCGCAAGTCGTTATGCAAGGATTTAGTCAAGTTCCTTGCCGCGGGCATCGTACCGGTTGGCAAGAAAATCAGTGTCAATCTCCGCTGCCGATTCCAAGTGCAGTTGCTGGACGAGCACAGACAGCTTCCAACCTGGCAAGCACTTCTATGGAACGCTCCATCTGGCTCCCGCTAAATGACTGTCGTACGAGTCCCCTCTCTCGGAGGCGATCTTTGACTGGCAATCCCCGGCTGCGCGGCTACTGGGTCGATCCGTTTTGTTTGTGTACCGCCACAACGGGAACGTCTAGGCAATGCGAACGCCTACCTAATTTACCTCTGCCAGCCAACGACTGGCTCGCCTACCCACAGAGCCCAAGTTTCCTGAGACTATGAGCCCTGATTACTGCACACCCATCAACATCTTGTGCTAATGTCCAAGCCTTGCAGATGTCACCCACGATACACGGCTGACCGTGTTCGTCTGGGGTTGGTGCACGTCTGCGTTATTCCTGGCGCCCCTCGCCCAGAGAGCGTCCTGTCGCAGACTTCGTCATACACCAACGGTCGTGGCAGAAGTACCCTTGCTGGATGTAACTGTCTGGGGTGGTAGGGGGGCTCACGGCGAATTTCTGTACGATCGCGCGGACACGGGGCCCGTCACTCCTCTCGTCGACTTGTGCTGGGCTTGCCGCCTGTCTGTCCGACCAGCCCCCGTCCTTGCTCGATCCACCACGCTCCTAACGGCCTCACGAGCCCTGTCAAGCCCTAGTTCTTTGGCTTCTGGGTTTGCGTTTCTGATTGGCCATATCTAGGCACTTCTCGACCGTCTGCCGACCCTCGCCCAGATTCATCGTCGTCTTCCCTTAGTGGAGCAGGTCGTTGCACGGGGAGGCACGGCATTCGATGGCAGACTGTTTCAACCCCCCCCCCCCCCCCCCCCCCCCCCCCCCCCCCCCCNNCCTTTTCCCCCCCCCCCCCCCCCCCCCCCCGATCCAGTACTGAATTGGTGTTGGTCTGTGTTTCGAGATCGAAACACTTTACGGGGCTCAACTGGGCTGTGTTGACATGGGAAACACGAGCCTACATCAGATAAAATGTTGTACCGTTGTTGGACCACGGCCGGCCATTCGGTCAACGCCGACCTCTGAATCGCTCCCTGCAGTTCAGGGGTCGATCACGGCACACAGTGACACGGCGTTTTCACAAGCAAGAGCCCGCGTCTCTGACCTTGTTTTTGCTCGTGGGGTCCGGAAAACGACAAGTTGCACTTTTTTCTCGTCGCTGGTGAACTTGAGACCGAGATTATCCCTTCGTCTACCCATACGACTGGCCCAAGAGCTATATTTGCTCCTTAATATACCCTCTGAATGCAGCTGTTCCCTGTTAACCCGATTCCGCGCGAAATGCATCAACACAATCACCTCGCCTGCATATTTGCACTAATCGTTGAATCGACAGGACATTTCCATTGAGGACAGCTTTCACAAATCATCCGACGTATTGCACAACCACTGCACACGCCATCAGGACGGCCTTTGAGTTCGTGACGAGTCATCTACGAAGCTTGGGCCGTCGACCGGGGATTGAAACATTCGTGCCGCCACGAGGCACAAGAAGTTGTTTCCAGACGATCGGCTATGTGAATTATGGATTTTGTGTTGCAACCCAAGGTGTCAAGAACCCAAGGCCATGAATTCTCCGAGCTGGGCCGCTCCAACAGCATGGAGCCTGGCGCTGGAGACGTCGACGACCAACACCCTACCAGCCACGCCGTGGGGTTCTGATGGATCGACAGAGCGCAAGCTGACGGTCACAGATGCAAAGACTGGTGTCCGAAATGAGGCCTTCAAGGGCCATGGGTAGCATCGTTAGACGACATACACGCCATACTCTGCGTCTGGCTGAGTGTCCACCCGAACAAGCAACAAAGGAATTCAGGGGACTCTGGGAGACTGGAGACTGGAGACTGGGGACGAGATGAGCGGCGCAAGCAACCCCGATCCTTTTAGCCAAGCACGTCGTCCGGACCTTGTCATCGTCGCAAACCGTCTTTGCCGAGGAGGGCCGCCCCCTGTTCTCGTCATCCTCATGTCTCCGGTCCATTACGGATCAACCTGGTCTTGGTCATAGTCTAAGCTCTTTTCAGTCCCGTCTCCGACGAACAAGACCCTTTTAGGCTGTGGTCCCCGTTCCAATCGAGAAAGGACTCCTCGATTGAGAAATGCTGTCCTTGCTTCTTCTTTTCCCGGTTCTCTCCATTGTGTGAGACTGCCGCCCTCCATGGTTGAGCGGTAGCTGCGTCTTCCTGAACGATAATGGGGTTCGATATCAATGTCCGTGATTAGGTTGACCAATGTCATTGCTGGTCGTTTCAAGCTCCAAGCGATGGCTTGTTGCATCGTCGTATCTTCACCCAACCCGAACCAGAACGCAAAGCCGATACTTGTCATAGTTGAGTCAGCAATGTCGCCATGGTCCTGACGCTGATCTTCCCGGCAGGTCCAACGAGACCCCTGGCCTCGACTGACAGCGCCGTTGACTCGCAGGAGTTGTAATGTGTACTGCGTATACGTACTAAGTCAGACATTGGAGGGCGCACCGACGGGCGTGTGGACACGCCTACGAAGTTTACTTTGTCGTCGGTCATCTCCCTAATAGATGGGAACTCATTCCGAGGGACGACATTCTTTCCAAGGGACTGCTTGCAGACGGCTCGCATGCAGAACCCGAGCCGACGGATTGAACACCTGCAGCAGCATGATTAGACGAACTCGACGGACGGAAAAGGAACATCCTGTGAAATCTCTGCATGGCGAGCCCTGTGACTTCGCAACGCCAAGCCCATTGTTCATCTCTGGCAACGATCGCGCGTTACGGGACAACCGCGATTTCACGTGTACGAGATACTACACTACACCCACAGAACAGTCACCGGGCCGGGCTCTAGGTGAGGAAACAGTCGCCCGTTGGGTCTGAATCACGGGGCAGGAACGACGTCGAGGCGCGCGAGCCGGCTCGCACTCCGTCCAAACTTGACGCCGACGTCTCTAAAAAAGCGGCCTGAGCGCAGCATGGCGGCACTCGAACGGCGCCGATCGGTTTCCTGCTCTCGTGCCGAGTAGCATTCCAAATCGGCCATGGGTCCCGAGAGCAGCCGGACATCACCAACCAGATCACCAGCGAGCGACAAACGATCAAGACGATATCTGATTTGCCCCGCGGCGCAGAGAAATGGAGAGGCCGGAGTTCCTACAAAAGGGCGAAGTAGACCGAGGGACAGCTTCCAGCTTCCACATTCGCTCGAGCCTCGCCCACAAGGACGAACCATGGACCGGCGCGCTTGCTGCGTTTTATTTGAATCGGTCTGCCGGGGGAGGGTTGAACCCTGTCGGAGTCCAGGCCATTGCAAGTCACCGGCGTGACCTCATGCGACGATCGAGGCTCTTTGCAGACTAATGGAACCCGACAGAAGTCGCTCACGTTTAGGTGCGGCTCGAAAGCCAGCTAGCTACCCTCGCCTTTTCCAAGCAGGCACTTGTAGTATTTGATCTGCCCGCGCAGTACGGGAGCAACGGCGCAACGTCAGCTTCGGAAAATGATGACCATGGATGCTGCAGTACCACCCGAGATTAAGGTACCTGAGTCTGTACGGTACTGCGCACGACAGGCGAAGAGGGCGTCAAAGAGGAATCTCGGCCGAAGACGGTCGTCATGACCTTGTTTTCCCGGCTTGGAAACAAGTGCAGTCCTCGACGGCTGACGAGATGAGGCTATGCAGCCCTACACCTTTGGCGAACCCCTTTGTCAACCACGGATTTGTTTCGAGCAGGCATTGCGGCGGAGACGCGGCCGACTGGCCTGGGCGCCATCAATCTCGGAGAGCCTTGCGAAAGCAGCTGTTTGCAAACAATATTGGAGCGCGGAAGGGGTCGCTTCTTTAAAAAGAGCATGTTCCGATGCACTGCCCATCCGAGCATGCGCGAGCAGGTGGAGGCGGATATTGGCCGATGGAGATGCTTGAAATTTGACTGACGGATGACGAGTTGGCAACAACTCGAGGCTGTCCTGCTTCTCGGGCCCAATAGTCGTCAGTCGCCCGTGTCCTCCCCGAGGATTGTCTGCTCCCCGCGGCCCCGACCCATGACAAGGGCCCAGGCAAGGACAGGTGGACGGATAGGGAGTGCTTCAACGGCACCGTGATCCCCTCGTGCCGGCGAACAGGATAAAACTACTCCCAATAGGCGATTTAGCCTGGAAGGGCCGACTCAGATGATACCTGGCATTTTCCCGACCAATCTCGTCGACCAATTGGCACCTCGGACAGCAGTCGGCATGCATGTGACGGTACGCAGGTTGTGGTACGGAGACATCAACATTACACCACAGCGAAAACAAAGTGCGGCTGCTTCTCACTGATCGTGGCGTCTTCCTTACCGCAGTAGTGCATAATTCACGTCTCCACTTCGACGGTTCCCATGCTGCCCTACCGCTTGCTGTTACCTCGACTTGCTGTCTGTTTGGTCACAAAAGAATCGTGGGCCAAGGACAAGCGTCTAGCGAGGGCACCCCAAGAAGCTGGTCAAAGGGGAGCTAGGCTCTTGCTACCCGTAACCCCGTGTATCTTGCAGCGCCAGTATATTCGCGACTGTCGCATGAGAGAGAGCCATGCGGTCGCTTGTCCACCACGCGCCGACACCTAACAGGAAGTGGGATCCATCAGTGATGCTGCATTATCGCCGCTACTAAGACATGGACAACCTCGAATCCGGTCCCAGCAAGATGTCTGTCTACACGTACTTGTAGAGGAGGATATCCAGGGAGGTATTTTCTCGCCGCCTGATGTACTACCGAATGCAGGTAGTCCGTCGTGGTTCACGCCAACGGCGAGTAGTCGCCATCCTCCCGGTCTCGAGTCCCCACCCGCACGACGACTGGGCGGCACGACTCATCACGACGGCTCGTCTGTGCCTGACTCTTTGAACTGCGGCTCATGGTATCAAGTCTATTCTCCTACCACGACGTCCCGCGCGCGAGGTTTCGCAGGGACTTCCCTCGCCAACAGTCGCAAACCCTCCACGGTAGCAGCTCCACGACCTTCCCATAGGTTTATAGAAGGGAAGAAATCTTGACTCTGTAACGGAGATATGATGACGACGCGTTGACGAACCAAGATTGCTTGTAGATCCCTCTCATATCGGAGAAGGCCGGTGTATTGTGAGACGATGTGAAGCACGATACGGATACAGCATCTAGAAACTCATCGACATCACACCTCTTCCGCACCGCTCAACATGTCGGGTGCCCTGCCTTGCTACGCTGCTACGCATACCAAGCACAACCAGTAACTTGTTGCGGTTGCTGTGCAAATGCTCTCCTCGGTTGCGGCAACAAAACGTGTCGGCCGTAGGTTTGAGGGCTTACATGGACATGCGATATCAGCGAGGAAATGTCGCGAACAGGCGACCTTGACGCTGGATGATATCTATTCCTTCTCCACACATCACGACTACAGAGTCGCAACCACTTCTGTCAGGACGACTCGCGCAACTGTCAGAGCAAGGTCTGCTTGAAGCCCCTCGGTCCCCTCCTCCGCTTGCTACACTAGAGTCGTATCGGATCGCAACATTCTCTCCGAAGCAGGAGTGGAGTTAGGGTAGTAGGGACAAGAAACCTTTTCCAGCTTTGTCTATTGCCACCGCCCGCCAAGTCCCATGGCCAGTATGGAGTATAGCGGTGGCTTCTCTACACCTTGTGCTTGCATCCGACGCCGGCTCGACACAGCATCGACGTGTCGTGTCGTCCAAGTCTCGGAAACATGCGCTTTCCGCTTTCACTTCTTCTCAGCAAGGCCTGCTGTCTCCCTTGGCGGCACTCCACTCGTCATCAGCAAAAGCATGAATCGAACGAGCGATGCGTGACTTGCCGTTGCGAGGTTGGTTTTAGTCTCTGTTCGGGAGATATAGCTCACAGAACCCGGGCACTTTTTCTTTCTTTCTCCACCTCTCAAAATCGCCGTCGGCGTCGTGTCGTCCTGCTCGTTTCCCTATTCGGCATGCCTTCCCCGGCTTAGAGAGCTCCAGAAGTTGTTGTCGACGCCAGCAATCAGCCGGGTATTGACAACCAGAGGCAGAAGATCGCTGTCGAGTGTCGCAAGTCATGATCACCGCAGGGCAGCAAGTCCTGTAGATCTCAGGCTACCTTTGAGCGATCATTCCTGCGAGTACGGATAGTAGTCATGATTAGGGACAGTTACGATGGTCGTATTGACAGGAGGAAGACGTACCGAAGAGTAACATCGACCCCAAAGATGGCGGCGGTGATTGATAACTCTGCTGCTACAACAAACAGAGCACGGCCTCGTGGCATTGCGGACACGACGAGAGAGCAAACGAAGCCAAGATTGGGATGCGTTGGACCGTTGCAGACGTAGCAGCGATCAGCGCTCGACGAGCCGTAGCCAGTCCCCTTTCTCGTCGTGTTCTCACACGCCCCGTCCCGCAACGCAACGTCTTCAAGGTTTCCTGGTTCGAGACGTCGACCTCTCGCTGCAACTTCTACATAGTATGGGTGGAGGGGGTGGGGGCTACTGATCACTAACGGAGACTTTACGTCGCGGAGAGCGTGTCATGCCCTCCCCTTCACCTTTACGCCCCCCTTCACAACATGCCCATCATGCCCGGCTTTGAACTCTACGTCTTGCGCACTTCGTCCCTGGCCACCCTCCCCCTTTTCCCCTCGTACGCTACACAGTAGAGCTCACAGTGTGCTGTGACGAAACGCAGTACTGCCGCTGCGCTCTTTCTTCTTCTCCCTGGCGTTCGGGGGTCTTGTGGACACGAGCCGTCGTGGTATTCTGCCCCTTGCCTCTCGATCTGGGAACCTGGCTTCGGGGGTCCGGCATCACGGTCTCGGTGGGAACGTACGAGATCCTCTCCTCCCACCCGGGCGGCTGGATTCGTCGACATGAGAGCAGGACGCTTTGCGGCTCGCAGGCGTCTTGCATGGACCGTGAGAGTGCTACCTGGACGGGTTAGTCGACCGTGTGAGGTCCAGGTTGTCGACCGCAACCTGTCGTGCCTGTCGTAAGCAGAGCAAGTCTCGGCCTGACGCCCCTGAACG
This sequence comes from Colletotrichum lindemuthianum, assembly GCA_001693025.2. Lineage (NCBI taxonomy): Eukaryota > Fungi > Ascomycota > Sordariomycetes > Glomerellales > Glomerellaceae > Colletotrichum > Colletotrichum lindemuthianum. The sequence goes on along the minus strand of MASP02000067.1, from coordinate 273,812 downwards.
ACGGCTAGAATAGCTCCATCCCCCCTGTTCAACAGCTCGTCCGCCAGACGCCGGCATCCATGCCGCGAATTTCTGCGGTCTGCGGCTTGCGGCTGTACCGCTTCCGCTTCAAGGGGTAAGTCCCGTCGTGTCCATTGCCTCCAGGACGTTGAGATTGTAGCCGTAGCGTTGTTGTTTTTTTTTTAGCTCACGGTCAGGGGCTTCTTCGCGCGGCTTCGCTTCCAGTAAAGTGTGTCACCAGGGATCGGGCAAAAGCGCGGATGTATGAGGAGAATGCCGCGAGATTGAGGGGTGATTGGAAGGGTGCTGTTGAGGTTTAGAGAACAGTTTGCAGACTCGAAACCATGGCTTGAGAGACAGCTGTTAATGCTGCAGGGACTTTTCCTGGTTTCTTGACTTTGACAACGGCATATGTGCTCCTGAATGCCAATTAGACGACACGTCTTGAGTAGGGTTCGGTGTCGTATGTTAGTCGGGGTCTGGCTGTTGTAGACCCTATGCTTCCGTCTTTCGTCCTGTGTTCCTGACGCTCCCACTGTTCTCACACTTCACGGTTCGTAATGACCTCTATACGACAAAGGCAGGCAGACGCAAAGCGGCGCCGCTACACGACGGCAAGTCATGCCATTGAAATCGTGCCCTCCTCCTGTCATCTTGTACATGACTATTCCGTGTGTTATCAGTGCGCCACAGCCATCTCCGATCAACACCATGATTTGTCCCCCCCCTACATCTATCAATCAGTCCCATCTCGAACCCAACACCGTAATAGGGGTCACGAAACTACTACCGCCTCGGACTGAACGAGCCAGGCAAGAAGATAACGGAAACGCAGCAAGCGAGATACGCACCGCGGCCGCGATGTTCCCATGCCTCCAGGGTTTGTGATAGGCGACTCCGAGCCAGAACCGGGATATCTGCTGGAAAAAAAAAAAATCTGCTTCTGTTCATTTCGTTTTGTTGTATGTTTCTTCATGCGTGGCGGCAAGGGAAGTTGGACAAAGTGGATGTGGATGTTTGGTGTGAAAAGGGGGGTGTGTACAGGACAGACCAGAGACCAGAGCAGACCAGAGACCAGAGCAGACCAGACTGGGCTACTGGAATTGCGTTGCTCATCGGACATTTTTGAAATTGCAAGAAGCTGGGGGAGATGTGGTGATCACGTCGCCATTTCCAATTTTTTCTCGATTTTTTTCCCTTCGGTCCTATGCTTCGTTAGAATGGAGGTTGTCAGAGCAAGTAGCCTCGTCAATCATCGCAGAGCGAAGGGGGGAAGGGGAACTTCGTGTGCTCGCCCCGTTTTGGAACTGGTGTCCTCGCTCGTTGGGGACGAGGCATGGCTACCTACCTACCGTGGGTGAGGAGGAGTGATGTCGTCCACGCGCTCTGCTCTGCTGGACTCGGTGACGTTTTGGCAGGTCTGTTGGACTGAAGCAGTGTGATCTTCGCCTTTGTCGTGTGCGAGTTTACGCTCTCCAGCGAGCGACACGAAGCTACTACCTACTACCGCTCGAGGCTGGAATTACCGGCGAGTGTGGTTCTGATCGTCACGCTGGCACACTTCAAGTCACCAAACGTGGCCGAGCTTCACTTGGGATTCATCATGTAAAAGGTATGCATGTCCAACATCATTCATGATCGCTAATGTAGTTCGTGTCGTCCTCTGGCAGTGTTGCCCGTCTCTCGGTTCTCGGTTCTCGTCTCCCGTCTCACGCTCCTCGCCGACAACATTCGCGTCCGCTTGCATCAATCAATCGGCAGAGGCCACTCCTCGTCGCTCTCGTCCTCCTCATCGTTCAGCGCCATCTGCACAAAGTGCCTGATCCAAGCCTCGTGCAGCGGGTCGAGCTCGCCGTCCGCAGCGCCCATGCCGCCGTTGACGCCGCCCGCCACGGGAACGCGCTGCTGCTGCTGCGCCTGGTTTCGCTGCTGGTTGCCACCCCGCGCCCCGCGATGCGCTCCCCGGTTACCTCTCCCTCCACGGCCTCTCTGCGGTCCCCCGCGCCTCACGGGTGCAGGCGGCGCCGCAGGAGGAACATGTCCATGAGCGACACCCGCCGCGGCCCCGCGTCCACCGCGCGGGGGAGGATCGGCGCCTATTCGCAGCACGAGGGGCCCTTCCCTCGCGACGCCGCCGGCGGGAGGTCTCGGTTCCCGCGGCTCCTGCTCCTGCTCCTCCTCGACCTCCGAGTCAGAGTCGTCCGGTTCCTCAATCTCGGGAACGAGATGCACGACCTCGACAGCTGGAGCAGCCGGCGGCCGCAAGCCACCCGCGAACCCAGGGTCGACGTCGTCCCCGTCCCCGCCCTCGAGCTCCCACAAGCGCATGTAGCACGACGTGATCTTTCCGTCCGGCTGCTGGTTGAAGTGCGCGTAGGGGTTCCGCGGATCGAGCCACGCCGAGCAGAGGTAGCAAAAGTGCGAGGCGCAGCGGAAGCAAATCATGTGGTTGCAGCCGTGCGTCTTCTGCGCGGGCACGCCGCACGTCGGGCACGGCGTCGTGTGGAGGTTGATGTAGTCGATCGACGCCTGCTCCTCCTCCGATATCTCGCCCTTGTCGCGCCGGGGCGTGCAGCGGAAGAACTCGCCGTGCCAGGACTGGAAGCAGCGGCTGCAGAAAGCGAAGCCGCAGTCCTCGCAGATGGCAAGCAGGTCGCCCGCGTCGAACTTCTTCTTGGACTTTTGTTTCGTGCCGTCCTGGCCTTCGGCCTGCTCCTCGTCGCCCGTGTCTTCTTCCGACGACTCCACCTCCTCCAGTCCTTCCGGTTTCTTGTGCTTCTTGGACCTCGCAGCTCCGTTGCACCATGACCGTGGACAGTAAATCGTGTTCTTGTCGGATTCGAGCTCGTTCTTGTACTTGAGAGTCACGTAGCGAGCCACCGTGTCCTGCGAGAGACCCATCTGCAGCAGTTCACTGGGGCTGATGGCTGTCTTGACCTTTCGCTTCTTCGTCTTGCCCGAGGCAGACCGCGTCTCCGTGCGCTCCTTGGCACAGTTCGGGGCGAGGCAGCGGACGGTGGCCAAGTCACCCTCGGTGATGGCATTGTTGTAGAACTCCTGCAAGCACTGGATACAGAAAATGTGACCACAGTCGAGCATCTTGTGGCAAGCCGAGCCTTTCTTAGGGTCTGTCTGCCGTCAGCACTGCGTCCTGCCGGGTTGGTGTTCCGAGTCCTACCTAAGCAAATACCGCAGTCAAAGGTCTCCTTTGCAAATGCAGCATGAGCAGCCTCGATATCGTAGTCCAGGATGGCAATCTTGTGCAAGGGGTCAATCTCCAGGGCGCCGTTGCCGTTCACCATGCCAAAAATGTCGTCCGCAGCCTGTTGGACATGGTCGATGTACGTGAAGGCCACCAGATCCCGTCCCATCTCCTCCCACAAGCGCGGTCCATCGTCCTCCAGCTTTTTCGTGGCGTCTGCAGACAGCCACGGCGGCGTGGTGCTTAAGCTTACGCTGGGCGGTTTTTCAGACGGATATCCCTGAGGCAGCGATATGCGCACGGCGACTGCCGGGAGGTGGGACAGCTCGTGGGAGTCGACGCGGGGTTCGGCGACGGCCTGTTGAGGAGCGCCGGCGGTCGAGGCGGCTGGGACGTCGGCATTGGAAGCGGCTGGAAAGGTGACCGTCACGGGCTTCGCGGGGTGGACGGGGAGCTCGATGGTGAAGCAGTAGGGGAGCTTGTCGTCGGGCTCGATCTCTGGAAAAATAGCCTTGAGAGAGCTCAGCTCGTCGTATCGGGGGTCGTCGATGTCGGCGTCCATGGCTGCGTGCTACCTATCCAACAAGATGGCGTATGTCATGCTTTTCTGGGGCGAGATGTGCGAGCCGTTATGGCCTTTTGGAGCTGACCTTTTCAGAGTTGGAGTAAAGAATGTGTCCTCTTGCAACTGGTCTCGGTCGAGCGACGCGCAGGCAGGTAGGCAGGCGCGCGTAAATATCTTATCAACGTAGGCAAAGCTGGTGGCGAAGTCGGGTCTCACTGAAAGGCGGACGGACTCAGAGAGACTTTATGATTGTCTCTGGCGACTCGCGCGATTGGAACAGTATTACTGTAATAATGGAGACGGTCGCGGAACCCGCGAGAAGAGCACCTAGCTATGGCAATCCCATGGTAGAGTAAGAAATGGGCTGGTTGGAATGAGTTGTGAGATTTTGCGCAAAAGCAAGCCAATGCAGAAGCGGCTGACCGACCGGAGTTGATCTAATTAGAAATGATGACTCCGTTGCCGCCGCATGGCATCGCGGGGCAATCGCTGGATAAGAAAACAAAACTGGGGAGGGGCTTATCACTGCGGTCATGTTCCGCCAACGCACTAATTACCTAACTGTGTACTCCGTACAGGTACAAATACTTAAGGTCCCTCAAGCAGCTTGGCTGAGGTAAGCTAGGGTGAGTTGACTGGAATGTTTTGCTGTCTTCATCTTTGTCATCCGGCAAAGACGCCCAGCCACAAGCTGGAACCTGAAGAACAGCCACATCAAAAGCCCACACGCTGGGGGCGGGAGCATCGTGTCCAAGCTGCCGATTGGACGAAGCTTCAGAGCCAAGGCGTCTTATGCAACCTGACGTATTTATGCAAATACTGGAGAAGTTTCCAAGGGAAAAAAAGGGAAGCTCGCCCGGTGGCCAGTGGCAGGTCCCGGGTCACAGGTTGTTGAAAGTCAGAAGGTGCTGCGCTGGCAACCTAATGAGATAGCTACCTAATTAAGTCGGCCAGCATAGGTAGCACAGACAGAGCAGCGCATTGGGTAGCAAAAAAGAGAGGGAAGAAGAAAAAAAAGCACTTTGACAATCGTCGGTGCTTTGCACCACGATCCGCGACGTTCGCTCCAACTCTACTACCCGGCCCCTGGGCCAACGTCGCAATCCTCCAGACAACTTATCTCTGTAGCACCAGGAGAGAAAAAACCTTTTCCTTCCATATCTTCCATCTCCTCTCCATCTCTCCGTCTCGTTTCCTCTCTTCTATTCTCTCATCAGTAAACTCCCCTCTTGCATATGGGACATACGTTCTTCGTCGCGCAGGAGAAACGGAGAAGACCCGCTTGAAACAAAGCCACTTGGCAACTACCAACCGTAGAAGCTCTGGAACTCACTCTCAACTCGCTCGGGAACTCGAAAAAAAAAAAACATGGAGGACACGCGACCTCTGGCTTCCCTCTCCCTCACCCACGTCTATTATGTTCGTAACCCTCCCCTCTCTCCCCAACCTCCCATGCGCGCAGAAAAAGACACAGCTAACAGGCCATCTCTCTCTCTCCTCCGCAGGACCCCGACGACCCGCTCTCCCTCGTCTGCGCCTGGCTCGCCCTCCTCCCCCAAGCCCTGTGCATAGTCTACGTGACCCTGATATGGTCGACCCGCGAGGTCGAGATCGCCCTCATGTTCGCCGGCCAGCTCGGCTGCGAGGCTATCAACTTCGCCCTGAAGCGCCTCATCAAGGAGGAGCGCCCCCGCCGCATCCACGGCAAGGGGTACGGCATGCCGAGCTCCCACGCCCAGTTCGTCGCCTACTGGTCCGTCTTCCTCGTGCTGTTCCTCATGGTCCGCCACCGTCCCTCCCCCGCCCGCTTACACCACCGCCCGTATTCCCTCGTCGAGCGCGTCACGGCCAGCGGCGTCGCCCTTGTCACCGCTGCCGCCGTCGCTTGGAGCAGGATTTATCTCAACTACCACACGGAGAAGCAGGTCCTGGTCGGGTGTCTGGCTGGTGCGGCGACGGCGGTCGGGTGGTTCATTGTCACGGCTGTGGCGAGACAGGTTGGGCTTCTTTCGTGGGGTCTGCAGACGCCGATTGCGCGGCTGTTCAGGTTCAGGGACTTGGTGGTGGAGGAGGACCCTTGCCAGGCTGGATGGGACAAGTGGGCGGAGAGGAGAGTCGAAGCTGAGAAAGAAAAGGCCAAATAGGGGTAGCGATCCAAGAAACAAAATAAGATTTAATATACTTTGTGCCGATACAAATGGCATGCACACCATTCTTTGTCCACACCACACTGTGCCAATGTCTTAGGCGCATGGTGGCGTTCAAGTTACTGCAATTTCGTGGTGGGAGAAACAAACAAGTACTCAGTAACCTCTGTATCAATTGAGCCATGCCAGCAACACTACATAAGCCTGTCCACGTGGCCGTTTTTACCCCTTTCCAATCGTGACTTAATTCGTGTTTGAATCATTCCATCGTTCTGCCCATCCAAGCCTGTCTAGGTTGCTGCGGCCCGAACCCCATCGGATAAAACTCTCCCGACCAGATCGTACATTGCTCACTATGGGGAGGTGCGTAGATTTAAAGAGATAATGAAACCAAACAATATGTAGACGTACATGTCATACAGGTATCTCCGCAAAAGAAACGCCGTCGAATGAAAATAGTAGTGTAGAAGAAGCAAAAGGTAATTCTCCGTCAACTCCTGGGCCGTGAGGTCGATCGCATGCTTTTCCCGCCCGCCGTGTAGATGCGTCTAATTACTCCCAGACGGTTGAAAATGCCAATAATGTACAGCGGATGTGAAGTACTCAGATCCACTCACGCTTCGCGTGTTGACGGTCGCATTGGCAGTCCTGCTTGAGGCATTTCGTCGGGGACCTGGTCGGGGACCTGGTCGGGGACTTGGTCGGAGACTTGGTCTGAGACTGCTTCCGCAGAGGAGTGTTGAAGCCGACGCCCTGCGGGCTAGTGACCCTGGTCTTCTGAGGACTCTCGGGTCGGTAGACGGCCGGGCTGAGGGTGAGCTGCTCGGGTTCTTGCTCCTTCAGCTGGGATTGTCTGGGCACAGTGACCTTGGGCATCTTGGGCATGTTCCTCATGCGTAGGTCCCTCTCCGATCGGATGGGTGACGGTACCAAGGTGCCGTCTTCTTCCGAGTCGGATGAGTCGAAAGACCCGCCATCGCTGACGACTTCAACCTGAGCGAGAGGGCTGGGGCGTTTGGCAGGCTCCTCCCGTTCCCCGTCGTAATCCAGCTGGTCTACAACGCTCGAGTTGTCGTCACGGAAGTATTGGGAGTTGAGGGGCGGCATGTCGTCGACGTTTGACAGCCGCAGACCGATTTGCACAGTGGCCGACGACGCCAAGGAGGAGTCGCGACGATGGCGGATGCCTTGTGGATGAAGCGAGGGAGGTGGTCTGAGGAGTAGGATCTCGTCGTCCTCCATACCGCCAGGAGTGTAGGTGGTGGCTGGCAGGAGGGTGATGGACTTTGTGTTCATGCTGTTGTCGGACGGGAACAAAGAGTAAGACCTCTTACGCGCGTGGGCCTTTGGCGCTTGGTAGGGCGAGACCTGAGCGGGCTCCGGGACTCTCACTGGAGAGATTCTCACTGGAGAGGACGTCGGCATGGGGTATACAGCGTTCGACCGCAGAGGGTTGGCGTAAGTAGGCGAGCCAGAAGGGCTCTGAATACGTGCCTCTTCCTCCTTTTCGTGCGCAAGACTGTCGATGCTGTCCATTCGCTGCAAGGACCGTGCTCGGCCCACGGGATTCATCATGTGGTTCTCGTAGTCGTCGTCGCCATTGGGAGACCAGTGACGGATACCGGCCTTGAGCTTGTTCCGCTCGGACTGCCATTTGTCGCGGGGCCCGATGGTAGACAGGGTATTGGATCGGAGAAATAGGTGCAAGCCTCCGGTCATGAGGCCAGAGACGTTGGCCACGACGGAAGCGATCATGGAGAGAGTAAGAGCCTCGCCAGTGGCGCCTCGCTGCTCGACAAAAGAGAGATTGAAGAAGAAGGGAATGAGGAGGGTCTGGCGAAGTCAGCGTCAATGCAAGATGAAACGGGTGGTAAAGGTGGACTTACAGTCGAAATAAAGGCGACGGCCAAGAAGTAAACCATCCTCGAGGCCGCGACACGCTCGGTGCTCTCGATTCTGGCATTGTTGTGGAGTCTGAAGAAAATGACGAGGGTCGAGCCGAGCAAAACGGCAGAGATGAAAGAGAGCAGTACGAAGCAGCCTTCCTTCCATCGCTGGACGAACCAGAAAAGAGAGGCGAAGCAGAAGTTTGGAGGGCGTACGAAGAGCGTAACCAGGTAGGTGATCAGAAGGAATGTGCCAACAATGGCCAGGCAGATGGTGACGTTCCACTTGCCGCGGGGAGGCAGGGGGTTCTTTCGTAGTGACCGAATGGCCACTTCAAGTGCAAATACTAGTTGAATGTAAGGAACGATGAAGACCGCTGATACTTGTCAGTTGATGGCCAAAAGCATTTCGAACCGTAAGAAACATACCAGGCAGCATCATTTGTGAGGTTATGGTGCAGCCCAAGGTTAGGAGGTGGTCGAGTCCAGTCGACTGGGCAACAGCAAAGACGATGCCCTGGAGGACGATGCCGGAGGACAGAACCAGAGGAAAAGACTCGGCCGGGCCGACGAAGCTGAAGCCATGAGTCCTGGTAAATGGTTAGTTGAGTTCCTCTCGCCGCCAGCGCCAGCGAGGACGGCATACCTGAACCCGAATTTGGGGTTATTCCTCTTCGCCGAGCCATAACTGTCCCAGAGGATTCCGACGGCGGTTGCAAAAGCGGCGATGACGTTGAAGACGGCGAGAATAATGGTCGAGGTTCGTATCGATTTCGCGGACTGGAAACGGAATTGGTTGATCAGAGCCGACGTCGAGTTGCTCTGGGCCCTGAAGAGCCCTCGTGATGAGTCGCCCGCGCCCGAGTCGGATCCATCGCCAGTCGATACGTCGTCGGCCTCAGCCCGCGTCCACACATTGCCACCACGGGGATTCAACAAGCCCCAGCTGTCCATCTCGTCGATTTTTACCTGGCGATGGTCGAAGAGATGAGTGCAGGCGTCGAGCCGCAGCGGAGCCAGATATTAAATCTCCGTCCGAACCATCTAATCCATAGACCTGTCGAGACGTCGTCGTCGTCGTCGTCGGAGTAGAGGAGTTGGTGATTTGTCGGAAGGTGAGTAGATGGAGGAAGAGGAAGAAGGATGGGTGGATAGGTGCGGTACGGAACGGATGGGATGGAGAATGAAAAGAGTAGGTGAAAAGACTGGATGGATTGATTGTAGAAGGAAGACTGCCGCTCTTGGACGAAGAGGGCGGACCAGACGAAACAGACACTAGGCAAAGTCGAGACCTACGAATAGAAACGAGGAGCATATAGGACCAGCCACTCAAGAGAAGGGAAAGGGACCGGCCTGAAGGAAGGAAAGGGCCAGTTCGAAGAGGTCAGAGGTCAGAGAGCTGGACAAAGGGTAGAGAAAAGGACCGCATGAAGAGAGGTCAAGAGGCGATGACAGAAGCACGAGTGCAGGTATACTGTGTAGGTCGGTAGGGGGTTGAGTTGACAGGGGAAAGGCTCGGGAAGGGCCCTCGCGCGGGCCAGACGAGGTCCGGAGAGTTAGCCAAACCGCTAAATGGGGCTCAAGTCCAACCTTGGGCCAGGGTAGCACGGCTGAAGAGAAGTGTATCGTGCGATGGGTTGCTGGGAGATGCACTACTGCGAGCAGCATGTATAGTAGCTGCAAGACGGGCTACCCATACATGGTCAGACGCAAAGAATAGATGCATCAGAGGCACGAGAGCCGGCGAATGAGATGCTTGCTGCACTCCCAGCGAAACCCCGCGACTGGACGATGGCTGTCTGCAACGAGGGGCTCTGACGGGGCAAGTGTCTCTTGACGCGCATGTTGCCGTCTACCCTGCAGAAGACGACATCAAGGGACCACTTCGTCGTCGACAGGAATCAAGACAGGCAGGGTTTGGTGCTGGGTGGCGTCCACATTCGTCACGATCCCAGCAGACGTTGGTGAACCAACTAGTTACGTGCTTCGTAGACGGGCTCCCGATGCGTGAAATTTGATTGGTCTCTACCGCTTCCGGCGTTAAACATCCGGTGAGGGTTCGCTTCGGCGCCCAGGACCTAAGCACCAACCGCCTAGTAAGGCAAGAGAAGGAGGGCTTGACACCGTTGGGTCATGACAATCCAACGATCTGGCCATGAGTGCTCAGGATCGAACCTGACGCAACGCAAATTTGCGAGAGACCCAAGGAACAGATCTCGACGCCGCGACAGCGATGCGGAAGCGGCAGCAGCAGCAGCAGCAGTATCAGTATCAGCATCACCATCAGCACAGAGATCGAGGCATTGAGTGGCGATGGGGTGAAGCAACGATGTAACACGTCCAGGTTTCGGGGTGCAGCCCCAAGTGCCTGAGCCCCTGGCCGTGAAGTTGAACGGGCACTAGGTTTGACGTTGGACTTGAGCCCCAAATCTTGGGGGGGGGGACGTTATCGTACCTGCGTAGCCACTAGGCGCCAAGGGGAAAGGTTGCTGGGTGCCTGCCTACATGAGATACTTGTATCCGTACGGATAATACTGAGTAGGCGCACTAAGCGAGCTTGCACTTATCCCGATAAAGATTAGCTCCATGCTGCCAAAAGAGTGGATCAAACGACAACAGGGATCTGGGAAGGGGCGGCTGATGCGGATGCCGAAACCTTTTTTGTTCCTTCCATTCCAGTTCTCCTTCCACGTCTCCCTCCTGCATGTCTGCACCCATCTCCGTAGCATCAACTTGCGTACCTGCATTTCTTGCTGTGTCTTCCAACCCAATCGTGTGCGTTCCTGTCCCGTCCATCCGTCCGTTCTGATGTCACATCCTCCACAAAGTATAGCTCCAGTGTGCCAGCTGTGCCTGAGGAACTAGTGGGTGTGACGCAAGGCGAAGGTGTCTACACAGTACTCCGTACCGCCTGATGGATGGGCTGGCAACTAACAGCCTCAACACATCGGCTCAACCAGAACCAGAACAAGAACCAGAACCATGTCGGCAGTCCAACCTTCAGCATCCACGTCGCACATCACGTCTTTGCTGGCTGTTGCCCCTGCCTCGACGACTGCCTACTGCAAGCCTACTGCAGCAATACGCGAGCCCAGCTCACGATGGATGCCCAGCTTGTTGGAGGGGGCGCAGACCCGTGGCACAGCTCTTCGAGTCAAGACTTGCAGTCTCCCAATTATGCCGCAACCCGAGTCGGGTCGCTGCTGTCTTTCCTGGACGCACGGCACGCACGGCGAAGGCGAAGTCAGGTTGACTGGCCACTCGGGTCCGTACAGGCTCCGTAGGCTCCGTCGTGTAGCCTACATGTCTGCCAGTCGCTGCAGCTCCGCCCCAGCATCCATCGTCTGCACGTGTCTTTGCTTGCCGTGGGTCTCGGCATTGCCAGGGCTGCCCTTGCTCGGCCTTGGTCTCATCACAAGCACTCCATACGCAGTACTCTCGACCCCAAAACTGAAAGATCGGATTGCATGCCTGGACTGTTTCTCAGACCGCCCATTCACCAATTGATTTGCCCACTCGGCCATCCAGTTCGTCCGTTTCCACCCATTTCCCGGCCATGAGGCAAAAGTCGTGTCATCTGAGCTGACATGGCCTGTCCAAGGGGCAACCTGATGGCAAGGAACAAGATTGCTGTTGGCCCTGCTGGGCCTGCTGGCCCGCGAACAGACTCTTTTCGCTATCCGCACTTACATCAGGCTAGGCCTCCAACGGCTAGGGTTCGCTGTCTTGAAGCAATCGCCCCCAGATCTGCCTGCCACATTGCCTCTGATAGGTCAGTACTACACACTTGTTCGGTCTGTGTTGTGACCTCAGACCTGTCAGATGCGACGAAATACCGAGCGGATTGCACCTTGGGCGAGCTGTCGCCTGTCGCCTGTCGACGCACGAACATCATCGCTTGACGCCTGGCATGGGCGGGCGATCCCACAGCTCCCGCCACGACAACGCAGACGCCCGCTTGTCCGCCCACGCTGGCGTCTTTGTTGCAATCTCGACGATCCTCGCCTCCCTCTCCATGGCCATGGTCGCCGTCTACAACGAGACGGCCTTCCGCTAGGCCTTATGACGATGAGTGCTGGTACAGCCGACTCGAGTGTACTGGACACGATGGGGACTCGACAAGCTTAGACACTAAGGTAGTCAGTCGCTGGTGCGACGCTATTCCTCCGAAGACAAGCGTGGCGCCAATCCTTATCCGTCGCCGACGCCCTAAAACACTGCAATTTATTTCCAACATGTCAACCCTACAGATATTGAGTCTGCCACCGGTCTGGGGCACTAGGTGCAACCTTCAACCATCTCCTTGGTTGCATCGCCCCCACACTGAAAGAATCCTCGCCGACCACTTCCGCTAGATGGAACATGGTCGCTCCGGGATGAGGTATGTCCAGGCCTTCTTTCTACAACTACCTTACTTGGTGGTATGGGTAAATACACAGTACAGCACACTACTCAGAGGCTTGCATCCCTGCCTAACCCGCTTGTCCGGGGAGACCCACGTTCGTTGTTGATCCGGTCCTCGTCGCCGATCAAACGGACCTACAGACCGACCTACTCCACGAGGATGCTTTCTCGCTCACACTTTTTTTTGTCATCGTACCGAATTCCAATTATAGCCGTCGTGTGCGATTCTCGTGCAAACCCGCGAGTTGCTCGAGCAGATGCTCCTAAATGCTCCATGCCGCTTCTCTTGGGCATGGAGCGTCCCAACCTGGGAGGAAAAGTCACTTTTTGGCGTCGCAAATAAAAGCTCATTAGCCAGAGTGTCGACTCGCGAGTTGTCTGGCGACGTCATCGAGGCCTTTGGGCAGGGCGGCTCATCGCTACCCAAGCACAGACCAGACGTCAACTGTCATCACCACAAGACTTGGCATTTCCGCCGCATCAACCGCCTCTCAGCCTTAGCTAAATCACCGTGTTGGTGTGGAAATTGACAGGAAGGCTGGACAGCAGCCTGCATCCTGCCATGCTAACTCGAAATCTCGCGTCTTCGTTTTCGCACCCAACTCCTTTGTCGGTTTTCCAGTCATTCTCCTAATCTCCGCGATACTGGGTCGTCTAATGTGTCCTGACAGCTGATGACCACAGACTCGTCTGAAATCTGTGCGAGAGCCGTCGGCGAGTGTACTATTCTCGTGACAGCCGTTTCATCTCAACAACCCCCCGCTCGTCTGCAAAAACGACCATCCGCGGTACGTATGAGTCTCTGGCTATTGGCGAAGCACATTGCAGCTTCGCGACTTGCAGTGATGTCAGGCATTTCACAGTCGGGCGTCGTCGTTGTCGTCGTCACGTCCACGTCTCAACTGCAAGTCGCTTTGGCAACGTCGAGTCCGTTTGTTCACGAAATGATTGTCCATGTCGGATAAGACGACGCCCGGGTCGAGGACACATGCTGCCTACTCGTGCCACTTCGGGCCCATGTCAGGTATCCGCACAAATGACTCCTGTCGCCACGCACTTGATCACGCATTCAACACGTCGACTCAGTGACTCAGCATGCATTTCCTTGGCAAATCGCTGGGCATGCGACCCAAAAGCTAAGATGGCATCTCTTCTTCCGCCGGCAAACATGAGCTGGCACAGTTCCTTGCCCATCTCAACTCTACTACAGCGTCGATCTTCCAATTACCCTAGGCCGGATGGTGGTATATCTCCAGGGTCTCCGCCCCCAACGGCCCAAGGGTCCTCCGTCCTTGGAACCTCTACGTTGGGGTGTGGGAAGCATCATGTAAAGTACAGCTGACACGCGATAACGAGAACGGGCGAGAAGGTCTCAACTGACTCACGATCGGGAGGGCTTACTCGGGCACGTCGATCACGGGATGACCTTCACTCTTCTTTCGGCGGAGGCGACAATTGACTTTACGGCCCTTCACGGTCGGTTTGAGCAGCTTTGCGGGTCGCCGTCGGGTTGCGGTTTGAATTTTGTTGATCATTCCGCAAGTCGGGTTCATACCTGCGTTGGATAAAAATTGTTGTAATTGCGGCGAGGGCGACGAGGATTTCCGACTGCAGGGATCGAGGACCTCGTACTCTCCAACCGTAACTGGCTCTGCAGAGACGATGGGCTTTGGGAGAAGAGCAGGCGGTCATCAACCCTAGTAGTGTATGTGCACTTCGTGATTGTAGCCCAGTTACCCCGGGCCGAGTAAACGAATTGATCATCCACCGACGCCATCCCTGCAGGAGAACCAAGAAAAGAACTCACGACACCTTCAATAATCGTCCGGGCCGGACGTCACTGTTCTTACGCGGCCTATTACTCACCTGCACTCTTGGGATGACAAGTCGGGGCAAGTAATGCAGCACTCGAATCGCGTTGCCTCCGGCGGAGGGATTCCACCATATCTATATATCGTCCAGTGTAACGAGTCAAGAGGCCACTATCTGCAGAAATGCGCATATCGGACGTTTTCGTCTGAAGTGTACGGCCGAGAGGAAATTGATGGATGGTGAGTTTGGAGTACACTGCGCTGATGTCAGTCTCTTCGCCCATTTTGGCGGTTCGGATGGGGAAGGGCAGGTTTGGTTTGTGTCGTTACACTGTGAGTTGTGTATATTATTGATATTGCAATATACTATACAGAAAGCCATTTCTAGTGTTTCTCTTCGCTTCCGAGCAGCTGTCAGTGTGCCGTCGTTTTCGCCAAACGCGAGTCAGCGTTGGCCCGTCTGCCTCGTCGATGGCAACCTTAGGGGCGACTGCGACTGCGCGTTGGGGTGGCAAAAGCACGCGGAGCGAACAATCGACCAGCCTGGGGATTCCTGCGCGCTGGTGACGAGGGAGGAACGGTTTCGATCACTCTGTACTGTGAATGGTGCGGGCATGGCATGGTATGCAGTAGTTGGCGGGGCCAAGCCATCGTGGAAAGAGGACATGAAAGGCTGGCTTGGTTTGCAGATGGGCCATCGTTCATCACAGTCATGGCAGCCGGTCGACGAATGTGTCGCTGAAGGATGCAGGGCAGCTTCTAGAGGAGAGACGATGTCTTGGCTAATATATCCTGCAAGCTGATGCGGGTGGTGAGCCAAGCTTATCAATGTCCATGTTGTCTCCGCGTCTGCACTACCTTGAGTGAGTATGTAATTGCCTTCGTTGTGAACAGTGGTCGGAGTGCTTTACTCGTTGATGAGGTTAGGAATTGCCGCTCAGAGACCTTGACGGTACAGCTTGCCTTCCTGGCCAGGCTCCGACATCTACTTTTCCCACCCCTCCTCGTATCTGGCTAAACGCATAGCTCGTGTGCTCCAGGAAGGGCCTAGCCTTTTCCTGCTCTCGAGATTCTGGAAACGTTTTGAATGAAAGTACACGTGGGTAACAATCTTGAACGTCAACAGTGCCAACGGTTTAGTTCCCTTTGGCATCCAGTCAACCGCGTGCGTGAAGAGCTTTCGTTTCGGAAATAGGCTTACTAGGTAATCTGTGTGATGTCAATCCGAGAGCACAGATGAGCTGCAGAGACCGTGCTCGGATGGTCTTTTGGAAGCTACTGAGAAACGTTCAGAGGTGGTACAATCATGGAAGCGAGAGTTTTGGCATATAGGTTGAACGTGGTCGTTTTCGATCTATACCTACTTTTACCACTTTGGAATTGCGAGTGTTTTCGTCTGGGGGGTCAGATCCTTCAGTCAAAAGTCACAGAGGTCTCATCTTTCTTCCACGTTGAGCTACCATTTGATATCTTGAAGTACGGAGCCATACTGCATCGAATTAGACAATTTCAAGAGCTTTTCCTTACTGTATATCCCCACCCATACGACGATCGCTAATCTCAAGTTCGACGACAGTGCAAGAACAGGTTCTTCCAGCTGCGCGAGCAGGGCGACGCTCCCATTCAGGGGCACAAACGTATTGTGGATGGAAGCAATCGATACCAGCAGAAAGCCTTGGAAGAACCCATCCTACATCTGGTTCCAAGCTGATGGGATGACTACCAAGGTGTTTTCCTTGCGGAGCTCGCCTGACGTGGCAGATGACCCAACGAGATGACGAACTCCTCTTCCAAAAGTCTGTTTTCCATTTCATATTCCACAAGCCAATCACTCGTCTACTATTCGTCAAAGTCGGCGGTCTGCATTCAATATAGATGAGCGCGAGCAGCCTTCCACATGGGCTCTTTTGAGTATGCCTAAACTTGTGTTGCGAGATATGTAACCCTCCGCAGTTGCAGTGCAACAAATGTCCCTTCACAATTTACCGAAATAGACGCTTCGGATAATGTCCAGGGTTTTGGGATCCCAGACCATTTGTAGTTCCCTCTCATGGTTCTTCAAGTCCATTAGGGACCTCCGTCAGACGTTGTAACTTCCCGTGTTCATCGACGCGACCACGCAGACTCGAAACCTGGGGGAACCAACTTGGGAGAACAATGTGAGTGGGTACATGTAGGCATCGCCGTGGACTCAGTCTACTATGGTAGTTGTGGCCATGTAATAAGAATCTTGGAACGAATGCTATTTATACATGTCATTTCACACTCACGAAGCCGATCCTGACGTGGCCTCGTCAGCCAATTGTCTACGAGGTGGTTTTGGATTGATTGTTTCCTCCCCGTGCTGATGTTAGGTTCGGAGTTTCCACGAGAACGATTGGGATGTATCTGGGAGCGGCTTTCAGAGAGCTCGAGGGTCTACGTAGATTTCTTCATCCATGTGGGCTTCCGACGCCATCATAACTTTCGTCGGGGTGCTCGTTGATCCAGGTAGTAATATTACTACATACAGATATTGGTTGTCTAGAACAAGTCCGCAGCCACGGGGAATTTATTCCAAGTACTCTCAAACTACGTAAACTCACTGAAAGAGTGAATTATAACAGCAAATATGTTCAAGTGGTCTGGCAGCCTTGGCATGTTGAACCAAAGGCTGAAAGGTAAAAATAATCCTAGTTATATACATATTAAAGCCAACGGAGAACCGTTTTCGAGAATGTTCCCAAGTCGTGATCCGCTATCCTTCGTGATACAGCAAAACGACATCAAACGCCGTGTGTAACATTCTAAGAATAACACATCTACTTTTCTACTTCTTATACATCGACAGGCGGTCAGGGCCACCACAGAACTGGGTACTGTTGCCTGAGCAGAGCATGTTGCAGTCGCTCGCCGGCGCCTCGCGAGCCGTATCAGGCAGTGTAGTGCCGCAGTAACACTCTCCGCTATACTCGGTGCCAAAGTATACAAAACCGTCACACAAGCCAGCGCAAACATCGTTTGACATCTTGTCCGAGGCGAATGCTTTCATTCCCAGTGCACGCCCTCCTTGGGCCGGCTCAGTTCGGCAGCCCAAAGACGTGTAGGCTCCAATGGTCTGCGGTTGATTGGGACCGACCACTGTCTCATTGGAAGCGTAGAGGGTGAGACGATTCTCACCACCACAGTACTCGTATTGATTACCGCTGCACGTCATGCTGCAATCCGCCAGAGGAGCCGCCGAACTCGACAAGGCAAGAAAGTTGCTGCAATAGCACTCGCTGCTGTACTCCGTGCCGAAGTACTTGAAGCCGGAGCAGAAAGAGGCACAGTTCTCAAGGGTCATGTTGTTGCGTGATGTGTAGCTTTTTTGAGACAAAGCACGAACGTTTTGGCCTTCCGTCCAGCAACCTGTGAGGGTGTATGCGGCAACAGTCGGCTTATGGGCAAGCGTGGGGCGAATGCTGGATGCGCTTGGGGTTGCTGTGGTTGAGCTTGCAACCGCATTTTGACTGGTCGAGGGGATGCTGCTAGAAACCATGGTGCTCAGAGTTGAGGGGTTCGAAGGAGTCGACACTGCCGAGCCAACTGGTGATGTTGGGCTGCTGATAGGAGATACAGCCCTGCTGATTGACGTGCCGGTGCTTGAAGAGACCTGACTGTTCGCCTGCGCACTGAGACTACCTGCAGACCCAAGGGTGCTGCTTGGGGAAGACGAAATACTGCTCGTGATGAAAGTGCTGCTGCCCGAAGAAGTGGGGGTCGCTGCTGCAGTCGAAACGACCGAGGAAGACGAGGTGCTGGATACCTTGTACAAGTCCAGACGGAACCCGTCGCCACAGTATTGATAGGGGTTTCCGCTGCACTTCATGTTGCACTCGGTGATGGGAGCAGGCTTGCTGGTGTCGAGCAGGCTGTTGCCGCAATAGCCTAATGACAAGTTAGAATTGTGGTCACGAAGAAGCTTCTCACTGTCTTACATTCGCGGCCGTACTCGGTGCCAAAGTATGTAAAGCCCGAGCAGAAGCTCGCACACATCTCCAGCGTCATACTGTCAGAAACTGTCTGGGCTCCTTGCAAAGCACGCTGGTTGTTGGCTGCCTCGGTTTGGCAGCCCACGAGGGAAAACCTGCCGACGACGGGGACATGAGCCAGAGTGGCAGTAGGAGCGGCAATAGACGCAGTGGTGGAGTACAGCTCGATTCGATTACCCGCGCCACAATACTGAGTCGAATCCCCTGAACATGGAAAGTTGCAGTCACCCAAGGCTGCAGAGGTGCTCGTGGCATCCAGGGAGTTGGCGCAGTAGCACTCTCGACCATACTCGGTGCCCCAGTAGTTGAATCCAGTACAGTTCTTCATGCAGCTGTCAAGAGTCATGCCGTCGTAGGAAAAAGCAGCGCCTGTCAGAGCACGCCCGTTCGAGGCCTCTGTCCAACAGGAGACGAGCTTGTACCCGCCCATAGTATCTCGATGGTGCAGAGAGGCTGTGGGGGCTGCGGAGGAGGACGTGGTCGACGGCATGATGGAGGAGACAGTGACGCTGCTGCAAGTGCTGCCTCCAGTCCAAGACTGGCAAGTACCGCCTGCGATGCCCGCTTTCTTGAACGAATCCACCACGGCCGACGCGCCGCTGCCACTGATGACATCGATGGTGGATTCGACGCTGACGCCGCCGGGTATGTTGACGCTCGCAGTGAAGAAAGTGTAGCTGCCTCGACAATCGCCCTTTGTCATGTCGAGCGTCATTTTGTTTAGGGAAGTCGCGGCATTGGTGTTGTCGGTAAGCCTCGTCTTGTAGGTGATCTCCATGGTGACAGGCAACGAAGCCCGGTCGTTGCGAACAGCTGCGACAAAAGTGCCAGTCCCGGCACTTTTGTCAAGACAGCTCTGTGGCGCCTGCAGAAACACACCGTCCTGCACAGGGTAGCCGTTGCCGTTATTGTCGTACAGCTTGCTGGATCCGTCTTTCATGTTGACAGTAATGGTGAAGGAAGAGATTCCAGAGCTGGTGGGGATGAATTGCTGCGTGATGGGAAACCAGACGAAGAAGATATTGTTATCCAAGCTTCTGGTATTGCCTTGGAGGTTGAGGTTAAAGCTGCAGGGACCGGGTCCACAGGTTGTCCCTCCATTTCTGTTCTTGTAGTTGATGGTCACCCCTGCGATATTGGCGTAAGTTGTGGGAGTGGAAAGGACCCGAATGCTGCCGGTCAGCTGCATAGAAGCGAGTGACGAGAGTGTGAGCTGAATCTGGACCGGCTTGACCTGGTAGGGGGTGATAGGATCGCCAAGGGTCACGCCAGGCGGTACGACATTGATCATCTTTTCGAAAACAGTCCCGCAGACGGACTGAAAGGTGCCGGGATCCCTCATGCCCCGCATCGTTACGTTGCGATCCGAGTTGAAGACTTTCAAGTCCGAAGACTTCAATGTGGATGTGCCGAACCTGACGACCAGTGGATTCTTAGTTGTGCCATCGAGGTACTCGGTGACAATCTTGTTATCAAAGGCGGCGTCAGTCGTATCAAAGGTGGCGACGTTGTCTGTGAATCGCCCAGCAGGAACGATATCAGGGTTTTCGGCTGAGTGAACGCCCCCGATGGTATGGCCACAAGCTGTCACCTGAATCATCTCCTGGGGAGAGAAGCCTAAGCGAAGAAACTGATTCCTGAACGTGGCAATATCGTTCTGGGGCTGAGGCACGCCGGGATTGCCCGCCTGTGTTGCGTCTACGCGACCTGCTCGGAAGGGGACGGCGGGACCACCGCAGGATAAGACAGATGTGTAGACTCCGAGGGCGATTAGATCGGACATGCTGCTCTTCCTCGTGACATAGGGAGACAGGAAGGTCAGGGTGTTTGCAAAAGCTGGACCGGTGTTTTCGCTATTTGGTCCTAACTCAAATTGCAAAGAGGCATCCAACCCACCGAAGCCTTGGTAAATGTTGGCAGTAGACATGTCGTGGAAAGCAGTCCTGAGCCACTCGGCAGCATTCTTGCGGCCGGCGGTGAAGACCTCTCTGGAGCAGGGGTTGACGTTGTCGGCGAATTTTCGCGAGTTGAAGCTGAAGACCTGGTACATGATTTCCTCCAGCTCGTCGACATTCGAAGGCCATGTTGGGTCTGCGGAGACTTGGGCGGCAAGGCCGAGAAGGCCGGTAAGCAAAGAAGCGCCCAACCTCATCATGAAGACCGTGGTTGTTTGACAATTAAGAATGTTCGATTATGATAGAGATATAAAAGAGTGACTCGGTCGTCAGCACGAGTATGAAGCGACCTCCAAGTCAGATTACGAGAAAGACAAACGAAGAAGAAAAGAATGGCAATGGCATTGGCGAGCCGAAAGGTTGTCGCGAGGTAGACAGAGAGGGCAACAAGGCCATTGGCGACTTGATAAGAAAACCATGGTGTATAGCCACGACTCGGCGCTTTCTTGCCGCGGAGGCTTTGACACCAGTATAGCGAAGGGGAGGAAGACGGACAGTGCGGAAACGTGGGATCAAGCCGAGAGAAGAGGCACCGGCCGAGTGGTATAGTGGTGCGATGGTCGATCTGGGCAAGTCTGGGCCCAGAGCATAGGGGCAACATTGCTCGTAGTGGCAAGCGGCCATTTTGTTTTTTGTTAGCGTTGAAGGCCGAGCAACTGGGCGTCGTGAGCTTTGGGATTGCCGATGGACTATGAGATTGATGTTGCTAGAAGTTGGTAGTTCTTTCTTTTCGTATTTTTGGCTGGGGGTGGTATGGCAAGAGACCTCCAGTCCCAAGTCGGACTAGCACAGCCTGCATTGAAAAAACTAGGTATATTTGGGAAAGGCCAGCACAATGTGGCTTCAGCGGTGGCAGCCACGTTCTTCTTCCGTCGAGGGGTTCCAACGTGGTTTTTGAACCCCTGAGCGGCCTCACGCTTGGTTTCTCTCCTGCTTCACCCTAAATTTGTCCAAGGAGAATGTTTTGTGCATTCGTTTTTGACCAAGACGTCGTCTGGCCTGTGGGGACCGAATTTGAGTTGAAGAAAACATTCCCAATGCAGTGATGCCACGGCCAGCCAAGACCTCCCTCTCCTACCCTGCTTGTAGTCTTGCTTCCAGTTCGGTAAGCACAACCTAGGTAGGCAGGATCTCGGCAACATCATCGGAATGCCGCTTACCTGATAGTCCCGCATTTCGGAGCCACATGCGTTGCCGAGGACGGACTATTGATAGTACTTCCACGATGGCGCTTCAGCTGCAGCTGCAGATGCCGAGTGCCTGCATATTATGAAGGCCGTGTGAGCCTTCAACCTGAGCTGTCCACTACGAGTAACATCGGTTCGCTCTCACGCCTGAGCTGAGCGGAGCCGAGAGAAGTGGCGGTTGAATAAACCCACGGACAGCTTACGAGGATGTCTGGAGATCCCAATCAACGGCATACACAGGGACCACTGCAGCGACTTTCAAAAAGGAGTCAAACAGCCAACGCAGCAATCTTTTCATTGATACCTCGTGGCGTATATCATGACTCGATGGCAGCTGAGAAGAATGCACGTAAGCTATCCTCTGAGCTGAAAGGTCACATGGTTAAGCACCTCTTCGCACTACTTCGTATGCCGAGAAAGTCTTCAGTCCGATGGGAAAGAAGAGGCTTCACTGATGTCCTTCAGGTCAACACTCCACCTCGATCACATACTTCCTATGTCAATTTTTGTGCCACCTTTCTCCTCGGCAGAACGGACTTGGCGGGTTCTCGACAAGAGATGATGAGGATGTCGAAATTACGAGGAGCGCACCGCAATTGTCCTGGTGGGTGTCCCACGGTGGCTTTCGGCTAGTGGAAATGGACCATCAATTTTGTCGCATTAACGGCTTAGGCGCCAGCAAGTTTCACCTAGCGGCAACAGGCTGCGTATATTTCTAGCAAAAATGCAGGGGTTACACCGAAGACGCGTGGTGTGCTCTCTACCAACGGTGTAACGTCTGCGCGATGGCTGCTGGAGAACAAAGGTCGTGTCCTCTTCAGGGCAACTGTCACAGTTGCTGGCCCTTCGCGCAAGAAGATCCACGCCACGCCTCGCGGACACCTTTCGTCTTGACAAAGAATTCTTTCAGATCTCCACGTCGTGCTACCAAGGGAACTCGTCATGGTGTCGAAGCACGCATTTGTGATGACGAGGCTGCAGTACTCGCTGGCTGGGTGTTTGGGCAGTTTCCAGGCTTGGAAAGTGACCAGACCTTGGGTAGGCTTCAAGAAAACGGCTCTTTGTCCTTGGATGGCGGGCAACCGCCTGTTGTGAGATGAGACAGGCTACTTAAGGGCGGTAGGGATTCACATGGCGCCCCGAGCGAATCCTCCATCGGGCATTATCGTTCCGGAAAACGGACCCATTGTTTGTTGCGGGCCCGGGCCGGGAATTGCGGTGTACCTCATCCGGAGGCCGCCGAATGGATCCACTTTTCCAAAGCCGCCTCTCCGTCATCCCAAGTCTTTCGGCGTCCGGTGCCCATGCACAGCCCCGCCAAGCCTCAGCAGGTGGGGATCATCAAGGCAGATGAAAACCTACCGCGTTGCAGCCGAGGGAAGCCGGGCGTAACGTAGTAGGTACTTTTCAACAGCAGCAAAACAGCAGTTCATCTTTGGTTCACCTACCATGCTTGTCTGGAATCATCAGTAATGCTAGTTCCAATCGATCAATGAGGGGATAACAGATAGTCGGATTGGAGTGAGTCAGAGACACCGCATTGCTGGTCCTTGGTGCTGATTGACTTTGGCAGTGTCGTTCGGTGGAATCGTCTGATCCAATGCCCAGTCCGAGAAGCTAACGCGGAGTTGGCACACCACGAGCCCGACCCAAGAAAGCCAAGAAAGACGGGCTTGACATAATATAACCATGACGCCGAAGCGTTCACCTGCAACCTGACGTTCAGGCCTGGCAACCCGTGCCTGACTGGGCAAGCTTGGCGGGACCAACCGCGACCATCTGTCAACAAGCTGCCGACACATAACCTCAACTTGATGCATGCCATCCTTTCCCCGTGCTTCTGAAACTCGGAACTCGCTAGCCTGTTTCTCTCTGCCGCAACTTCTTCACTGTAGCTGCCGCAGGTTTCCGGGCCCAATGAGGGAATCTAGGCCCGTCATCACCATGTCTGCTCCGCCCTGATCTGGGGAATCCCTGGGTCATTTCAGGGGGAAACAATCACGTCGGAACACTGACAGAAAACAAATTTGCAAGTGAGGGAACGCGCGCCCGACGCATTGATTAGCTCATCGACGGGACTGGCCTGCCCTCGAACCAATGATCTACACTACCCGGCTGCTCTCCATCTAACCGAGACAATCCTAAGGGCACCGCGCAGACCTGCTGAGTACACCTTGCGATTCTGATCCAGCGGGTCGGCCCAGTCTCAGCTGGAATCAGGATTTTCAACGTGCAACAGGAGACGAGAAGTGCTAAGCGAACCTACAGTACACACATGAAGATCAGCTCCTCCGAAAAGAGTTAGGAGGGATGCGCTGCAAACGACCACAGTTGGGGCAACGCCAGCTTGGGAAAAGGTGGTGACAGTCATCCGCGTCATTTAGACTTTGGGCCGTCAATCTCCCAGTTTTCCAGCTTCACTTGCAGGTTACCACACGTGAACCACTCAACCAACAACAACGTCAACCGGGCTGCCCGGGCTTCCCGTGTGTTCTTGCGGAAATAGTGGAAACGGTGGAAACAATTGCGGATCTTCGTGACAGGAGGGTCCCAGATGCGACACCGATTCAAAGCTCCACAGCCTCTCCCAGAGCCTGCTCACCTGCAGACTGTGGCGGTGCTAATCGGTCTTCACTGTCTTTCAACCAATAACGTCTCCTAAAAGGGCCCTTGACATCATGTCCACCCCACCACGACTAAATCGCAGCCACACTCCTCGTCATCGCCTGCAACCGTCTTCCATGTCTACACATCATCTGTTTGGATGAAAATCGACGGAGCCAAGACGGATCAAAACTCTCCCTGGGCAGGCTGTATCAATGTACACTCCAAAGCATGCAATATAGAACTCCTTGCCTTGCCACAATATACGCAATGCGGGATCGGCAGAGCAAGAACAAGAAAAGAAAAATAAGAAACCCCTCACCTCCTCCGACAGCTGGAGCGTCCAAAGAGAACATCCCCAGTCTTTGTGGCTATTAATGGTTCTGTATCCCTTCCCACCCCATTTGTGAATAACCTTCTCCTTTCCTCTCATCCCACCAGTTCGTTCACCATCAACCTCATTGTCCACTACAAAGGGTGCCCCGTCTCTAAATACGCGGAACCCATCTCAGTCCACTTCAACCGACCAAAATCTCACCCAAACCAAACCCAACCAGAATCAACACCCCGTCAAACAAAACACCACAAACAACAAAAATGGCATTCGCCCTAAAGTTCCTGCAGTGGTTCATCAGAGGAGTCCAATTCGGCTCCTCGGCCCTCATCCTGGCCATCTACTCCTACTTCCTCGCCACCCTGCACAACCACTCCCTGCCCATCTCAAACACCCTCCGCGCCGTCGAGGGCATCTCGGGCGCCGCGACGCTGTACACACTCTGCGGCCTGCTGCTGCTGTGCTGCCTCGCCGGCCACGCCTTCACCTCCTTCTTCGCCATCGTCCTCGACGTGGCCTTCGTCGGCGCCTTCGTCTACGTCGCCGTCGCGAACAGGAACGGCGGCAGCTCGTGCTCCGGCACCGTCAGCACCCCCTTTGGCGACGGCCCCGCCGACGGCGAGGCCACCAACTCCGGGAGCGACGGCTGGACCCACCTCCCCAGCTTGAGGACTGCCTGCAAGCTCCAGACGGCGTGCTTGGCCGTGTCCATTGTCGCAATGTAAGTCTTTTTTCACCCATCCACCCCCAATGGGCCCTCGTTTAAATGTGTATGCGTACTAACAACCACTCAGCCTCTTCTTCCTCCTGTCCATCCTGGTGGAGGTCGCCCTCGTCCGCCACAACCGCAAGGAGCGACGTTTCGGCCCCAGCCCCAAGAACAACTACACTTCCGGGTCCGGTCCCGCCGGCTTCTTCAGCAGTTTCCGCCGCAAGCACAACAACCAGGACGCCCTCAACAACGAGAACGCTCTGCCCGCGCACACTAGCCCCGAACAGGTCCGCCACAGCTACGCCACGGAAACGACCGCTGTCGCCCAGGACGCCGGGTACCCCAAATACGAACCCGGGTACGGAAACACAAACAGCTACGGCTACGGCCACGAGACCGGCACCACTACCGGTACCACTCAGCCTCCAAGAAACTACCAGTATGGTGATGGTACCTACGAGAGAGTATAGAGGATGGGTGGAAGTGTATGATTAAAGAGAATGAAACGTCAAGCAGATGTATGATGGATGGATATACCCCGGGATCACGGAGTCTCGCCTGAAGAGCAGGACAATTTGTTAAGAGTACTACAAAAGAAATGACCTTTTCGACGAACAATTTCAAGAATTACTAAAACTTGATTGCGTTTCACGTCGTGCAAGTCTGGCCATCGTAGATTCGCATTTCATCATGACATGAATTCGTGAGTGCAGGCTAGTAGTCTATGGTCGTGGTAGACGGTACGTCCTTATGCGTCCTGTCATTCTAACAAGCCTCGTTCGTGACAGCCAAGTAGCCCTATATCAATATCCTAGACCCGACACTCGACCAGTGTCAGCAGAGGCTGTCATGTGAAAAACGTCAAGGGATTCATGGCCATGCCGCCTCGTGCTCCCACTCATTGTTTACGTCGTCGTTGGCCCCGACATCCGCCCAGTTCATGTCCAGCTTCTCGAGCTCCCTGGTGAAGAAGTCTTGCTCCTCACGCAGCGCCGCGCGCAGTTCCAGCGCAATCTTGTCGGGGTATCTGCGCACGTTGAACCAATGCGTCAAGCTGCGCAGCGCCTGCTCCAGCGGAAGCGCCGAGTCCACCTCGGCATCCACGTCGCTGCCGGCCAGCCACTCGTCGCGCAGCTCGGGCCGACAGTGGAGGTAGACTGCCGTGATGACGCGCATGTTGCTCTGCCGCCATTTGCGGCCGCAGTAGGGTACCTGATTCTTGAAGAGCTTCAATGTGTACAGTCGAAGCTCTGGTTGAGGGACCTTGAGTGACTTCCGCAGAATGTTGGCAGACTTGTACTGCACCAAGAGAAGGTTCCTGTGCGCCTTGTGCTTGCAAACCTTTTGCATGATGCGCAGGTAGTTGATGAGGCAGAAAAAGTTCCTCCTGGAAAAGTCGGTGATGGGTTCCGTCGGGAGGTCATTGACCGGATGCCCGAGCTCGTCGACTTCAGGTCGAACGGCAGCCTGCGCTTCGGTCTGCGCCTTGTCGTCGTTTGATCGGGGAACAGCCGATGGGACGCGAGGGGGCGAGCGTCTTCTCTTAATGGGTGGCGGCGCCGCCTCGTCTTCGCTCTCCTCCTCCGGCTCGGGCGGCACACAGGGCTGGACGTTGTTCTTCGACCGCATGCTGCAAAAGTGGAAGAAGCTGGATGGTCAGCGGGTTGCAGCCTAGGTGAGAACTCTACATACCTGTTCTCAAGACGATCAGTGTTGCAGTCCACTGCCTGCTGAACGTCCTGGTGCGCAAACAGCTTCAACACCAGCGGGAGGTAGTTAGCATCCAGCAGAAGTTGCGTCAGATACTCGAACTTGAGTACGTCTAATCGTTGCCGAGGTGTTAGCTCACAGAGACTTGGAGTGAAGAATATTCAGTGAGACTTACGGGATACCCTCAGCCATTTCAATAGCAAAAGGATGATTCCTGTGATGGCTTTGGTCGTGACTTCCCGAGAGCGGGCAGCGTCCACTTCTTCGGGGGAGAGCTGTGGGATTTCAGGAGGGCCCCCAGGAACTGCGGACGCCGGGTCCTGTGGTTGCTGCTGACGATTCGGCCCGGGCCCGCCGTTCACCGCACCGTTCACCGCTCTCCCGGGCATATTAGGGTGCTGTTGGCCGGCTGGAGATTGCATGAAAACGGTTACGTTGACCAGGATGGGCCTCAGCAGTACAATCACTAGTGACTGCAAATGAGGAAGTGTTTCTTTCTGCCGGGGGTGTCAGTAATGTCATCATCTTGAAAGACGTTGTCGCTCACGTAGAAGCTCTCGACGGCCAGCAGTCGACGCTTGATTTCGTCGTCGACGTCACCGCTTGGTCCGTAGTCAATCTCCGTTTCATTCGCTGCAACGTCAGCCTCTCTACGTCGTTCCGCTTTCGTCTCGGCCTTGAGCGCTGCAATTTCCTGCTTCTCCTCGAGGCTCAGCCCATCAAGATCGAGATCTTCAATGTCACTGTCACTGTCGTCCGCGTCCCATCCTCTCTCGAACCTGAGAAAGCTCTCGCGCTCTTCCCAGAGCTGTCGGGTAGCACGAGTCATTCTTACTCGCTCTGAGAACAGCTTTCCGGCTTCCAGGATGGACGCCGGAATGTCACTGCCGTCCCATTTGCGTCCCACAAGAGCTTCCTGCAGGCCAGCGCCGCCTTTGCCGCCAGCACTGTTACTAGTGGCGTCCAGAGGCGGGTACATGAAGGGGAAGTTCTGGTTCGTTTGATAGTTCTGTTTCTTGCCGCCCTTGCCCCCAACACCAGGTGAAGGTGGCGGCGACGGCGCAGGAGTCGCGATGTGAACGGGCTGGTGCAAGATAGAAGCGCCGCCACTTTGCGAGTTCTGTGACGCCGGGAGAATCCCGTTGGCCACGCTGGTCCTCGTAGGTTGGTTGGGTATCGGTGGAAGAAGTGTCGTGTTTTCCGGCTCCAGGGGAATCAGTGTCCGCGGCGGAACGTAGGCAGGATATTTCGAAGTAAGCTCCTGTCGGAAGACGTGATAGTCTAGAGGCGAAGCGGTGATGACGTCTTTTGTCTTGGCCTTGTGCGACTCTGCTGTCGCCTTTTTGGTCTCCTCGATCTCCCTGGTGCCGCCGAAAACCATGAGTATCGATTTCCAATACAGGAGGAAAATCTACAAAATTAGCTTGGAGGTTGTCAATAAGGAACCAGACGTACGTGAGTGGAAGGCATGTGACTCGCTTCATCCCAGCGCAATTTGGAAGTCGCCAGGGTCATGAAGTCTACCAGCCCTGGATTCAGGGAGACTGTTCAGGTCAGTCGTTGTGATGGGAGCATCGAGAAAAAGGAACGCTCACGCAGTTTGGCTCTCGTAGGTTCAAGTTCGTTAGGGGAGCTGAGGACTTCTTGGATGGCGACGTAGAGGACAGTCATCAGGTTGATGAGTTCGTCCTGGACCTCGGACGGGCCACCAGGCCCAACAAGCTGGGGGTGCTCCGACCTGACGCAGTTAGTCAGATCAGGGGGGGAAGAAGAAGAGTTGCTATTTACCAGAATACTTCAAAGGTGGCTTGTACTGCCTCCCACACAGCAGCGAGGCCGTCCAACGATGCAATAAAGGCGACGCTGGACCTCATGGCCTCGACTTGAGCGGCACTCGCAGCAGACCGTCCGTCTCCAGTGGTGACTGGGGCAGCTGTCTCGACCCATCTTCCCAGCACCATGTACACAAGCTTGCCCGAGGCGTCCCGGCGCTGGGTTGACTCTTTGGCTCGAAGCCCTGCCAGGGCATCTTTGGTAAACCTTACTCTCGTCTCGTGGTCTGTTTCGGCCCAGCCCGTATGGATGTTGTACTTGTGCTGCCAGTCGCCCTCGAAGGCGGTCTGAGCAGCGTTTAGGCGCAGCCATTGCCAGAACTGATAGACGAACCACTCGTTGATCTCCTCGTCGTGAGAGCCCGTATCGCTATAGACAAAGTCATAGGCCACGGGCTCGCCACGACTGAATTCTGCGACGATGCGTCTCAGCTGCATAAGCGACAACGAATCGGTCGGTTGTTGCGAGTCGGTCGAGGCGGGTGGCATCGGGGCAGGGGGGACGGGTGCCGGCGCCGGATCAGCAGTAGGCGCTGAGGAGTTTCTCTGCAGTGGTGGTCGGGACGGAGGCGGAGGAGGCTTGTCCGTGATTTCGGGACCAATGTCGGCGATGACGGCATCAGCAACATCGCCAGTCGGGGTGGCGTCCTTCCCAGGTCCGGTGCCGGTGCCGGAGCCATCGTTGGCAGCGCGCGAGGGCCAGAGTGAATTCATCCTGGACGGAAGAGATGCTGTGCCGAGATATGTATCATGCTCCGCGTGCAAGATCGGGGTCCAGTATTCTGCATGCGGGTCGTCTAGTCGAACGACGTCGGGTCCCAACGCGTCGGTGTGGTTTCTGGTCGCGCAATCAGGGGCAAGCTCATGATTGAGCTGGCAAAGTAGGCGACCTGCCCAGCCGGTAGATGCAGCCTCGAGCGGGATGGTTTGCGCTGCGCTGCAGCTCGTGATTGGCTGTGATGGGATCTCTAGAGACGGTTCGGCGGGGGGTCCCACCAGCTCCAGCCGCCAACGAACCGCGTTTGCGTTAATGGGAGCGTGTTATCGTGAACAGCTTATGTCATATCTGACGGTACACTCGGGCTGATAACAGAATTGAAGTGCGTCACAGATAAGATAAGTCCTTGCGCTTATCGTTATCTAGGTAATGTAGGGACCGCATTGAATGATACCTGATGGGCAACAGTACGGTAAATCTACAAAGCCATCGGTTATTGCGCAGAGTGACATCTTACTTCAAATGCAGCCCTTCATCAGTGGGAAACCCGCCGACTGGCTCTCGATTCCCTGAACCGGTGTTACCGATGCCGCCAAAACAGCGCAGTCCCTGCAGCTGCTTACTGAGAACAAGACGATGTGGTGATAGCCGATGTCTGCCGTGCAACCAGGGAGGCGAAACTGGGACGGGGTTTCTTGGACCGCGGGAGGCCGTGTGATGACCGGACCATCTCATGTTCGGAACAACGCTATACATCGCCCGATATTATTCTCAAACTACCAGCAGCGAAAGGCTTTCTCGCTGTCATGCAGCCGACAAGCTAATGTTACGCGAGGTAGGTAGATAGCTGGTATACGGCTGGTAAAGGAGCAATAGTGTTTTACAGATAGACAACTTCCAAGCGCAACGCTTGTGCCATGGATTTCCTAAATCGATGGTCCAGCGCGAACTTGCAGCAGAGTTTCCTTTCCTCGAAATGTCGCTTCTCTTCAAGGTCACACACATCCCACCGCACATTGCACCGCGTAACCAAGGCATGCACCTCGACTGAGTTGAGTCCCACATGGACCAGCAACTCTACGTCAGCCATTTGTCACGACTCGCTCTTGGGAACAGCCACAGCGGGTGGACCACTAACGATTCGGTCGTCGGCAAGCTGTTGTGCGTCCAAAACTTCGTTGCATGTCCCCCAAGTATTGCTACGTAATTAGGTAGTGAATGCTTCCAGTGTACGGAGTAAGACAACGTGTACTTGTACAGCACCTGTGGCACAGGCCGGGCCCACCCCGGCGAATAACCAAGCAGCCAAATGCCTCAATCGCCTCAATCACCACTAACAAGACCAAGGTAGAGGCGACCCCGCTGAGCTGCCGCCCACACACTCTACACCTCGCTGACTGCAGCACACCCCAGATGTGAGGTACAGTCCAGTCCACCTTACTTCACCTTCCGGATTACTTCCTCTGCTTCTACTTCTAAACCAAACCTTCCATTTCTACAAGGATTGCGGTTCCGTCCCCTTAAATTGGATCCCGGTTTTTTTGCCTTATTTCTCTAGGGTTTCTTCAACGTCCAAGGTTCTTGTCTCGCGACAGACGCCCTGCTTCAGAACTTCTTTATTACGAAAGCCATACCTTCATTCTCATTGGCGACGACAGCTCTCTGTCCGCAAGGTTCAACATTGTGTCAACCTCCATCTGGCAGTCTACGTGAATTAACCATCTGAGACTCTGTCGGACCGTTCGTGCGACGACGTTCCCCCGTCGTTGCAAACATCTACACACATCGAATTACCCCGCGTCCCCAACGGCTTCAGCTCTCGCGCGTTTCTCCGTGGCGAGTCAGTATGGGCGCCGGCAACGCTGGCGACGAAAAGTCTGAGAAGCGAGTTGGCTTCGACCGGGACGAGGACGGCCATTCTAGCGGGAGTGATGACGAATACCAGAAACCCGTCGAGGTATTTAGGCTTTGCGTCGAGGTCGTTGAAATACGGCTAACAGCTTCAGGTCACCTTTGATCCGGGCAACCCTTATCGCAGGAAGAGCTCTCTGGTAACTGCCGATGCTTCAAGGCTACTTCCACGCCATCCAAGTAGGAGAACAGAGTGTATCGTGCACCAATTTCTTGAAAGTCAGCGGAAAGCACGCAACGCCGTAGCATCCGCTAGCAACCACGGCTCTAGGTCCAACTCGGTGTCAAGCATTACCAAGTCCTCGCCAGACTATATTCATCACGGCCACCCTACCTACGAAAACCCCTTCCGGCAAGTCGGGGTAAGGGACGTATCCGGTGAGGCGGGCATGTCTAAGCCTGTCGAGCCCAAGGGGCGCGTGGCCAAGCACAGAGCTGCCATTCTTGCTTCCGACAGCCCTGAGGGCAGTGACGTAGGCCAGGTCGACGAGAAGTCTTGGCGGAGCGAGATCATCAAGTCACCCTCTCAGATAGACTTGCTGCAAGCTGACAGTGAGGATGAGCTTCATAGCCGCCTCTTGACTAAGAAGCAGTTGAGCGAGATGGCCTGGGGAGTCCGCGAGCTCAGCAGGCGACTGAGCAGCATGCGAATACGATTTCGCGTGAAGACGATATTTGTCTTGACCAAAATCCACGATCCCGACTTGGTCCTCCGCACGAGGGATCTCGTCAAATGGCTTCTGTCCTACGAGCGAGACGTCGACTACACCGTCTATGTCGGCCAAAACTTCAGAGAAAGCAAAAAGTTCAACGCTGCTGGGCTTGTGGAGGAGCTGAAACAGGAATCGGTAACCGCTGGCAATATGAGGGCCGAAGATAGCGACGAGACGATAGCGAGGCGGCTGAGGTATTGGGACGAGGACATGTGTCGGAACCGGCCGCACATGTTTGACTTCATCATCACCTTGGGAGGCGACGGCACAGTGCTCTACGTAAGCTGGTTGTTCCAGCGCATCGTGCCGCCAGTGCTGAGCTTCTCACTCGGGAGTCTCGGGTTTCTCACCAAGTTCGACTTCGAGGAGTACAAGACGACACTCACCAACTCTTTCGACCAGGGCGTTACAGTCAGCCTTCGTCTACGCTTCGAGGGAACCATCATGAGGAGTCAGCGGAGGAGACAGCTGGTCGACGGCGAGGAGAGTACTTCGAGTCAAGACGACGAGACCCGAAACCCAGATCTTGTGGAGGAGCTCATTGGCGAGGAGAGAGAGGATGAGCATACTCATAAACCAGACGGAACATACGAGATTCTGAACGAGATCGTGGTGGACCGCGGCCCAAACCCAAGTAAGCTTCTCGAAGAGCTATTCCCTGTCATTCCCACGCGGTTCGCTGACACTTTTGTCTGATAGCCATGTCGTATACCGAGATCTTCGGGGACGACGAACACTTCACTTCCGTCTTGGCAGATGGCATTTGTGTTTCCACCCCTACCGGATCGACCGCCTACAACTTGGCGGCCGGCGGTTCCCTGTGCCACCCGGAAAACCCGGTCATGCTCGTGACCTCCATCTGCGCCCACACCCTCTCTTTTCGCCCCATTATCCTGCCAGATACTATCGTATTGCGCGTGGGTGTCCCGTACGACGCGAGAACAAACTCATGGGCTAGCTTCGACGGACGCGAGCGTCTGGAGCTGTGGCCGGGCGACTATGTCACTATCAGTGCGAGTCGGTACCCATTCGCCAGCGTCCAGGCCCAAGGCCGCCGTAGCGAGGACTGGGTCAATAGCATCAGCGGCAAGCTGGGATGGAACACGAGGCAGAAGCAGAAGTCGTACAAAGAGTGGGATAAATAGGCCCTCCGTCGTCCATCGACTCAGTGATAACCAGAAGACACAAAAAAATAGTCCAGCCATGCATCAAGACAAAGAAAACTAAAGATCCGGGTATCATCTTCCGAACGTCTGTCTTTCCTATCTGTCCACACGTCGCTGTCAGTTCGGTGAACCCCAGGTGACCATGCGAGTGAGCTGAATGCAAGCCCCTGACAGATTCCAAATCACTTCAGACCCGCGTGGTCTCGACACCCTCTCGAAGAACATCTCATTCTTTTCGCTATGCAAGCAATTGCAAACGAATAGCCAAAAGGGGAGGCCCGGTCGCATGTCAAAAAGCCTCCTTCAGGAACTGCGCGAGGACCTCCACACACAACACTTGGCGCCTTGAACGACACGATCACGTTGAGACGACTTCCTCGTAGTGAAGGGTACATGGAAATGCATCGAGGAGTCCGCCTTGGCAACACGTCACGCACTGGATGGAATCGAATCCGGGAGACGGCATAGCCCTACGCCCAAGCCAAGAAACTTGGCAACACTGGGTTTTTTTTTCCGGGCTCCATCGTTCGGGCTCCACTTACGCCAAGGTTTGAACGATTGTCCAAAGTGAGGCTATCTTTCCAACCATCTTTCCAAAACGTTCTGGAGCCGAACCGCTTCTCAACTCAATCTTGGACTTTGCTGCGGGAATCTGCGAGTTTGACGCCAGGCGCAGAACGGCTATCCGTTTTGTTTCCCCGAGGCAAAAATAACAATAAAACTGTAAAAAAAAAAAAAAAAAGGCCAGCAAACATGAAGCGTCCGGGCCAAAACGCCGTCAAGCGCGGCATGACCCTTTGCAGGCTCTTCCCGCAACAGGGATCAAGCACGGAACTCTTCTCGTTTGCCCCAGAAACCCGGGCGTCACAAGGCATTGTGGAACCGCGATGACGAACAAACGTCGGCGGCGCCCTTCCCGTGGTCGTCCTCGGCCCAGGGATGGTCCCCGGTCCTGCCGCCGGTTTTTCTCTTCCTCCGAAACATCTCGAAATCTCCCATTGGGCCCGTTCCTGGGGCGCCGTCCTTTCAGGGATGTGCCCGGGGACGGGGGTCGAGCTCTTGTGACGGTCCTGCGACGACGACCGGCGCTCCGGGAGGGTGGGTTTGCGTCGTGTGTCTCACGAGTCACATTCGATCTCAACACGTCAGCCAGCGTTGGCCGCGGCTGTAATTCATGCGCGAGACGAAGGGGCTTGCGGTGGAACTTTTGCCTTTGGTAAGTGTCATCAGACGATGCCGAGTACACGTGCCACGGTGACGGGGAGCGATCACAAAGACCAGGCTGTGGGTACCAAGAATCAAAGTCTGCCATGAACTTTGAAAAGTTGGTTGATTTCCCACTCTGAATGAATATGAAGTACATGGCGCATGCTTGGGGGGATTTGTCTAATAAGTAGTCCTCGTAACCAACGCTGATAATCTGCCCCCGTTTCCCCTAAAGACTTGATATCATGGTAGAAGCATAACAGAAGAGAGAAAATGAGACCGTTGCCGAACAGCCGAGGAAATCTTTTGCAACGCCGACCCGTCCCTCAACGAAATGTGCAGGTATTAAGGCTGGAGCCGGGATGGGAGTCGTATGTAATTAAAGATGGTTAAAAACGAGTGGTCTTGTGTGTGATTCGCATTTACTGCTCGTCCTCGGCGCCCTCGGCTTCGGTCTCGACAAACGTCATGGTCACGCCCTCTCCGCCGACGTTGAGGTTGACAGTGTCAATAGCACCACCGGCGCGCTTACCCAGGGCCTCCTCAGCGCGCTTGACGATGTTATCAGCTGATGGGACAATCTGGAGAGCAGCTGGGGCGGCCGGATTGGGGATATCACGGGCGGTCAACTTCTCGGGACTCATCTCGATGCCTGGAGGTCAGCGTCAGCATGGGCATGATATTTTGTGTCGCCTTTTGCAGGAGCGGAGAACTTACCAGCAGGGACACCAGAACGGACGTACATAGTCGTGACCTTGGCGCGGCGACGCGGAGGCTGCTGAGGTTCATCGCGAGCCTTGACCTTCTGCTGAGTAACGATGGAACTTTCCTCCGGACGACCATTTTGAGGCGGCTTCGTTCCCTCTCCAGCACCACGACCACCGCCGCCACCGCCGCCAGCACCTCCACCAGCACCTCCACCAGCCGCACCACCCTCAGCACCGCCGACCTTGCCCGGCTCAATGAGCAAACCCACACCAGAGCCTTTATCGCCAGTGCCCATTGAGATCTTGGGGCCTTTGGTAAGAGCAACTTCGGCGAATTTGAGGGCGCGGTCGAAACCGGCGAGGTCTCGTTTTTGGGCTACCGAGGCGCGAGCCTTGGTCAGACGGATACGGGGCGCGATCTCCTTGCCCATACCCTGAAGGGAGGCGATAACTTGGGCCTGTTTGACACTCGGGTTAGCTGATGTTGATCCGATGGTGCGCAGACGTCCGTGTTTTCCCGCGCACACAGACACGTCCCAGTCGGACGTTTAAACTTCACTCACCTCATCGATCTGGCCGCCTGTGGAGGTAGCAGTAACGGGGGTAGCACCGCCGACTGAAGCAGCAGCAGGAGGAGCAGCTGGTGGAGGCTTTGGAGGTTGCTGCGGCTGCTGCGGCTGCTGCGGCTGTGTAGCTGGACCAGCAGCTGGACCAGCGGCCCCTTGGTCTTGTTAGACAGTTCTGCCCGTATATCATTCAGTCTCTCAACGTTACCTTGAGCCGCACTAACAGCGGCACCCTGCAGCACGCTCATCAACTGAGACACATCGTTTTTGCCGCCGAAAGAAATTTCACCATCACCCACCACCAAGGCGGGAGAGTAAGCGCCGAGGTTGATGTTCAAAGGGACGGCGTTGATTTGGGCGGCAAGCCCAGCCAGGGCGAAGATATAACGGTTGACCATGTTGAGGATCTTGGTCGGCCGTTCGCTGCTTCTGGTGTTTGGTTCGGACAAGGAAATCTGAAAGGCGAAAATAGATCTTAGACGACAGTCCGGAAACGTAGTTTCTAATACTAGGTAATAGATGAACAGATGTAAGAAGCACACGACCAGCGGGAGAAGGGAAGGAAGATCTGAAGCTCGCAAGAAGAAAGGAAGAAATGAGGAGAGATGGGATACCGGTTGAACAAAGCAACAGAAGAAGCACCACGCGAGTTTAGACTTCATATATTTCCCCACGAGCCAAGGTCGACGACGGATGAGACTCGCAGACCGGCCACATGCTTGAGACAGAGCTGCCAAGTTGCCAAGAGATGCGGTCCCGTTGGAAGCCTTGAATTGGATGTGGGCCCTCAGACATGGCAGAAGGGATTACTCTCCGGGGTAGGGCTCGCGGTGATCGAGTCGGTTCGGAGACGCAGGGGTCGACGTGTCAACGGCGAGGTAGGATTGCCCAGCTGGAAAGTTCCGAATGGTGCCAAGGGACGGGGGACTTTGTGCTGGTTGAGTAGGCCAGGTCCAGGAGAGGCTGAAAAGCAACGGAAGTCTAGATGGTGAGAATGAGGTCCAAGCAGGCCGCGAAGCAGTCGAGGCATGAAACGCAGCTGACACCAGAGACAGGCGGCAGACCAATTGGGTATCTCAGGTTGGGATATCCATCTGGACTGTGCCCGTGGTGAAGGGATCGATGGAAGGACGATTTGAGACCAGGCTTGAGGGAGAGACCTGACTAGATGGTCTTGGCATCGTCGCCGCGGCTCCATACGATGGCTGAGAAACGCAAGGCAGGATGCCAATTTTGGCCCAATAGATTTCCACGCCCTCACCCTCTGACCGGGAAGGCGGCAGTTGAGTTGTGGGTCAATCGCTCTTGAGACCATGCCAAGCATTTGTGCGATGGTAATTGGGACGTGCACCGCGTCGATATTTGTCCATCTTTAACGTCTGTTATATTTTCTTGAAATGCTTCTATTGCTTTGGGATGAAGTCAAGTGGCGTGGCCCGGGGTGGGGAGTTGGAGATGGATCGTGACCAAAGAGCCTCAAAAACGTCGAGTACTAGCGCATGTGCATCTGCGACTGCTGCGCCAAGGTAGTAGATTTACGTCTTGGCACTTGGCGGGTCGCCGTGCGGCCGGTGTCGTCCTCTGACGAGAGTGCGATGGCCAAGACTTCACGAAATATCTCACTGTATGTAGACGTAGACCTTGTCGGATTGGCCGTCCATTGATTGGTGCCCTGCCTTCACCAAGACTGCCAAGGGCAAATCGTCTTGGTTCCTGGCCTGGTGAACTCTGTGGCCCGCGTAGCCGATAACACCAGAGAAATGATGGCGGCAATAGAAGAGCATCCAAACGAGAAAAAATTGCTGGAAGAAACGACCGAGTCGTTTCTTCCGTCCCGAGTCGTGGTGCTAACAAAAGCGTACCGGCGGCCAGGATGGCGTTGCTTTCAAATGTTTCCCACACGCTGGGCTGCGGTTGACTGGAGACCGTTCAGTGGACGATGGGAGACAAATGCATGAAATTCTCACCCCCGACGGATTGCTAACCGTCAAGTGGCAGGAGGGAACTCGAAAACCGAACCTCATTGAACCGAGGATCTTACAAGAGGCCCAGGGTCCGGCGCAAGTGGTGCAGCTGGTGTTACACTGAAGGAGCTGGGATGGTAATGCAGCAAGGACGGAAGAAGGGACGACTGCTAGAATTCCGCTGGTGCGACAGCTTTCCATACTTCCGCTCATCTGAGACTTCGGAGCTGCGTGATAGACGCTGCTGTGAGGAAGAGGCCCGCCGATTCCTGTTGGGATCTAGTCCAGTCTTTTGCTCGGAGCATCGGTGAAGTGCCAATTATAGCACAAGGCGTGCCATCAAACATCAGACAAGACCAGCAGCCCCGTTTCCTCGGTTGCCAGAAAGCAATCAGTGTGTTTTGCGGTCTCGTGCCTCGCCTGGTTTGGGATCCTTATGATAGATGCAATATGTACGTTGGGTTTCAAGACCTTGGTCGCACTTGCAGGGCTTCGTTGCTTGACAGACGAGAGGCGAACTGCGAGCTGCAAACTGCACGTGCCTGACAAGCCACTGGGCTGTCCTCTTTTCTGAGGAGGGATGGTACTCGAACCGGGGATAGCTTGACGTTTGCCGAAGCCAATGGACAATATCCAGATCAGTTTGAGTCGCCTACAGATGCCGTAGCCGGGGAATGACCTTGTGACATTGGTGTGATGAAAAGATCCGGTGTCAAAAGAGTTCAGATCCAGGGGCAAAGACTTTCGTTCCGGCTGCAGCCCCAGGCTCTAAGTAGTGTCGCTTGATTACGGCGCAATTCTTGGAGACGTAGTCGGGTCGTCGTCATTGGACATGCATCGAGATGTATGTCTCCATCCATACCCCTTCTCTGGCGCTTACTCGCTGTTCCTGCATCCAAAGTTGTCGATATGCCGCCGGTCAGCAACCTGCCTGGCGGGAACTTCAACGGCAGCATCTCACCGTTGGCAGCGTAAACCCCTTCCATGTCGGATGATTCGATGCGGCTCAGCTGCTGGTGGAGCTTTTAGGTTGGCAGACCGGAAGGCAAAGGGCCACACCATTGACGACAAGTCGACCACACGCATTGGTGTAACTGCAGGGTCTATGGACAGGTGACGTGATGTTACCATGCCAAGTCAACGGCGTTGGACGCATGGCTGCCACTAAAAAGCTTCGTTCAGAACAGACAGTAGGATGGTGGTAGGTCTGGGAGACCGTTGTGCAAGCCTAAATTTAGGCAACTAAGATCACTTCACGATTTAGGACTCAGTCTCCACAGTAAAGAAGGCGCGTCACGAGGTAAGGTAGATATATAGGCAGGTAGATAGGTAGTTAGGTAGGTAGGCAGCACTTACCTTATATGTCTCGAATCTAGGTAGGTATTGTGGAGGTAGTCACGATCGAGCTCCTCTTCCTCTATTTGTCCGCCAACCTGGAAGTTACCTATCCTAGGTACCTAGGTAGGTACCTTACCTTACTTAGTTAACTAAATGTTCCATCACCGGTTGTGATCCCTCCACCTGGGGAAGTCGATACAGCACTCCTTCTGCTGCCCCGACTTTGAGCGACAAGATTTTACCAAGACCATCCGTTGGCCCTCTTGGCTGCGTCGTGGTGTTGTCATGTTGTCTGCGTTGTGGATTCTACCAGTCATTCAACGATACTCTGGCTCGACTTGGAGGGTAGAACCGAACAACAACCTTCATCTCAACGTTATGTTTGTTTCCAACACCTAATCAACCACAAGCTTACTTGGCGACCTTGGCCACGATGCTGCATTTTCTCCTTGGCGTGTTGGCCAAGACTTTTCCCGAACAATTCCAAGTCGCAGTCGTTGTTGCACAATTCGCCGTGGTAGTCCGTACATACAGACGGACCCATGGAAAGCGCCTCCATGCACGCACGCACAGCCTTTGCTGCAACACTCGTCGTCTACAGTTCCTCCGGCATGCCAATGCTGCCCGGGGTTCTGGAAGGAAACGACAACGAGAGCACACCTCGAGTTTCCGCTGCGTCTAGGACCCTAGACCCGCCTCTCTGTTGATGCGAAATGCCACGCCGAACCGCGAAATGGTCATCGCCGTGGAGGGCTGTATTTTGCCTCGTGGCCGACACCATTCGCACAGAGTCGAGCAAGGCTTTTGGCCCCTTCAGACGGACATATCAAGCTTCTGCCATCCAAGCCTTCAATGCGTTATCTGTCACACAGGACGCAACCTGGATGCGACCTTTGATGCATTCACGTTAGCCAAGCCGGCTGCCGGCGACAGAGTGCAAACCCAGGACTATCGCGAAGAGAAAACAGTCGTTGCTCGGTGCTCAACTCAGCAACAGCATAAAGGCCTACGACATCTTGACCTTTCGTCGCAGCTCGCCCGACGCTTCGAGTCCCAAAATAGCACCCGACACGGGTGATCTGAGACGGTAGACTTCTTGGACGAACGGGCATATCTCCATCATTGCTTCAGTCATGCGTTCGCTGGCAGCTGTCTCTACGGATGTTGTTGCGGATTTCCTCTATCCTTTGGAGCTACTTTAAAAAAAGAAGAGAAACTCTCATCCGCTCAAGAGGCCGCGCTGTCAAGGGCACTCAGGGACCTGTCCTGCACAACAAACTCTGAACCCAGGCGGATGCTTCTGCCCCTGATCAAGCGACCCCCATTGTGCCTTCCTTTTGTTTCCATTCCCGCGCTGGACTGGGCTGCACCGGGCTGAAAGGGAGGTTAGCCAACAACAGCGAAACCTCGCCTTTGCAAACGGGGCCCCTCCGGCGCCCAAACGCTCCCAAAACAAGGAAACATCGCAGGACTCGGTTACTTTGGCACTTGCTCGTCGCTCATCGCACGCGCCAAGGCTTTCTCAGACGCGCTGCACGATCTAGCCGTCTGCCGAGGAGAATAGAAGATGTGATTAGCTGATAAAGCCATCGTGGAGATTCCCTGAAGGCCCGGACCCAGAACCAGCAGCCACGAGAGCCGGAAGAGGTCTGACTCGTCACAATCCTCCCACGTTTTGATACAGAGCTGTCACTGCAGTTCTGGAACCGCCAGCGCTGCAATATTACGGACGGAATAATCCACAACCCGGCCTGAGATTTACCCTTGCGCGTCTTGGCGCTGCAATTTCCGCCACGGACTCGTTGGCAGATCACGTCTGCGGTCTTGCGACCCGATCAACCTCTACCAGCACACGTGGAGACCTCTGTGTGATTTGAGGCCTAAACAGATGTATTATTCGCGCGTAATCTTCACACGAATATTGACTCGTAAAGGCGCATTTAGAGCATGAAAACGCGCGCCAAGATTATGGTCGAAAAAGCATAACTTGGTCCATCTGACAATCTGACTGGCCCGCCCAGCTCAGCGCCAATCCGCCGTGCCGTGTGGTTGCCTCAAGCGCTCGCGTATCGCTTCCTGAAGAGGGGCCTGGGGAGAGCTTGAAGTGAGGATTATGGCAGTCGAACCCCTGACGTATATCGTTATCTAATGTGCTAAGACTCCGACCACCTACCATAGTACGTTGACGTAGTCGTCGGTCAGCATTCCTTCTCCACCTAACTCACATCTGACGGTGGCCATCGTGACACCGTGACACTCGACCAAGGCCATCCTCATCAACACCACTAGTATTGACGATGAAGAGTTTCGCCGACACTGTTCCCCCGACTCTCCACCCTCAGCGGCCGAGCTGGACGAGACCGATCATCCTAGCACTACTCATCTTCGCTCTTACGACGTATAACCTCACAACTCGCCTCCGCTTCAAAGCCTCCAGCCACCCGTTCCCAGTCTACACCTCATGGACCGATATTCCTCCCTCGCCCTCGCTTCATTGGTCCCGCTGTTCCCTGCCCGGTATGCTCTCAGGCCAGAATTATCTCTGCGCCCGGCTCACAGTCCCCATGGACTACCAGAAGCCACTAAACCAGTCCACCAAAGTTCACATTGCGGCGGTCCTTCTTCCGGCACCGGGCCACGGCCTCGACACCCGCATTTTCTCCACATCTCCGCTCCTCCTCAACCCCGGGGGCCCCGGCGGAGTCGGTACCGCCTTTACATATCCGCCCCGGGGCCCCGCACTGCAGGCCATGGTCGGCGGCGATGTGGACATCATTGGCTTCGACCCGCGTGGCATCGGAAACACCGTTCCGAGGGCTGATTGCTACGTTGATGCCGACCCTGGCACGGAACCTTCTACCGAGGCGCTGAACCTAGCGACCTTGCATCGTTTGACGTGGATCGCCTCATCCCACGATGTCGGGCTTCCGAACACGACCAGCGGGGCTCTGGGTACCTTGCAGCAGAGAGCCAAGGCCGTATCGAAGCTCTGCGAGAGGAAGGATGGAGAACATGGAGGGTTTAGGTACATGTCCACCCCCAACGTCGCAGCGGACATGAAGAGGATTGTTGAGACTCACGACGACTGGCTCGAGGAGAATGGGTTTCTTACTGTTCCACTCGGTGCGAGCTTTCGGTCTCCAAGTGAATTTACACCGCCACCTACGAAGAGAAAGTTGGTCTACTGGGGTTTCAGCTACGGGACTTTGCTCGGCCAGACATTTGCTGCCATGTATCGTGAGGCTCTCTATCTGTTGGTCCGAGTCTGTGTGCAACCCGCTGACATAATTTCCTGAAGCCGATTCCGTCGGCCGCCTGGTTCTTGATGGCGTCGTGGATACTAAGGTCTACAGCAAACCGGTAAGTGGTCAGAGATCAGACTCGTCAACAGACAATCTTGTTATGCCGTAAGGGCAAAGGCTGCCACCTCCAAGGCATACTCGTGGCCATCACCTCTCCCAACGGAGGTAGTTTTGGGATCCAGCTAACGGAAGCTAGAGCTGGTGGACCTCGTCGATACAAGACGCCGATGCCATCGTCCAGAAGTTCTTCTTGTACTGTCACTTGGCCAAGGCCAAATGTGCCCTCCACCGCCAGGGCGACGCAGGTCCAGACGCCATCCAAAAAAGATATGAGCACGTGTTGAGTGCGCTGCGTGCTGAGCCGTTGGTTGTCATTTCCAATTCCAACATGCCAGTGTTGCTTCTGGAGGAGGACGTGAAGAAGACCATCTTCATCGCCCTTTACGCCCCAATGCAGTTTTTTCCCATCACCGCAAGCTTGTTCAATGCCCTGTATACCAATACCGACGCCGTAGACTTTGTTATTGCTCCCGATTTCGGTCCCACATGCAGTCCGGGGTTCAAGTCGCCAATCTATCCGGAGGAGAGTAACGCAGCAATCGGATGCAGCGATCAGCGAGTCAAGGTGGGCACGAAACCGTCTCAACATCCAGCACGGTGTTGATAAGTATTGCAGCGCAACGAAACCTTGGAGGCACTATTCGATAAGCTGGCCAAATCTTCCTCTTCGGTTGCCGACGTCGTAGGTCCTGTTCACCCCGTCAGACGACCCAGCACTTACCGTCATCAGTTCTTA
The DNA here is from genome assembly GCA_001693025.2 of Colletotrichum lindemuthianum. Classification (NCBI taxonomy): domain Eukaryota; kingdom Fungi; phylum Ascomycota; class Sordariomycetes; order Glomerellales; family Glomerellaceae; genus Colletotrichum; species Colletotrichum lindemuthianum. The sequence continues at coordinate 231,063 of MASP02000067.1, read as the reverse complement.
TCCATCATGATGTCTTGCGAGGGCTGGAACATCGAAGCCAAGTTCCCAAGCCCAGACTGGGACGCAAATTTTGAAAGCGGCGATCCCATCAACACCTCGTTTCCGATTCTCTTCGCTGGAAACACCTACGATCCTGTCACACCTCTAAGCGCAGCGGTCGAGATGTCCCAGAATTTCGTCCATGCCGGCGTGTTTGAGCTCGAGGCCGAAGGACATTCAACCATCGCGGCAGTTTCGTTGTGTGCGATTGGGAAGATACGCGACTATCTCCACAAAGGCATCGTGCCGCCGCAGCCGACCGTTCTCGCCGACGGAACCCTCTCGGGATGGGACAAGTGTAAGAGTGACGAGCAACCCTGGAGACCCTTTGAAGTGGATGCCGCAATGCAAGCAGAAGGCTTGCATAGCTTGCAAGCATTCAGAGACGTGCATGCCGAGATCATCAACCCGCTTACTCCGCCGTCGAAACTCCGGTTGGATGGCAACTCTTGATATGGCGGTCTTTCTAGATGCGTTTTTTTTAGGATATCGCATTCTCGCAATGGGTCTCGGGCGGCAAGCACGACGCTCAGCATGGACAACAATCCGGCTTGTGAAGACTAATCGAGACGGGATTTCACATCTCGCATCGCAAGATCCCTTGAGGATCGAAGATGGTTCGGCCCGCCAAGGTGACCAAGCTCTTTGACGGTCAAGCTTAAAACCTAAATGAACCAATAGTGGCAGATTGTGCCTGAGACCGTGACATGCAAGGGGCCTTCTCAACCCCTCGTTGAAAGCTCAAGGACAGCTCTTAGTGCTGATATGTCTGGAACCGTTCTCGTGTCGCATTCAGAGGTAACAAAGATCAACATGCTTACCCCTCTTTTGAAAGGCAACGACGACCGAAGCGGTCAAGTAAAATCAAGCCACTCGGCAGTGTCGCGGCACGGCTACGAACATATAATCCGCCGATGAGGTCGATGACCAGCTGTAGCATCGATCATCAGGGGCCACTGGAGTCTCTGTACGGGAAAACTGGCAGGCGGGGCATGCCAGGCGTCCCTTGGCGTCCCACGATCGACGCATGCCTCCGCACATCATTTTGCTATGCTGTTTTACATGCTCTTCTCATGTCTTAATTGTGTCTCCGCACGGATCAGTCCATCGGGTGCGTCGCGTGCTCACGAAGGCGCGGGGCGACCGAAGCACGCATAGACGCGGCGTTGAGGTGAAGGACTGCCCAAAGCTTCGGAACGCAGCCGCTGTCTCGCGTTGGAGCTCATAGCTCGTCAACTGCGGGCGAGATGATGTAGGACTTTGCACGTGTTTACGTGTTTACGTGTTTACAGGTGAAAGTAACAACAGATGCTGAGGTGTTGGTGTGTAAAAGCATCCGCGCCTCTGGCATGTCGAGGCGAGGCTACAGCTGTGCGCAGCTACGCTAAGCTGAGCTGAGCCGAGCTCACGCACTTGCCAGCTCATAGAGCTCGGTAGCGTTGTCTAGCGTCGGGGTCGGACGAGGTACCGAGGCAGGTTGGTTGGTGGTAGACTGGCTTGCAGCTCTCATTGCGTGGAATGCGGACAAGCGGACAAGCAGACAAGCGGCGTATGCAGAATGTCTTGCAAAAAGAAAAGCGCCGCTCAAGAAGAGGGGCAGCGGAGGGGTAATCTAAATCGCATTCCTCCTTCTCAGGGTTTTAGGGTCCTGTACTGAATGGCTAGATGACGGCAGGGTCTCAAACACAATGTGTGAACCGGTGACAGCTTGGGACTAATGGTATGATTGATGTGTGTCGTCGTGCTGACGTGCGCTGCGCGGGATGTTTGCAAACAGGTAACTCGCGGTCAAACGAAGACGGTAATCCGTACTTTCAGGGAAAGCCCGGAGGAGCACGAGACCGATTGGAGCTCCGTGGTGGGAGGGGAATTGCATCGGATGACTTGCGGCGAGCGGATAGGGGCATGTTTTCCGCATGATGTGATGAAGGAATATTGTCAAAGCCGCTATTGAGGGTTGAGCTTGAGACAAGGCCGCCAGGTGGACCATGTAAGTGATGTGCAGGTTGCAGCTTGTGGGCAAAATAATACCACGTCAGACAAGTAACGAGAGGTAATGTCTGGCCAAGCATGGCCATATCGTGGCATCGGGTTCGTCTGCCTGAATGCAATAGCTGGATCTCTTAGACCTCACATGAGACGCGGCGGGGCAGAATTCGCAGCATGTCGTCCGCCAATGGCGTGCCTAATCTTGGTCTCTGCCGGAGCATAACGTCCGAGAGCAAAGGCAATTGTACTGCATATATCTGGCGTGGAGGTTTGGGTACGAAGAGTGTTCCAGTGGTCGTAAGCCCAGCCAGGAGATCTCGATGACGTACAGATGGGGTTTGTCGATTGAGCGAATGGAGAATCAATCATCTGACGCACTGGTGGGATATGGCCGGGGGCTGCGCAACGCCCTTTGCACGATTGAAACCCGCGTCTTGCCGCATCCAGTGGGCGGACGAGGGACGCGGACTTTTGGCTGTGTTCGGGCAGGCAATAGTGTCTTTGACTGAGATGCGCAGTCAGTCTAGACTCTGGCACATTGGTGGCAGCGAGGCAGGCTGAAGGGGACGAACGGATGGGTTTGATTTGTGCAGTCCAGAACGGTCCTTTACTCACCTCAAAGCGTTGAAACCCCTGTCGTATGACATCATAACTATTAGGTCTGACGGCGGTGCCAATGAGGGGCCGTAAAAAGTGGTCCATTTGATTCTTGGCTCGTGCCCATGCCGAGGTGAAGTCTGGCTTCGTTTGGCTGTGCTTTTCATAGCTTTGCTGTCCAGATTTTTACTTTGCCTCTGCTTGTCAGGTCCATGCTTGGGTTACGCTCCGCCTTCTTCCGCTTGGCTTGGCTTTCAGAAACAGCCAGTCTCATCTCGTCTGTACAGTGTACTGGACGGTCTAGTCTGTGTACGTTAGTGTGGCCGCAAGCTTTGAAGCGGCTCCTATCAGAATGTGGAGGTGCTCCATTCACGGAAAGACGTATCCTCATAGAAAGGGTGGGGAACCTACATCCAAGATCGAGATTTGCAAAAATGCCATCCTCCTGACAGAACTTTGTATGGATTGGTTGGCTTGCCACCCGGACAATCGACAGGCTGACGTATTTTGCCCACCGGGATTGCGCGAACTTCGCGGCAGCCTCAGCAGCTTTGCGTGTGCAGGTGATGTTTTGTTCGCATGTGTCATGTCCACCACAAACGTCAAATGGTGGTGAGTTGCTCCATGCACCTGCTAAGAAGGAACAAGCATCCACCGCCAAGCCTAGTCGACGCGGGGACACTATGACGCTAGCGCATTGTCTGTTCCTGCCCGCGTCGGTTGGCCTGACGTCAGTTATCGGAGGGAAGCTCCCCTCTTCCCCAAGCTTGCAGCTTGCAGCTCCAAGCTCCCATCAACAGGAGCTACGTTTTGTGGCTGGTGACATGAGGCGAACCCCAAACAGGGCTCCGCATGGGGCCATTTCGATGACAGCCGTCGTTCCCCGTTGGCTCCCGGACGATTATCCCACGCAATCGGTATCTGTCTGTGTGCTTGCGTTAACTGGAGAGACTACGAACAGAAACTGGATCCAGATAGAATCATAGTCTATGACGCCATTTTTTCGGTTCACATGATAGACCCTGAGCGCGGCCTTGCCAGATGGGGTGAAACTACGCTAAAGCCACACTTGGGAAAGCCCGGGAGGCAAGACACGCGCAGGGAAAGACAGGCCAGGCTTTGTTCGACACGAGCTATCCGGAAGGACTAATCTGTAGCGTACCTTGTGCAGCAGTTGACGGAACGAGGAACGAGGGGGAGGGGCAGCCCATGCCACCAAAGTTACCTGACTTCATCACTTTTGCTCGCCTGACGTGAGGTAGACGTCAGGTACACCCGCTTGACCTCAGTCTGGATTCAGTAACCACGACTGGCATACAGAGTTGGCGGGGCAAGTACCTCCTTCCGCCTCAGACCTGAACCAAGTACCTCAAGGGGCAGGAAGGGAAGACCACGATACGGAAGGAAGCCAGCTGGTGCCTTCCTCGCGGTGTCAAACCTACCCTCCAATCTGTTATATAAACCTCCCCTTCCCACCACTACTCTCGACTTTTTTTTCTCCTCATCACACACAACAGCCAACAAACATTCAATCAAGCAATCAACTCACTCAACAAACCAAACAACCCAACCCTTCTATCACAATGGAGACCATCAAGAACGCCGCCAACTACGTTTCCGAGTCTGTTCAGCAGGCCGGTGCCACCGCCTCCAAGGAGACCAACAAGCAGGTCGCTAAGGACTCTGACGCCTCCGTCGGCAGCCGGTAAGCATACTGCATTACCACCCAAATTCCATGTCACTTCCAACTAACATAATATCTCCAGTCTCACAGCTGCCAAGGACGCCGTCGGCGACAAGGTCGATGAGTCGTCCCACGATGCTAAGGCCGAGGTCCACAAGCAGGGTGCCAAGAACTAAATGTGTCCTCCCACGATGATACCCCATAATGAGGGAGGCTATCAATGGAAAGGCGTTTGGGAACCGGAACGGATTGGGATCACGGATAAGCAATGAGGCAATGATTTCGGGCAAGGACATAGATCGATATATCTAGCTCGCTCATAATGCCACTACATTGCTAAGAAACAATTTTCCAGTGATTTGATACAAGAGTGCTAGCGGTCGATGAAAATGGTGGTCGATGGAAATGCTTATCAGATGGTAACGTGGTTACCGTTATTGTAAGGATGATGCCTTCGGCCAATGATTGAAACTATCGCTCAATGTTAATTGCGACGTATAGGGTGCAATCGTTTGTATGGAGCGTTCCGTCGTTCATGACATCCTTGATCCTGGCATGTGCTCACGGACCTAGCCTCACGTCTCCACCGGGTTTGCACACTCACTGCACCGTTCTCTAAGCAACTGAATTGCTACAATTCGCCGCTCAGCCGCCGTAAGCAGAGCAGTCGACACATTTGCCATACGCCGCAACTCGTTTCTTGTAAACGGCACTGGCATAGGATAAATTGCCCAGCATGTCGACTGCTTCCACCGCCCCGCCCGATCTGTTCGACCAGACCACCTTGAAATCGCTTGGTGCAACAGTCGTCCTGCTAGCCGTTGCTATCGCCGTCTCCCGCCGCGTCCTCCACCCCTCCACCTCGACGAGCTATCGCGCTCTCTTCATCTGGCATGCTTTCGACGCTCTGATTCATTTTTTCCTCGAGGGAAGTTTCCTGTACCACTGCTTCTTCTCCTACGTTCCCGTCACCGATGTCCCCGAAGACGTTCTCGCCGGGTACCATCCCACGCCCGCCAATTTCCTCGGTCACTCAGATCGCGTATACGGTGCTCAGGCTGGAGGAGACAACCCTTTTGCGCAATTGTGGATGGTTTACGCCAGGGCTGATAAGAGATGGGCTGGCGCCGACCTGGTAAGATCCCAGTGGGACATGGGGAGCGCGGTTGCTGACCGAATTTTCAGGGCGTCATTTCTCTCGAACTGCTGACTGTCTTTAGTGCCGGGCCGCTGGCCGTCTACATTTGCTACTTGATCGCCAAGCGTGACCCGAAGGTGAACATTTGGATGATTGTCATCGCGACCGCAGAGTTGTACGGAGGTAGGCAAATTTTCCAGCAACGTATCACCCCAGTCCGAGCCGTCCTGACAATAGTCCCTACAGGTTTCATGACGTTCTGCCCCGAATGGCTCACTGGCAATATCAACTTGGACACCAGCAACTTCATGTACATGTGGGTGTACCTGGTGTTCTTCAATATGCTCTGGGTTTTTATTCCTCTATACGCCATCTACATTGCCTTTGGCGAAATCTCTGCCGCTTTCAGGGCCCAGGGCGCCCGGAAGAACCTGTAAACGGCCACGGCGGTATACTCGGAGTCATTGGGTTGCATGGCGGCCACCTGTCCGGCCGTGCTTTCCGTGCCTATGGTGCCAAGGAGTCGGACACCCAAATGTATAGATACCATGTTGGAGGGGCATGCAAGAGTGGGGTTTTACTCGCCTATCGTGTGGGCGTAGGATTCGCCGCTTTTACTACAGAGGGCCATGCAGTTCAACTGACGCGCCTCACTGCCCCATTCTCTCTATCTTGGGGCCGTAAAAGACCTCTGTGTCACTGTCTCTATGTTTTCAGAGCGAAGAAACTGCAGACGAGAAAGCAGTCAGCTTCGCCGGCTACGGCGGAAGACGGACTGCTACATCCGCTTTCAGCGTTCAACATCGTGGACGCTGGTCCCATGTCGTCGTGCATTCCCGTCGAAGAACTACCCAAAGACATCTTCACCACAGCACCCGTTCTGGATTTCCCCGCAAGTGGCTAATCGTACTTTATCTCCTGCATTTCTGACGGCACCTTGGGCTCTTTGATCCCGGGCATCCTCAAAAGGTTTCCGTACCGCCAGGACGTGAGAAGTTGCCACCACGAACGTGTAGTTTCCTCTCTCCAGTTTTGCGCAACCACCTTTATGTTATGGGAGTCGCGGCGGTGAGGGCTGGCGTCACGATGTTGCGGCCAATCATGACGAGCTTCATCGTTCCTTCCGGGTCTATTTGGTGGTTCTCGATGTCGGGAGTTGTCTGCGGAGCAGACTAGATACGTGCTGGGTAAGCCCGGGGCGGGGTTTGAGACTGGGCCGAATCCGAATTCATGTCGTTGATTTCGGCGGTAGCTTTCTAATACCTCCTGCCTGAATTCCGCATACTTTTAAGAGCCTTCAAGGTATAATCTACGTTGATTCTGTCCCAGCCATGGAACCCCTGGAATAGGTGTACTATTCCTCGAATCCTGACCTTGATCGACTACTATTCGGTTGAGCTCTTGTGTCCCTCTTCGACTTTGACAGTGAGGGGAACCGATGAAAAAGGACAGCAACAGGACCAGACAACGACAGCCAGGGGAGAAGTTGACGGCGAGAAAAGACGACGAGGAAGATGACGAGGAAGATGACGGTACCTAGCATACCAGATATCAGTACAGAGCGTGCTAATCTATTTGCGCTGCTCAGTATACCACAACGCTCAGCATCTGCTCCGACCCCTGCGTGTTCTGGTGAGTTGAAATCAAAACTTGTCCCTGATGCTGCTTGGTCACGAACTCCCGACATATATTGGGTTCGTGAGTAAGTAGCAAAGGGAATGTGACGACGTCTACGCAACAGATGATAAGGCTTGCTCGCCTAGTAGTCTCTCGAGCAATGCAAAAGCATGTAAACGGCTTCTTAACTTCCTGGTAGATACTGGTAGCACAAGCCAGCTTTTGTCACATACCTGTCTAACTTACTTGTATTAGTCAACCTATTGGACCAGTGTCTTGACAATTACCCTCGTGCCGGTCCCCTGGAAGTGTGGAAGTTTGTCTGCGACATGGAAAGAATGTCAAGGAGTTGCACATATCGTGATTCGGAAGCAGAGAGCCAGGACTATGAAATTGCAGGCATGTAACAGCCAGGCATGCCTATAGTTCAATAAAAGTAACGTCAGGTCAACACCATCAGGCCTTTAGTGCATGGGCAAGTTCATAGCGTAGGAGTACGTATATGACGAAAACATTTGCATAGTCCAGAAGAATCATATCTGACGATGATGTCCGGGCTATAGGCCAAGTGGACAGACTAGTGGTCCGACTGTGATTGCAGAAAACGACTCACACAGTGAGCTCACATGTAGCTGTTGATAGCGATATGGAACGTAAGAATATGTGCTACAGAATTGAGACCCTGACCGTATATTGACGGCTACTACACACTTGAATCCATCAGAATAACTGCGGCTCTGCTGGGCGTGGCGAGACCTGATCAGCAATTTGCTGCAAAGTCCCGAAGGGAACCTTTGCCAATACTCGCAGATCGGAGGAAGGGCCAAGTGACTCATTCGTGGGCTAAATAACCTGTGATATTTCAAGTAGTTGGATATCTTTTCGTTTGCAGGTCCCCAAGCGCTCTGCCAGAGTGTTCCTGGCCAGCCAGGCCAGGAATCTTGAACATCCGCATCCCCCATGGACGTAATTGGGAGTGAAAGCAAGGCTCACTTCGTGGCATGCTCACTCGTGCCCGAGAGACACTCAAACTTCAATTTCGAAGTTGAGGAGATGTCTTGCCAGTAGAACCGTTTGATAAGTGATGAGCATGTTGGAGTTCTGCTCGGCACACTTGAGCTGGTTAGCTGTCTGTGAAACTGAACATGGCTATGGGTTCTGCGAAACACTCTGACTTAATTATACCTAGACTTCTAGATACAAACATCGGAAGCAATGCGCGACATTGCATTACTTCGCCCGCCAGATGCATAACCTCATCACCGTCTTGATGTCATTCTTTAACAATGACGAGCCACCTGGAAACCCCCAGTGAAGGTGATCAAGCCGTCCAAGGGGAGCCAGTGCTGTTACAAGTGCCACATTTGATATCGAGAAACCCTTTCATCATGATGCCGGCCATGGTGTCTACGATGCATCTTTTCTCGAGCCGGCTCAGGGCTCTAGGCTCTAAAGGCGGCTGACAGTCACACCCTCTCTTCGAGAATGGTGGTTCCTACCACGCCTACTACCATGTCAATACTGCCAAACCCACATCCTAACAAGCAACTCGGAAAGACCGTCGTCATACGAACCATATGTACTGCAATAGCCTATTGCCAATTTTCTCATTGCTGACAGTAGCTGTCCGCCGCGGACCAATTCTTGGGCCATCTTCTCACGAACACAAGTCAAAAGTACAACCAACCTGCCACTCCACTTCACACAATTTCGATCCTCTGCTGCCTGCTGCAAGTTCACGATTGCCTCGGCCGCGATACGAACGCAGAGGAAACCCGACGGACAAGGGGGCGTTTTGACACGCACGGCTGGTCGCAGATGACGAGGACTAGATATTGGCGACGGCTACCCAGCTAGCACATCACCATACAGAATAGAATACTATCTGCGAGGAGAGACAAAGGGCAAAACCGATGAATTGTTGAAGCAGATCAACGTTCACATACCATGGGCCGCGCAGCTCGAGTTCTCTCCATACCCAGCAAAGGGTACGTGGCCCTCGTGCTTGGCGATTCGTGGCAGCGTCTACTAGCCGTGCTCTCTCCCGCGATCCATCTTCTGTTATCCTAAATGCAAGAACCAGACCAGACCCCTCCCTCATGGCAGTCCGCAATAGTTGACACAAACGTTCTTCGCAGCACTGCAACGAGACGTGTTCGTGCTGCTGCCGCAACGCCTTTGGCGGGATTTGGCAGCAGTCGTTCCTCGTCGCAGCTCCGTGGCCCACGCGTGTCGGACGACCTGTCGAAAAGGGTCGGCATACTCCTCCAAAATCTCGCATTCCACCCACCAGCTTCGCTCTGAGTTGGCCAGCGGCAAGAGATTCAGACAAGTCGAGATTCAACAGCGCTTTGCTCCGTACTCCGTACCTTCCATGTGCACATGATTTGAGGCCGACGCGGCGAAATGATGCGCCGAGGTCCCGCGTGCTTCCGTTCGAGGTCGCGATCCGGAACGAGGAAACCAGCCCATTGGTGTCCCATCGCCATGACGTATCCGGCTTCACCACCAGTTTGCTGTCCATAAGAAGCCGCGCAGTCACCGCAAACGGCCAGCGGGAGTAACGGCGAGAATTGGATCACCGGTCGGTTCCTGCCAAAAAAAAAAAAAAAAACACATACGGCGTAATAACACACTCTGGAAGTTCTGGAAATTGCCGGAGGGGGATTCACACATCACTGGACAGCCGCCAGACACACCGTAAAGAACATCACGATGGAGCACCTTATCCTCGTCGGGGCGTGCTACCTCGACACGATTCTAAGGCACGAAAGCCCCCTCTCCCCCTTCGTGGCTCTGCCACAGTACGAGGCGTTTGCCTGACTCACTTGCCACTCAGCATCCCGCACTTCCCCCAGGAAGACTCCAAACTACGAGCGACGAGGCTGCGCGTCCGCCGCGGAGGAAACTGTCCCAACACCATCGAGGTGCTACAGCAGCTCCTCTCGGCAAGCCCCCCCGCAGCAGCGCCAGAGATACACCTCGTCTCGCCGCTGCCGTCGCGCTCGTCCCAGGCCACGGCGCAAATCATGGCGTCCTTCCCCGACCGCGCCGGCGTCGACTTTGATCACTGCCTCTTCCGCGAGGACCACGACGCGCCGGCGAGCAGCTACATTCTCCGCAGCGAGGCGACGGGGACGCGGACGATAGTCAACCACAACGACCTGCCGGAGATGACGGCCGACGAGTTCCTGGCCGTCGCCGAGGCGTTCCGCGGCGGCCGGGGCAGGACGTGGTGGCACTTTGAGGGGCGGATCCCCGAAACGACGCGGGAGTGCATCAGGGCCCTGAGGCGCGTGCTCGGCGAGGATGGGACGCAGCAGGCGACAGTCAGCGTCGAGGTCGAGAAGCCCGGGAGGCTGGGGCTGAGAGAGCTGGCTGCCGAGGCGGACGTGGTGTTCTACTCAAAGAGCTGGGCTGAGGTGAGTTCACGACGACGACGCGTCCGTACGGTTTCCTCTGGGTTGCCCCTGATGGGAGTGTAGGACTGCGGCTACACGTCTGCCGAGGCGTGTTTGAGAGGCGAGAAACAGCACAAGGCGTACGTACGAGTATGACCGCGCCCGAGGCCTAAAGGTATGCGCGACTGATGGCGTCCGCAGGTCCTTGGCCACAATCACCTGGGGCGCCCAGGGGGCGGCTGGCTTGTCACCCAAAGAACAACGCTTCGTGGAAAGTCCCGTCCCACAAGCAGTCGAGCAGGTTATTGAGTAAGTCTCCCAACAAGGCCCCGGCCGTCAGGTGCGACGAGCGAGAGGGCGGAGGCTATGAAACTGACTCTGACTCTGGCTGTGGGTGGCAGCTCGGTGGGCGCGGGAGACACGTTTGTCGCGGGCATGCTGTATGGTCTCATCTGCCAGGCGGACCGTTGGGACTTGGGTCAACAGCTCGGCTTCGCGGTTGAGCTAGCCACGCTCAAGGTTCAGCGCGAGGGGTTCCACGGACTGGGAGACGACGTGCAAAGTCGCGCTGATGGTGGGCCGCCCGTATCGGATCAGGTCAGGCGTTAGAGCAAGCTCGTCTTCGCATGCCGCCCACGGCTACTCCGGGCTCCAGTCTCCGATGCCGTAGATGGTCGCGTCGGCCGTGTCTTGTTAAATGAGAGACCGGTTTGGGTGGGCCAAGAGGACCCGCCAGTCGTCAGGATTCGGCCTCGTGCAGAGCTCAGCTCGCATGGTAACAACCCGAGGGTTGGCCGTCAGCGGAGCCGACAGGCAGATGATGACCGTCGCCGCGGTTGTGTCCTGCTGTCAAGGCCTCGTAGCACGGCTGTGCTGTGGGCTAGGAAGAAATGGAGTGTTTGTGTGTGTGGGGTGGAAGAGGCGGTGTGCGTGACGGACGGTGGACAGTTTGAGAGGGATGAGGGTGAGGGTGAGGATGAGTATGAGGATGAGTATGAGCATGAGCATGAGGCAACCTTTCTGCAAGTTCAACTATACTACCTACCGTGTAATCTTGAGCCACTCTCACAGTCCAACAGCCGTACGACGAACGTATCACCTGCTGGCCTACCATCGCGCCTCATGCAGGTTGACAGTGGCGCACTTCACGTGGGCCTACAATTACTGCGACTGCACACTACTACTATGGTATGTACAAGTGGCAGTCAACGCGCGAGCAAGCCTGCAGATGGATTGCAGATGGTCAAACATGGCTTCCGTGGAGGTTCGATGAGATTGCGCGCGCCGGAACCCAAGCCATGGGCCGCCGCGTGTTGTGTGTGTCCAGTAATTAATAAATGGCAAGGCAACATGACGATCCGCCGCAGCAGGATGGGTTCCCCACCAGCGCCTTGGTCAGAGAAACATCGAACTTTCGGTCGAGACTATCCGTACTCCATACTCCCTACTCCGTAATTACTGCGTACTTGCACTGCTGTGTCATGGGATACGTGGAGCCGACGGTTCCGACACGGAAACGACGTGAAGAGACGCAGCCCCTATGCACACCACCCAGGAACGTCTGCTGCGAATCAATGTCCCTTCAGAAAACACTCGCGCTGATCGTTGGCCTCAGAGGAGACAACAAGAGGGGCGGCACATTGTGTGCCTTGGAAACCGGGTTGACGTGGTGGTGAGCCCCTCAAAGCGGAATTGGCCCTGAGGGGAGGAGATTGAGACGGAAAGATGCTACTGCGCCGTCGCCGCCTCATCTTGAGAAGAGAGGCTGCGGAGTCTAGTAAAGGGGGTATTAGGTCCCCCATACGTGTATTGTGGTAACACCCAGCTCTTGCAAATTTGTTTCCTATAAGTGAATGGCTCGTACAAACCATGGCGGCCGTCTTCACAATGCCCGAAGACGGTCAAGCGGCCTGGCCCCGGTCAAGTTGCGGTGACTCGACATTTACTCCTTCTGCCAATGCGGATGCACATTACGAGTGCTGTGATGAGTACGGAGTAGTAGAAGCTAGCGGGGCCGGGTCCAAAATGCCTGTTCTTTTGTTTTTCTGGTGCCCGCAATGTTATTGTTCTCCATAGAAGCATTCCATCTGTAGCCATTGCTTTTTCACATTAGCCTGAAGGGTGGTAAACGAGTGGGCTTTCTGGCCGAGCGAGCTTAACGAGGGTGGCTCGGGGGGGACGGGTATTGAACCACGGTTGGAATGGGCTCTACGACGTGCCGCATCTGCTGGCCAGATCCTGCCTTGACCTGATATTTGCCAGCCAGAGGAACTCGCGGTCGAGTGTGCAGATCTGGCTTGATGGAGAACACAGAGCAAGCATAGCGACTTGGCAGAGCAACTTCTCATCCCAGTTCCCTTCTCCACGCCTCGAAATTGCAGAACAAGACCACGACAGCCCAAGTGTCGGACCGCTATATCGCCTCTTGCAGCAGTGGGAGGAGACGTGTGGGTTGCTCATCGGACGCGGTGGCACATGGCGGCGGCCCCTGACGCAGACGAGTGAATGTTGACATTGGTACTACTCAGTATGTATTGTTGTCCGGCGACGTCGTACACCAGAGCAACGGGCGGCACATGGTGGCAAACTGACGGATCCCCACGACATGTGGACACGACTGGATGCCGCGCAGCGAGTTGCGTCCAGCCCTGCGTCCTGCGGCAGCGACAGGGGTATGCTAGTGTCTTCATGCCTCTGCATCCGTCGTAGCAGTGCACGACAAAGCTCAGGGTTGGGGCAAGCGTCAACCTCGCCCAACGACGAGGCTCGAAATCAATGCTTTTCTGTTGCCAAACGTCGGCTGTCGTTGGCGCTGTGATGCCTACCACACCAACACACTGCGTATCCGGGTCGGATGGTGAGAGTACTTGTACGCAGGAAACATTGTAGACCAAGCCCTGCGGCTACATGTTTGGGGTCAAGGAACGGAGCCCTCGTGCCAACGGCTTTTTCTGTCGACTTGATGTACCTAGTAGGTTGGAGGTCCGGGCTGATTAATGTGTATGGTTTACTCCGTGCTCACGGTAGGTCGTGGAGAGGGATATCAGATGTAAGACTACTACAAATTGGTATCCGTAGCACGGCAGCAACGGCTACGTATTCAGCGGCGCAGGGTAAGCGTGCTCGGTAGGCCGAGGCTCGAGCAGGGTCGCTACTCGCAGTGGAGGGAGGGTTTGGTGGTACTCCGTACAAGTAAGGAAAAAGTAAAGCCAAAGGATGGAATGCAACGGCGCTTCGAAGCTTGAGATCGCTCTTCCTTCCAGGTCGCGAATACCCAGCAAAACCACAGAGGTTGGGCTTGACTTGAATGTCTGTACGGGGAACACCCTTACTGCTATTGTGCATGATGACCACCGGAATCGTGGCGACTTGGTCTCCTGGACCAGGGATCTCGTGCCCTCTGGAGGCAACCAGCGCTGGACTGGGATGGGCCGGACAGGAATACAAGTAGGCTCGCAGCCAGCGGTATCCGCAACAGCGTCATGTCCTGGCGCAGGCCGCTCGCGGCATGATGGAAAGTGTGGGGGGACCATGAGCGTGGTAGTTGCTGTTGTTTGACCGCTGAGCTTGCCAGTAGATAATCTCCCCTGAGCGGCGTAACAGCGTTGTCCACAGTACTCCGAACCTGATGTGCCGTCATGTAAGAGTACATTACCGCTGTGATGGTTCCCTCGCATGGTTCAAGGGACATCGAGTACATGTAGAGTCTGTCGGTCGACCCATCCATCCGTACCGCCATACGGGATACAAGTACGCACAAATATCGTGGAAGGTGTGGACTGTGGCTCAGGGGTGGGTGTCGTTAAAAACCCCGAGCCAGCGAGAAGGCAGAGCAATCGGCCTCAGGGGACGTGGAACTTGATGGAATACGTACGTACAGGCCAGACCGTGGCGGCGGCAAGCGGTGATGGCTTCTTCCTTCCCTAGCGGCGGCGGCAACCGAACAAGGATGATGGCGGTGATGGGGATCTGGTCTCAGACCGGGAGTCTTGGACTGATGTGAATTAGCGTGAGTCCGGATGGAAGAAAGCAGATTCCCCATGGCAAGCCTACTTGGTAGTAGCTCGCTCTCTGCCTCATCGACGTTGCGCCCACACACCCCCTCCTTCCTCCCCCTTCTCAGACTTCACACCCTCCACCGTCCCAAGTCCTCGCTCACAGACTCACAGACTCACAGACTCACAGACTCGCAGACTCATACTTGTAGACAAGCATGCAGCCTCCGCGACTTCAGTAGTCGCCTTCGCAAAGTGACCGCACCATCTTCCTGTGGTGCGGCGGCACCCGTCCGTTTGGCAGCAACCTTACTGGTGTGCCGGAGGCAATGGCGTAGCACTACGTAGTACGTACGTGCTACAACAACGGAAACTCCTTCCTTGCCGTGTGGGCGTTGGCGAGAATCCGATAACCTGTCATCGTGACTTTCATGTCCGGAGCTTCGACGCCGTCACCTTCTGGGGCGAGTCATGTTCCGCAGGGCAAATTGCTGGGACCTCGTTCTTTGGGTTGTAGTCAGGCTTCTTTCTGCACTCGCAGGCTGCTCGGGAATGTAGTCTCGGTCATTATGCCATACTATGTACGGAGTAGTGCTCCGATCTCCTTGGACTTTTGCAGCGACTCAAGGCTGCTCTGCTGTCGACCTCACACGAGGACACTAGTCCACCGTACCTACGTAGTATAACCTCCAGCTCTACTCCGTACTGCTCCAACGGAACCTGATGCGGGCATTGCGGCACCTATGGGGCCGCGAGACGTTGACAGACAGGTCGGAGGGTGTCCGGCATGCCGAGCATCCCTGGCCTTAGACTCCCGTCGTCGAAGAAGTCTTCGATTGCCAACTTTGATGACCCCGTTAAGGGACCCCGGATGGTGCACATACGTATACCTGCTCGTACGGCATGTATACAACTAGCCACTAATTACCCGGCAGGGCATTTGTCGTCGCGGCTGATGGCACTTGTCTAGCAGTGGTGCCACCGGACACTTTGCGCCTTGCTCCTCACCTGTCATCCTTCTGCTGTCCATGCCAATACCCACAATCATCTCCGAGCTAATCCCTGATAGTTCGGCAGCAACGTTGGGCTGTCTGGGACCGGGCTCGCAAGGTATGTGTAAGCGGAGTACTGGCGATATGAGCCTGGACAAGCCTCCATCTCTGTCTGGAGTCATGTAGTCCGTACTCGTCCGTCAATCCCGCTTCGAGTTTTGATCGATGGCCGTAAAAGATGGACGAGGCTTGCGTGGAGGCACAGGCATGGCGGGACCGACTTGATTAGCACCTCTGGCTTTGGGAATCCATCATCATGACCATATTGAGTTCCTTGGCGTCCCAGAAGCTTCTCGGGCGGTGGCTTTTGTGGGTTCCGTGTAGTGTAGCTGCTTCGAATGTTTGTTTTGTACTGACCGTGCTGGCGGAGCAAACGCCTGACAAAGTAGAAGATGCTGCCGTCGTGCCCCATCCTATCGTCCCGATGGTACGTGCTCCTGCGGTGACCATGTATCCATGCAAGGCGCCCAGCATACTCGTACGTACAAGTACTGTGTAGTGATTACATCGAATCCAGGGCATCTGAGAGTGACCCGCTCGTGAACAGCAGATCATCGGATTGAACTGGGTTGATTGGGAAGTTTCGGAGGGCTCAACCGACTAGGGTCTGTGTGGCTGGGACTTAAAGTCGGAGTCCTCGTCTTCGCAAGGAACATGGTACTGGCGTCTGCGCCGCACCGTCGACGATAGACGGAGAACCCTGCCACGTTTCATTGTCATTTCTCGCAGACCAGACGCAGTGCGAGCTGTATGCGGTGGTGAGACGGTTTGGCCTCTGCCAGTTGAGGACCGCTCGCCACGGTCCCTGCTGACGGTCTTGAACACGCGTAGCAGCATGCGCTTGGGTGTGGTGTTGTCGTCGGTCGACAGGCCCTGCTGTAACTGGTGTCTTGACCCATACCTGCCCTGGCACAGGCTACAGCGGCGCCTTTGGTGAGAGCCCTTCCTCAGGAGATCCTACGCAAGCTCCATTGCATACAAGACCACTGACCAACGTGTCGCACGGCTTCGACATGTTAAAAAAAAAGGAGACTTGAACATGGCCCGCTAGGCGTGCGGCGCCGTATGGCGGTGACTGTTATGTCGTCTGTCGAAGTATCCGGCGTTGATAAGTCGATTAGTTGTTGTTCGTGGGTACATGACTGGTCACAGGTCATCTCAGCGAGGGCAAACTACACAGTGTATAGTGCGAACCAAGCTACTCCGTAGATAGCTTGGTAATCGGTGGCAATCCATCGTGGTCGTTGTCTGTACCATGCTGGCCGGGCAGGAGGTTGTTTGCTACACAGTAGATCACTGCACTGCTCCAGGGTGAGTTAGTGAGAGAGGCACGAACTAACAAAACTGCACCGCTGAGTAAGAGTTGCAGACTTTCAAGCTGAACGCTTCTTTTCCTTCGATTTATCCACGCCCATCCTAAGTGGCGTGCAGCCGCCGACACGATGGCAAGGGCTTCGACTTTGTAGTGTGCCAGCACGGGACATGATCATCGGGACCACGTCCAAATGTGAGGCAAGAGAGGCGTAGGGTGAAGGGGCTCCCTGCTGACGGGAGACACGTCGTTTGCGTCGACGGCGGCTTACCAGAACTCCCCGTAAACATGGATCCGCCATGCTTGATCATTGCCAATCAGCCATGCCGGTGCTTGGTTCTGGGCCTGGAATCGCCAGCAATCTTCCACGGGTCGATTTCCTTCAACCATGTGGATGTGGTTAGAGGGCCAACATCAGAGCAAATACTTCACCACTTGCCCCACGGGAACCCTCAAACGTGAAATCCACTGTGCCTCAATCAATCAAGCAAGCCAGTCGAAGTGCAGCTTGAGCATCCGTATTGCTGAGATATTGATACCTTCGAGTTTCGCATACAGCGCTTCTTGAAGAAGACAGCGAGGAGGACTGGCCTTCGTCGAAAACAGCCGCGTGATGGAGCGCGACGCGAACGACATAAGGCCCGGAGATGATGCTCATCCCCGTACTGGTAAACAAGTAGGAGACTTGCTCCTATCCTTGGGCACAGATTTTTTTTTGCAAAACAAGCCATCCATCCATTCCTACCATAGGGGGGTGGCTGTCAGTTTGACTGAGGGATGAATGACCGTAGCTAGCCAGCTCCCATCGCCTAACATCTGGAAAGGTTTGCGGGCGGATGTGGGTGCTGCCGTACACGGTAGCTGCAATGCTCATGCAGCATGGAGTCGAAGTCGTAGACTGCACCTCGGCTCTGCTTACAGCCGCAAGACCTGAGGATCCCATGGCCCCCGGAGCCAGCACAGGCAAGTTCGCTTCTAGCCAATGATACTCCGTACTTCAACGTAACCGGTGTCACCGGTGTCGTCGAGCTCGGATGCCAATCCTTTGGGTATAGACATCACAATGAACTTGGGAGGGTTGAAGTGCAGGTTACCCCGAAGGCCAGCCGACCAAACTGCTTTGTGAGATGCAAAAGAGGGCTTCGTGCGGAAGTGTAACAACCGACATGTTCTTGGACTAATTACAGGGCGCCCGGGCGAGTGGCGAGTCGGGAAGGTCCTGGAAGCAACAATGTAAGACCAATCAACTTACTATTACGTACGGATAGTGTTGGTCGAGATTCAAAGAAGCAGCGGACCTCGGGAAGCGACATGGAAAGCGACGTGGAGCCGGCCGTGCTCGATTCGCAGTCGTGTGTGTGGACGCATACTTTTGGGGGAGACGGTTGAGAACGACAAACGGCCGCTGTGGCCCACAGACCAAACTAGGCGCTGAGAAGAATATTAAAACGATATTCCGCGTGAACGACAATGCAGCGTGATGTACGAGTGTCATCAAGTGATGCAGGAGCTTGGGCAAAAGCGTCGGACGCGATCCGACGAGGGTCAACGTGATGTGGAAAGCGTCCCTGGATTGCCCGGGTTGCGCCAAACTCACACCCACCAACCATCAAGTGGACGCTTGTTACACGTCCACTGTCCGCGGCAGGGTGTTTGGCATTGCCTCGTCCTCCTTTTGCGAATACGGAGTACGCAGGGCTCCTCTCGTCATGGATAAGTAGTCTGCCCAAGCTTCTGGAAGGCGTCTAGGAACAGGGCTGGAAACACTTCTGATCCGGAGAAGGGCTGTGTATACGTAGATACGCAGTAGACAGGGGACGGCTTTGATTACGATAGGAAGCTCTGGGGTGTGCGCCGTCGCGTTCACTTGGCTCCAAGGGACTTGTATACCGTCCGCATCAGTTCCTTTATGCAGTGTTGTCCGTTAGGCGAAGGAGTAGCAACCAACAAGCATAAAAAGTCAGCTAACCGACAGGAAGTACGAACATAGCATGGTGGTTTCCCAACGACTGTAATGACATCTCCGGATAGAGAAGCGTCGGCATGGAGCGGAACCGAACCTGAAGGCCAGTCAGTCTGCTGCAAAGCCAACCTCTCACTCACTACCCATTGTGCATACATGTAGGCGGCGACTCGTGAATGCAGGTGGTCTTGAATGCCGTACAGAGATATGGGCACTTGCAGATCTCTCAAGCTCCACCGCACTGCGATTCACACTACTCTCATCGAGCAAAGCCATCTGCGCGGCCGGTGGAATTTCGTGGAATGCTCAGCGAAACTGTATTGTAGGTATCAGTGCGGAAACAGCGCACCCAGCAGCGCCATATCCACTACTGCGTGCCTTGCAACGGTGGCGTATGCTGGCAACTGGCACGACTGAGTAGAAGCGCAGGCGGTCAACTCTGGAATGGAAGGTGGCATCGAGGGCGTCCGTCTTGCGTGTCTCCATGTCTTGGAGCAAATGCGCAGAGGGGGGATCGTCGTGACTCCCTCCCATGTCCAAGCCTTCCCGGCCCGTGAGCGATCAATCCTCGATTTGGCACTCAACCAGCCTGTGCGAGGAAAAGTTGACCAGGTTGTGTGCTCTTGGTGCACCCATGGACGAGATGGCCACCGTCGGCTAACGGGACAAGCCAAGGTAATATGTGATAGCCGTCTGGTGACATGGCATCAAGGGTTGAGAAGACAAGAAGCAAAGCGAAGCGTAATCCGGTCAGCTGGTCTTGGGGTCGGAGTCGGAGTCGGAGCGGGCTGAAGACGGGGTTGGCTCCTGTGGCTCCTGTGCAAGGACACTGGAATGGTTGGGCGCTGGGTTGATGCAGGCTTGCGGTAATGGAAGTACTCGAGAGCTGAGAGGAGACGGGGGACCGCGGTGCGTCACGGCGTCCTGCGCTGCCTTGCTGTGTCGTGCTAGGCACCTCACAGGGTCGAACTATGCAGCAGGTGTGCTGTGGGTTTGGGCTGGCGCTTTTGGTTTTGGCGATGGGGAGGACAGAGGTGTGCATGACTGCGAGCTGGGTGGTGGTGGTGGTTGGAGCCTTCTAGTCCAATCGCGGGCTCGCCTGCGTCAAGCGGTGGCTCCGCTAGGGACTTTGCCCGAGAGCTGAGAAAGCTATGGTCGTGTTTGCAACTTGGGTTTGTGGGTGAGACGGAGATCAGGACACAAGGATGAAAGAAGGTAAAGGTGACGGTGACGACTCATCTGCGCGGGCGGTGTGTTGTCCGCCTGCCTGAGGCACAATCTGCCTACCTACCTACCTTACCTAGCGAGGTTAGGCACGTTCGAAGTGTACCGAGTTAGAAAGAGCTGGTTGATCGCTATGACCGGTGTGAGGGGAAGTAACAGTCTTGCCGATGCGCTGTCACCTGAGCACCTCTCAGGTACGCTACTGCGTACAAAGGCACGAAGGGTACCTGGGTGGGAATCCACCACTGGCCGCACTAATCAAATGAGTAAGGGCGCTGCGGCACATCGGTGGAAGCAGCACAGTTCTTGCAGGTACCTTGCGCGTTCCCTGTAGCGTCTAAGTGGAGTCTGGTGTCGGCCCAGCCCAGCATTATCGTCTTCAAAGTCCAGTTTCGTGTCATGCCCTTAGATGGAAAGGGTGTGGTCAGTGCAGCAGCATCGCGGTGAGTGGCTTCGTCAAGGGCTTACCTTGGCCACAAGGACCGCGTACCCCATTTTCACCGTTCCGACCTCGAGCGTTGGACTGGACGCTAACTACTTAGGTGCATCGAGAAAGACCCAGCCGAAGACTTCTCCAAAGCCAGATCCCTCGACTGTCCTGTGGCCAATACAGAGACCATCGTACATGCCGTATCAGGTTAGGCTTCTACTATAATCTATTTTTCGTCTATCCCCCTTTTCCACCTTTTTTTTTTCTTTTTATGTTTTTCATTCCAATCTCAGGATGTCAGGGCCACCTCCTGCTTCCCCTGCAACATTCGAATATTCATCACGACCCTCCACTTGCCAACCTCCACCCTAGTATCGTCTCGGACACTCGGGTGGGGTGGGGGCCGTCCAGTCCTCACTTGCAGTTTTGCACCGACTGGGATGGTCAACATGCATCGTCTCCTGCGGTCACCGCCTACCTGACTTGAGGCACGGCAGTCCTGTCTTTCGGATGACACGCTAAGCAATCATAGCAAGCCTCCAGAGTATTTGTAGCAATGTTGAAGTATCCTACCGGGTCTTGGAGTCAAGATCCAGAACTGACGACAAGACATGGTAACGGAGACGTTGTCGTCGCCCTGCACCCTGCGACGTACCCGGCCTAGACCGTGTTTCCTCTCTCTCTCTCCCTTGCTCTTCACCACATTGGTCCCTACATCGCTTTTCTCGTCGACGGTGTACTTTGGTCGCCCCATGATAACCGCGCTTGCTCATCAACAAGCGATGGAAGAACAAGGGAGTGGTATTTTGGTGGTCTGTGGTTCTAAACCTTTCACCTGCGAGGGCGACAGCTATGCCGGCCTGCAGCAGTTGCGGCAATAGATAGTATCGAAAGGGTGTCTACGAAGACCTCACTACCACAGTACTATAGGAACGACCATACCTCTCACGCATTGCCGACTCCTCACTTGGCCGAGTGTCCAAGTACTAAATACTTGCAGACACGCCTGTAACAGTACACTCTGTGGTGGACCCTTTCAGTTGGTCGTGAGGAGCCACAAGCCACTAGTGCAAGGCAGTACGTATCTCCTGGCTGTTGAAGTCGAAGGCACGACCTTCCCAAATACACCAAACCAAGGTACTTGTCAAACTGCCTGACTGACTGATGACTGACTCTTTCTCTCCATCAATCTGTTTTTTTTTCTTCTGCGTCACTCGGCCTGTCTGGTCTAGTTCGATTATGGAAGTCTCCCCTCGTGAACTTCCGTCACATTCACGCAACCTGCATCTGTCGCACAGCCCAGCTTATCCATGATCCATTCCCGATCCCATCCTGCTACACAGTACAGCTTGCCCGTCCCATTTCTCTGGTTCTTTCGCAACGCAGCCCCCCTCAACACCGGCAATAGATCGTCAACGACAATATTGACTTCCTGGCTCTGTAGCCCGGCCTACAATGAGTGCCTGCTACCGCCGTCACTGTCGCTCTGACCTCTGGTACGTCTCTGCTTCTCGACTCTCGTCTGGCTTGACCAGAGACGGTAGCAAATACGGGGCAACCAGGGTTGAGCGAGAAGGAAAGGTCCGTCTCATCGAATGGTCATTGCTGGCTGAGGTCCGCGACATGAAGCCGCAGAACATCAGTGACGGAGTGGCGGCTGTGACGGAACCACGGTTGCGGAGACCATGCCAGCGGCATGCAGCACACTCGTGCGGTCGATGGTGGATGGCGGCTTGAAATTCTGTCAACAGCCCCAAACTGCCGGTTGAGACGGATAGAAGCTGCTTGATCACGAAGAAGCCACGACTGGAATGAGTCGCCGTCGCCCAACAAGACCGCGAGCGGCGGCATCGCAGAGATCGGCCCCGATTACCATTTCCTACATTGACGCCAGAGAGCGCAGACACTTCAGCGTGACACCCACGACTCTAATTTGGCCGGTATGACCTACGTCTCGGGGGGTCGCTTACTGTGTATGCTTGGTGCTTGCTGATCAGTGGACAACAAGATGGTATCCGGAAGAAGTGACGAGGTTTTCAAAATAACTTATTACCGGCCCCAACAAGCTTCCGCCTTAGTATGGGCGCGGGTGGCCCAAGTATCAAGTCGGCTCCTGAACTGGACCGGCATACAAGAAAGATGTTTTTCGCCCGACTCGCCAATCACTGACACACCCGACGCACTACGAGAACGACGACAATGCATGCGATCCCAGATGATACCGCACACCTCTTTCAACTCTATCCCTCACAGACGCACTTCACTTACTGCGAGTACACAAGACGCGCACAATGTCCACACATTCCTGTGCCTGCGTGCGTCGTATCTGGGCAGTGTTCGAACGACCTCACATCCTTCTCGGTGGATCGCCTTGGGAAGGCCTTGGGAAGGGAGCCGACACACCAGGGGTGTGTGTGAAGCTGCAAACCAACAATCGTCTAATGAGCGAGATCTGTGATCCGTTCCAGCTTCCATCTTCCTGGAGAGCGGCCTGCCATTTGACGGCCACACCCCCTCCCCCTGCAGAGCACCATGTCTGGCTTCGCTGTAAATCTGGGATGACTGCGAACAATTAACGTTCCGTTTCGTACCTGTTTAGTACGGTAAGCGGGATAGCCTCCGTGCTCTGTGAGCGGTTGTAGCCAAATGTACGGATACAGCATGCGCTCATACAACAGCGCGTCGCCGGAGATGATGGATGAGTGGCTCTCGCATCTTTGATTCTCTTATATAACCACTTGGCTAGCCAAAGGGCTACACAGTATTCGTATAGGAGTCTGTGATGCGGAATCCCTGGAGAGACGATGAGCCACTGCGGATTGCGGTGGAATTAGTGGATGATACCACGCATGTGCACCTCTCTGCTTGCTGTCGCGACGCAAAGGCAGAGGTAATTTGCGAGGCGCGCGTGTTGCTGGTCTCGGATATGATGCGCATCGGCCGTCAATACTGTGACGAAGTGGTGGGCGAAAGGAGTCTGTCACACGAATTGTTGGTCGGTCATGGATATGGCGCCGGGTAGGTGGCACTTTGGAGGAAACCACCAAGACATGCAAGGCAAGATGCACATGTCCATCTGCAGGGAAAAACAACAACACAGAGAGCGACAGAGAGGCTCGAAGAGGCGGACATGGGTAGGGTGGCAAGGATGCTTGGTCCCAAGAGCGGGTGCTCTCTGGCGGGGCTTCCAGCTGCCTACGGATACTTGTAGCAGGATTACAAAACGACCCCCCTCCGTCCAGCCCGTCATTTGGATGTAAGCCTACCGGGGGTTTCTTCAAGCCAGGAGCGAGCAGCGATTGGCTGCAGGACGGACGAGGCGCCCTGAGTTGAATGCAATAAAGGGACGCAGAGGGTCGGGGAATCAAGGTGCAGTCCCCCCCCCTGGACCCCTTCGAACGTGTGGCCCCCCTGAAATTCTCCAGCTCGTCTTTGGCCTGGTCCATGTTGCACGAGACGCAAGCAGGGATGGGGACAGGCAACTCCAGAGTCCAAGTTGACGGCGTGAGCGCCTGGGCCGAGCGGCTCTTTTTTGCTTCTGGGGTGAGAGACATTTCGTATCCAGACCTGTCTCCGTCTGTCATAGTCCTGTCGTGAATGGAGCCTTTGGTTCGAATCCCTTGTACACCTATTCTCCCGAAATGAGTAGATTTCCGAAGGCTAGCCATGTCTTTTCCTGCCTGGTGGCTATCACACAGCATGTAGGAGACAGCAGCCAATTGTCTAAGGTACTACATGTTACTCGGCACCTGTCTACAAGTAGACATGTCCTGGGTGAGCCAAGACGGACAAGCTGAGAGAACGAAGCGAGACTGATGGATTTGCCCTGCCCAGGCAGTACGCAGTAAGGCGCCTTGCACCAGGGAGCGAGCGGTACGGCGATACCTCGACTATTTTTGATTGGGCCTGGCATCCCGTCATGGCACGGCAGGCCAGTCGTGTTCTAGAAAAAGGTTGCCCGGTACGTGCCCGCATGGTAAGGTGACTACTTGTAGGTACTACAATAGTACGTAGTAGAGCCTGCAGCTGCTACAGGGTAGCGGTGCTGTGCAAGTGCTCAGCGGAATGCGTCACCAGGTGCCCTGTACTGTTAGCGTAGGTAGCATTGCAGGGCACACGATAGCGGGTCACCATTCGCTACCCGCTCTCACCTTTGGGGACGCGCTCGACTCAACTTCCGCAGGAGGCTAAACTGGGGCAGCCAAGGTCTCTCCGGTGTACTGGCGACACTCCAGCATGCAAGGTCGTGGCGGCATTTGGCAGTGAGTAACGGTTCCAATCTTTCTTACCACTACACAGAAGGTACTACCTGCTTTGCCTGCCTTGCCCAACATCCCAGTGGCCGGCCGACGGCCGACAATGCCTCCCTTCAGGTATCCTGTAAGTTAGTCATGTACTGAGCACGGAAGACGGTGTACGTACCTTAGTCTATATAGTAAGGTAGTCGTTTCTTTCTGAGGGCTTGGCCAATTGTTCATCGCCCAGCGCGCGCCCATAGCCCCTTCTCCCTCTTTCCCAAAGCTGTCGAAGCCGTAATCTAGGTAGTGTACATAGTACGGTGTCGGCACCAGCACGAGCACCAGTTTTCGGCTGGTCGTCCATCCTTGGGCTACCTACCTAGGTGGGTATGCGGACGCTGCACCAAGCTCTGAGCAGAGTGCAGCCAGAAAACGTCGTGCTGAGCACTTGCGACAACCAACCACGTTTGACATGGACACTCACATCACACCCACCGCCTCTCGGCCAACTTACAAGTACACCCGCGCCATCAACAAGTGCTTCCCCCGTGTCTACCTGACTGACTGACTCCCTGGGCGGGCCCCAGTCCGGCCCCTACGTAGCACTACCACGAAGGCACAACAACCCAGTGGGAAACTGCCTCGACTGCCTCGACTCCGTACGCAGCGAAGACTCTGTCCTCAATCCTTGCTCGGCCCCTACATAGTACGTACGCATACCTACTACGCAGTACGATTAGGTAGTAATCCACTTACAGGCGGGCACGGTATGGCATACACTGACTTTTGTACGCAGTACATGGTATGACGCAGCCCGCTTCTCGCTGTCCGCCCCTTCTCTGTGCGCCTGGCCACCCACCCATACCGACCACATTGCACCCAAGACTTTTGACCCAAGCCCGGACCCACATCGCAACAGGCAGAGGCACCGCAGGCACACGCTCCAGGAAGGAAGGGGAAGGAGACGGGGAGGGGGGGAAGGGGAACAAAAAAGAGACGGAAACAGTACGTACCCTCCAACCCTGGCGCAGCCACGCCGCCTGGTTTGGAGCCTTGGAGACACACAGGCGCACGCGCACTTGCACTTCCATACACTTTTCCAGCACTGCGCTACCACCAGAACAATCCTTGCCCATCATTCGCTCGCTCGCCCACTCATTCAGCCCATACTACGGAGTACAGTGCACTCTCTTACTCTCTCACACCTTCAGTAGTTCCGCCCATTCCATGTAGATGTAAACCCGACCCATGGCCGAGGGCCACAAGCCCACCCATCAGGTAGGCGCCTACCAATCTGGGTAGGTACGGGTACGTGCCTCACCTCCACGAGTACGATTTACACTCCGTACCTGGCGGCACACATACCTGCACGCCTACACGCCTACACGCCTGCTCCCACGCCTGCTCCCACGCCTGCTCCCACGCCTGCACACCGCGGATAACTCCCCACCCCATCCAACATCCCATCATCCATCACCCATGCATGCAACCTGCCCGCACTTGGTGCCTCTGCTTTTTCGTGCACACAGCACACATGCCAAACCAAACCGTTCATGGTCTCAATAACCTGTTGTCTTTCTTGGCCCACACGCGTGCCCACGGCGCGAAGAGTAAGGTACGGCGTTGCGTAGCCTGGCTGCTCCGCTGGAGCTAAGGTTTGATTCTGTCCTTCAACAAGGCCCGTCTGGTGTCACCCATGTAGATTCTGTACCTTACCCGCTCCTCCTCCCTTCGGAACCCCTACACTACCTCACACTAGGTACCTAGGTTCCTTGCGCCCTCGAGGCCTGTCTCTCCGTTGCACATCCATCTCCAAAAAGTAGTTGGTCTGGGCTGAGGCCGTCCGTCCATGTCATCTATATCACCAACAACCGCCGCGCACCTTCTTTCCTCTTTTACCTCCGCACACATTATACAATCCACCAAGACATCGTCTCCTCTCTTCTCTCATCCCTCATCCCTCGACAATTTTGCTTTCACTCGTTCCACCTGACTGTCACATCATGATGCCCGTTCTCATGGGAGGTGCTCTCCCGGGCGTTGTCCCTACCCCCACCTACCACGCAGACAACTTCATCGACGACTTGTCCAGACAAATGGCCCTTTCACAAGCTTCGAGGAGGCTATCGCGAGGGTCCAACGGACAACAACGTACGAGCTCCGCCATGCGCGTCGCCAAACCTACCAGCGCCAACAACAGTCCGAGGTCTGCCGCGTCGATGCAGGCGAGGAGGAGGACTCTGGTCAACGACGGAAACCTGGCGCGTAGGAGGCAGCAAATCATGGACCATGTTCAGATGCCCGACTACGCCTGTCAACCAAGACCCAGTCGCCCTCTCAGCTGGCACCCGTCCACCTTCCAACAACTGCAACACCAGTTGCCTGTCCAGCAGCCGTCGTCTCAGTATCCGTTTCCCACGGTTATGTCGGCGTACCAGGACAGCGACAGTTGTCCCGTTTACACACAGTTCCCGCCCACGCCTGCCGCTTACTCGTGCAACACCTCACCAACGGCCTCCTTCTCCCCACTCTGTCTTCCCCTAGCCGGCTATGACAGCTCTGCCTACCTGCCTGTCGAAGGTTGCAACTACTCACAACAAGCTCCTCCGGCCTACGTGTCGGATAGCGCTGCTTACGCCGAGCCTTTTCCAGCGTTGCCCACCACTCTGCCTGACCTCACACCCTCATCCACCTACAACAGCTGGAACACTTACGCAACGAATGTATATGCCAGCACGTCTCCGCCTACTCCCGAGACTCTGCCTCAGTCTCATCAGCCGCAGCCTATCGTCCCGAGCGAGGATGCCATCCCTTATCAGCCTCTGGATGATGCTCAGGACGAAGGAGAGATCCTTGTTGGCATGGGTCTGTACGACGCACCAGACAAGTACGACAACGACCCCCAGCTTTCGGCCTCGCGGTCGGCCATGTCCACGCTGCTCGGCGGTACTTCCTTCCTATATAAGCACGAGGGCACCGGCAAGGGGTTGAAGCTGGAAGAGTCATGGCAGCCTCCCGAAACCGACGATGAAGAGGATGCTGATGAAGAGGACGCCGACGGCGAGGACTCGGAGTAATTCAAGGGGTTGTAAACCACCGGCCTCTGCACGACGCGGGGCAAAACAAAAAGGCGCAGGCAATCACGACTTCAGCCACGATTTCAGCGATGAATTTTGTACAACATGTACGACGATCCCCAGTGTAAGATTCGACAAGCGGATGTGCGGAGAAGGATGGGGTCATCTTGGGATCGACAGCCACGGTTGGCGGGGTTCCGCTTCGGAGCAAACAGGTTCGGGGAAATCCAATGACTTAAGATACCCCCAAAACGTCACGATCACGACAGCGTCGGAGAAGACGCACACGACTAGCGAAAGTTTCGCAAATAGAAGATAATGAATAAACGAACGCGCTTGGCGCAAAATCACAAATCACATCCTATGAGCAAATGTCTTCGGCTACCGTATCGAATGACTAGGTTGACGAGACGCAGAAGACAATGCAGATGGAGATGCAGATGGAGATGCGGCTGTCCGTAGTTGCAGACGGAACACAGCAAAGCAAGGCGAGGCAAGAGCACGGAGCAGGCGCCGGATCGAAGTTCAATCGTCAACGCGGACGCTAAAAATAAGCGAAAAAGAGGCTCCCGAACGGTACCCCTGTCAAGCATGGCTTACAGCTGCATGTGGATCCGTGCTCCCCCTGTCACTCCTGGGTCAAGACGCCCACCTGCGCTGAGGGACTACCAATCCCGTACGATGTGGCCCCCACCCCCGCCGTTCTGGACCAGCCCTGCCAGGTTGCGAAACACCCCGCCGTGGCTCCTAAAAAAGATTCTGCCGTGGTGACCTCACCGGGGGGCCCAGCCTCCTTCCTTTCAGCGAGCATCAACTGCTGCCTCCTGCCTGTTGACTGACGGCGATGGGGGTGGCTGCTTCAATACCCCAACCGCCCTACCTGCACGTACCCACTGATGCACGGTACCTCGCTATATAGTGATCAAGCCAGCAAACTGTAGGTACCTGTCGGCATGCTCTGATTACCCAAGGCACCTACCCAATAGGCGGTGTGGACAGAGTGCTCCAAGGGGAATCGAGGCGTTAAGTG
The DNA here is from genome assembly GCA_001693025.2 of Colletotrichum lindemuthianum. NCBI lineage: Eukaryota > Fungi > Ascomycota > Sordariomycetes > Glomerellales > Glomerellaceae > Colletotrichum > Colletotrichum lindemuthianum. Next base: position 202,277 of record MASP02000067.1, on the reverse strand, counting down.
CGTCAGCCACTTCTGACTACGATTATGTACGGAGTACGGAGTATGGCCAGGCGAGCACACAGTGCCACGAGTCGACTGTGCCTTTCTCCCTCGAAACCACTGCGCATCATCAATCCACTGTCGTCTGTCTGTCCCCTGGACTGGACTGTCTGACGTTGGAGTCGGAGGAGGGGTAATTGGTAGGGCAACGGCCGTTATCGGCATCGCCTTGACAGCATTACCCCACCATGGATATGGATGCTTGGGAAATTTTCTCGGTCGTGTCGAGCGTCGAGTCACGAATCACGGCAGCAATAGAGTGCTCCGGCGAAGGAAACTGTCGGCAATTAAACTGATTCCGTTTGGCTGCTGCCGACTTTTCTCTACCCCTCTTTCGTCCAAAAGTTCATCTTGACTTGCACACTATCGCGAATTGAATTGCATCGGGGTTCGATACATTCAACACGTACACCAGAAAAAAAAAGACTAGTTCAAGATGGCATCCCAGTACGTTCTGTGCAACCTGCCTTGGTTACCCGCCCATTCACGGCCCCGTTGCCGTTTGTGAGAGAAGCACCCCGCTGACCAGCCGCAATGGTAGGAGTGTTTTGATGCTCGGTGCGGGCTTCGTGACCCGGCCGACGCTGGATATCCTCAGCGACTCGGGCATCCCCGTCACCGTCGGTAAGCCACTACTGCCCCTCCGAATACCCTCACTCCGAGACGTGGCGCTGACGGCTACGTCGTTGCAGCCTGCAGAACTCTCGAGTCGGCGCAGAAGCTCTCTGCCGGTGTCAAGCACGCCACCCCCATCTCGCTCGATGTCAACGATGAAAAGGCCCTCGACGCCGAGGTGGCCAAGCACGACCTGGTCATCAGCTTGATTCCCTACACCTTCCACGCCACCGTCATCAAGTCTGCCATTCGCCAGAAGAAGCACGTTGTCACCACCAGCTATGTTTCTCCCGCCATGATGGAGCTCGACCAGCAGGCCAAGGAGGCCGGCATCACCGTCATGAACGAGATCGGTCTCGACCCCGGGTAGGTTCCCCCCTCCCACGCACACAATGCCCTCCGCAGAGAGAAGAAACACGACGACGGTGCTGACTCACCCTAGTATCGACCACCTCTACGCCGTCAAGACCATTGAGGAGGTCCACGCCGAGGGTGGCAAGATCATCTCTTTCCTCTCCTACTGCGGTGGCCTCCCCGCCCCCGAGGCCTCCGACAACCCGCTCGGCTACAAGTTCTCGTGGTCTTCCCGCGGTGTCCTCCTCGCTCTGCGCAACGCTGCCAAGTACTACAAGGACGGCCAGGTCGTGGACGTCGCCTCCAAGGACCTCATGGGCACGGCCAAGCCCTACTTCATCTACCCCGGCTACGCCTTCGTCGCCTACCCCAACCGTGACTCGACCCCCTACAAGGAGCGCTACAATATCCCCGAGGCCGAGACCATCGTCCGCGGCACTCTGCGCTACCAGGGCTTCCCCCAGTTCATCAAGGTCCTCGTCGACATTGGCTTCCTTGACGACGCCTCGCAGCAGGTCCTGTCTAGCCCCATCGCCTGGAAGGAGGCCACCAAGGCCGTCATCGGCGCTTCCTCGTCGAACCAGAGCGACCTCGAGGCTGCCATCCTCTCCAAGGCCACCTTCCAGTCCCCCGAGGAGGAGCAGAGAATCCTCAGCGGTCTCCGCTGGATCGGTGTGTTCTCGGACGAGCAGATCACCCCCCGCGGCAACCCCCTCGACACGCTCTGCGCCACGCTCGAGAAGAAGATGCAGTTCGAGCAGGGCGAGCGCGACTTTGTCATGCTCCAGCACAAGTTTGAGATTGAGCACAAGGACGGCTCCCGCGAGACACGCACGTCGACGCTGGCCGAGTACGGCGAGCCCCAGGGCTACTCCGCCATGGCCAAACTAGTCGGTGTTCCTTGCGGTGTCGCCGTTAAGCAGGTACTCAACGGCACCATCTCGGAGCGCGGTATCCTCGCTCCGATGAACTCCAAGATCAACGACGCCTTGATCAAGGAGCTCAAGGAGAAGTACGGCATCTTCCTCATCGAGAAGACCCTGTCCTAGAGGAGAGGGATACAAAAGAAGAACAAAACAAAAGCGACGCGACATGAGCCACCGGGATGGGAACCTACCGGGTACCGCCGCTCCGCCACTGGTCCCAAAAGGAGGGTCGGCGGCGGGGCGGCGCCTTGATGAGTACAAAAGTTTAGATGTCCATGGATATAGAGGAACGCATTGACGCGTCTACGAATCAATTCATCGTCCCGTTGTGTGAGTGCGGTGAATGCATCTAGCCTACACTCTTGGGCCATGGCGAGTTGTGAGCCGATGTGTCGTTCCGGAAGTCGATCGAGGAACGGAGGGAAACATGTCAGCCCTCAGCCCTCAGCCCTCAGCCCTCAGCTCTCAGCTCTCAGCTCTCAGCTCTAGGCTCTAGGCTCTCGGCGCCCTTGCGGGCGTTTGCGGTTAATCACAAACGCGAGTGTAACGCCACGCCGCAAATCGCATATGTGGGTTAGGGTCAGGGAACGCCTCGGACAAGAAGCATGCTCGTCGTCTGATTTTGTGTCTCGTGGAGTCTCTGCCCCTGAGCCGAGTCTCTCGTTGCCAGTTGGTGCACTGTTGTCCGTTACTGTGATGATGTCTCGCGGCTAACACGGCTTGAAATGGCCGTTCAAGTTGGTCAGCCGTGTGACCTTGGTGCGGGTGTAAAGGTTTTAAAGTGGAAGTCGATCTCGTCTTGTGGCTGGTTGGTCCCTATTCCCCACCCCACCCCCAAGTTGAGAGCTTCAAAGAGTAACTTGGGCTTCAAGAAGGAATGCATGCCTAAACCCAAGAGATTCGAACGACTGTATCAGAAACTGAAGTTTGCTCGCAACAGCAGTGACGTTGGTGGTTGACGACGAGTTGGGGAAAAAGAATTGAGGGTCCGGGCTAGGCTGGGGCAAAATGCATCACCCATCACTGAGTGCCTGGTTTTGCCCTTCTCAACCTCCCATGCACCCCTCGCACCAGTTACCAGTTAGTTACCTTTTTCACCTGAGGCATCAGACAATAATATCAAAGGTATTCACATTCGGTCGCCCCTTGATTGTCGTCTGAACAATCTGAGCCCTTGCGACGACAAGACACCACACCACAAGGCACCACACGGCTGGCCACGCCACCAACTTTGACGTACCCAGCGCGAGGAAACAAACGACGGGAACGATTCCCAGCTGGCGACTTTCGAAACAACAATTTCTGCCACCACTTTCTGTCTCTCCACTCACCACACAGCGCACGACCATCCTTACACAGTAGGCACCAGGCGCACTGCACCCAACTGTCTTCCGGACCACGTCAACGACGCGAACCCGAAAGGATGGTGCAATACATCCTGACGCCGTGGCGCGATCGTCGCCAGCTGCTAAAGGTTCGCCAGCAATTCTACCCCGTCAAGCCCGCAGGCCAGCCACAGTCCAAAGTGCGTTCGCAGTCGCAGTCGCAGTCGCAGTCAGCAGCCGCTACCAGCGTCACGGCCGACAACTCTCCAGCAGCCCTCGCGGGGCGGCACGACGCCGTCGTCGTCGTCTCCCTGTGGATGCAGCGCGGCAACTGCCCGCACATGGTCGAGTCGACGGCCCTGCTCACGGCCGCCATGCTGTCCGACGGCGAGAGTTCGGGGAGCGCCGCGCTGTACTCGGTGCGTGCGGCGTACGCGGCCGCTTTTAGTCGGTAAGTCGAGGCATCTTTAAGCCTTTTGGTTTCTCGTCGCTGCCATCTCTAGTGTACCGCCGTGGCTGCAGGTGCTTTCCTTTCTCATTCTCGCTTTGTGCTGGCGGTGGAACTGTGCCCCCCCGTTGGCCAGGTCTTACCTCACCAGTCTCAGAAGCCTGTCGTCTCCCGTTCCTGTGGTCTTGACTTTCGAAACAGTACCACTCTCTTTGGTGGCCCAGATCCCAGATCCCTGGGCCAAGGGGTTTTCTTTTTTGTGGCTTATCCTTTTATCGGTTATTTCCTTGGGCACGACGGGTAGTTGGTGATTTGGCTTTCCTTCCAGAGGGGGGGGGGGTATCGACCTGCTCAGTCCTACACGCCCCCCTCCCTTTCAACAGCATGTTGGTCCAGTGGACAGACGGCCCCCCTCGGAGAGGTCTCGTCGTCTTTTTGGGTTCAGCGCGACAGACCGGCCCGTCTGATGGAAAGGCCGAGGCAATCACCCGATCTGCTCAGACTCAGAAACCAACATTCCACCGCCAAACGCAATTCTTTTCGCAGACGTACGCCCGCCGGTTGACAAGATGCACGCCCCCTGTTCCCCCCTCCCGGCAAACCGTCTTGGGAATCGCTGCGTCTCGGTCTTCGCCAGGTCGCGAGTGTGGCCCTGCCTGAACCGCGGCCGGGCGGTCTATGTTCCCCAGGAGAAGCTTTTGTTCCCTGTGATTATTCCCTCGCGAGAACTTGTCCGCCAGGGACATGCCCTCGCACCCTTTGCGCGGGGGCCTGATTCATAATTCACACCACTCACCGCACATCCGTCGGAACCAACGGTTCGGTCCTTGCTTCTTGGAAGAATACACTGGCACACACGCATGCTCACATGCACGCAAGCACTCGCGCGCAACGCACGCCCACCCTCTGAATGCCACCTCTTGGCCAAGTAATGCAGTTGATCGTCATGGTCGTTCGATTGTCGCATTCTCCGCAAATGGCTGACTTCGCGCCCGCCGCTGCTCTTTTTAGGTTCGTAACAGGTCTTCTGGACGGGCACCAGGACAAGCAGCGCAAGCTGAGCATGTTCTCGGTGGCCAAGACCATCGGCCTGCCGGCAACGTTTGTCGAGCTCCGGCATCAGGCCACGCACGAACAGCTGCCATCCCTGACGAAGCTGCGGTCGGCGGCCAAGAAGGCCCTGGCGTGGATCTGGGAGTATTACTGGGCGCAGCTGGGTGCCGACGACGAAGAGGGCAGCGGCCCCATGGAGTTTGTGGACGACAGGGCGGTGGGGTATCGCGAGATTCTGATGGGGTTCCTGAGAGAGGGCGACGGGCCGAGAAGGGCGGACAAGAAGAGGTTGATTGACAGACTCGATGAGCGGTTGGTGTTGACGACGCTGGGCGCCATTGCCGAAGGAGAGAGCGGTGACATTATCCTGGCGGCGCTGAGGTTCTCGAGGGAGATTCTCACCAAGGGGCCGGTTGAGGATGTCAATGTCGATAGGGATCTGCAAGCACTAAAGGACGAGATTGCAAGGGCAGGAGAGCAGCTCGCGGCCGAATCCAGTAGCGAAGAGGACAAGTCTGCCAGTGCCCAGGGAGCATCACCAAAAGTGTCTGAAGAGGACTGCGGATGGTACCCGTATGAGGGGACGTGGAAACCTCGGCCCATTGGCGTTGCATGAGACGACAACTAACAACAATCCTATCCGTTTGCCCATACCTAAAAACAAGATGCCACCCCCCATAATTGCCCTGCTCTCTGCAATTCATGCAGTCGCGTCGTGAATGTTCTGCAGACGTCGCGGCTGGGTCGTCACGTGGACACGCATGTATGACGCCGAAAGTGGACGCGGGAGGGGGGCGCGGCACCGCTGCCGAAATACCCCGACGCCGTATTTGTAATAACGTCACGGTGACTTGCCCCGGGGGAAGGCACCGCAGCAAGCGCATTTCGAACCCGTCCCCCCAAGCCAGGCAACCCCGACTTGAACGAGGTACACATCTCACGCAGTCCCGCCTTTCATGAATTCCCTCGTCTCCAAGAGTCCCTTTCTCAGACAGAAGTTCGCTGCCGTGACCGCTGCTGTGAGTGTCAAGCGCGTTCGAGTTGGTGAATGTGGTGGTGGGTGGCTGGTTTGCTGACGATGAGAGGGGCAAGCTTACATTCTCCAACACGATGCATATCCAGTCGATTCCCATGTGTACGTTGTCTCTGAGATGGTATATAAACGCATGTTGAGTTGCTGACTTGCGGCGGCAGGGGTGGGCAGTAGTAACAACTACGCCTACCTGGTAAAGGACGACAAGACCAACGACGCCGTCATCATCGACCCGGCCAACCCTCCCGAGTGAGTCTCTGGTGGCTTCAGCAGCAAGAAGGCGGCGAGAAGCTCACGCGCGTTTAGGGTTGCTCCCGTTTTGAAAAAGGCCATTGACGGCGAGGAGATCAACCTCACCGCCATCGTCAACACGCACCAGTACGTCTCATCCCGGCCGATTCGCGAGCGAGTCAGGGAGGAAGCTGACTTTGGGGTAGCCACTGGGACCACGCGGGAGGCAACAAGAAAGTGGTAAGTTGAGCATTGCGCATCCCTGACGGATCCGTCGTGGACGGCTCAGGAGGGGAAGAAGGTCGGGTGGACTGACGGACGGCCAGCTCCAACACCTCGGCCTGCCCGACTTGCCCATCATCGGCGGCAGGAACTGCGAGGGCGTGACGCGGACGCCGGCGCACGACGACGGGTTCAGGATTGGCAGCATCGCCGTCAGGGCGCTGCACACGCCGTGCCACACGCAGGACAGCATCTGCTGGTTCATGCAGGACGGGGAGCAAAAGGTGGTGTTTACGGGGGACACGCTCTTCATCAGCGGTTAGTGCACCTTCATGCCCTCGTGCGGAAAAAATTTGTAAAGACGATTTTGTATGACTGACGGACGGACAAACAGGTTGCGGCAAGTTCTTTGAGGGCAACGCCGAGGAGATGCACACCGCGCTCAACAAGACGCTGGCGGCGTTGCCCGATGACACGGTGGTTTACGTGAGTTCTTTGCTGATTTTCCCCCCTTGAGAAAGTGGCTTTCATCGGGCGGAGCGGTGCTGATGGGACGGGACGGAAAACCAGCCCGGGCACGAGTACACAAAGTCCAACGTCAAGTTCGCCGCGTCGGTGCTCCAGAACGAGGCGATTCTCAAGCTGCAGGGTTTCGCCGAGAACAACCGGGAGACGCAGGGAAAGTTTACCATTGGCGACGAAAAGGTAAGGAAACGACGACTACGACGATGGCTTCCACGTTGGCGTTGCGGTGCGGTGCTGACGGTGTCCGGCAGAAACACAATCTTTTCATGAGGGTGGACGACCCGGAGATCATCAAGGCCACGGGCGAGCAGGAACCCGTCGCCGTCATGGCCAGGTTGAGGGAGATGAAGAACAACTTTAAGTGAGTAAGTAGCAGTTGTTTCCTTGTCTGCCCGAGTCATGCTAGATCTAGTACGGCTGTGCTGTTGCAAAAGATACTGACGGCCGTAGTCCACCTCCTGAACCAAAAATTTGACAGGCAGTTGTTAGGAGTTGGGGTTGGGCAAGTCAGGATCCGGCACGGAGGTGCTCATGTAGATGAAAAGCAGACAATTCAGCATACCACAGAATCAAAAGCAACCAAAAGCCATCACATCACGTCACATCACACGGCACATCAGCGTATACATGTCTCCCAAAGGCCCTAGACGCACGACCATAAAAGTCGAGCAAGAGTGTAGCCCCGGGAAGAGGCGGTTCGTCCTGCGACGCGCCCCCGTTTGTTCAATCTTGCTTCACTGTCCACACGTGCTCGCTCTGGGTAATAGAAGCGGCAAGCTCTAGCATAATTTTGAAGCTGTTTTACGCGACTCTGGGTCGTGCTTGTGTTTGGGATGGTGACTGGGTCCCACCTGTGGCCTGGCCAAGTGCAGCAACCGCTCGCAATAGAGCGTGCCTCGTCGTGTTGGGTTTTGGAACACGTAGAAAAGCATGGATGGCGTTGGCAGGAGAGACAATGTCGTCTTGCATGTGTCTGGTAGACCGCGAGTTGCGGCGTTGACATTGCGCAACGATCTTGGTAATAGGGAAGCGTTCTCGTCACGTTGGTTTGTACAACGGTTGAGAGGAGACAACGCTGGTGCCACGTTGCTGGTCACAACAGTCGTGGGTAGTAGGCAAGAGGGTGCCACGTGGACTGGAGCCAGAAGTTTTGGCAGTAGACAATGCTGTTGTCGATAGCGAACTACGTTCGTGGTAAGAAAGAGGTTCGTCACAAAGGAGGTAAGGGGAGGCAACTGTCACGGTCACAGGAGCCCCGGCGCAGACTTTTTATGTCGAATCCGCAGGGCCCACACGATACGGTGTGTTTTGGTAATTCGCACGTCACCTGCACACTGTCCGCCGCGAAACCAATTAACGCGTCGGGTCCCGTCCCTCTCACCGTCGGATACCTCCGTCCGCCTCGTCATCGACGCCTGCGACGCCGTGCGACGCAACCTCGACCGAAACCCGCGCGAACCGCCCAGCCCAGCGCACTCTTCCTCACCAGCTCTACACACCTACACGAACCACCAGACTCCCACCACCGAGCAAAGAACAAATCGAAAATGGTACACCCCTTCTCCTCGCGACTCTTGCATCCGCACAACTAACCCCCCCCTCCAACGCAGCCCGCCAAGCGCAAACCCACCGCGCCCCCGGACCCCCCTCGCCCGCGCGCCTCCAAGCTCGCAAAGGAGCACAACATATCCGCCCACGAGGAGCGCGAGATCCGCGAGGCCTTCTCCCTCTTCGCCGAACCGATGAGGGGTTACGGCAAGGAAGGCGTCATCCCCACCGCGGACGTGCGCTCCGCCCTCGTGGCCCTGGGCATCCCGCCCTCGTCGCGCGACGAGCAGGCCGAGTTCGTCGACATCCTCGACCCCGACGGCGAGGGTTTCGTCGCCTACGAGCCCTTCTTCGCAGTGTGCGCGCTGAAGTACCACCACAGGGGCAACGCGGCCGGCGCGGAGGAGCGGAGGCGCGAGGTGGACGAGGCGTTTCGGCTGTTTACTACCGCGGGCGCCGCCGCCGCCGCCGGAGGGAGGGATGTGATAACGCTGGCTGACCTGAAGCGGGTTGCGGGCGTGCTGAGGGAGGATATCAAGGACGAGGTGCTGCGGGACATGATTCTCGAGGCAAACGCCGGCGCGGGCGTGGGGAGGGGGGTCAAGAGGGAGGAGTTTGAGGAGGTCATGCGCCGCGCGGGGGTTTGGCGGTGACGTGCGGGCCGAGGAGACGGTTTTCGTTGTGTTGTCACTTGGCGTTATATCCGGTGGGAGGGATCTTTGCTGGCGTTTCGGGCGTTGCGGGTGGGGGGACATGATGCGGAAAGCATGGCGATGCGAGCGGCACGACACGACGCGATACGGGACGCGAGGGATAGGTTTCGTGGCACATTGCAATTCTGGTCATAGTCATGGTTCTATCTGATTTCAGGACAGCCCGTGTGCCGGGTCGGGTGTGCTTTCATTCCCAACCCCCCCTGAGTGGGTTCCATGCTTAAATAAACGCCGCTGAATTATGCAAATTCCGGCCTTCCCTGTGTCTGCCATGCCGTGTGCATCATGGCTCGACACTGAGGTTGTGGGATTCTTATCCTCGATCCCCCAAAGTCCATATACAAAACCCTCCGCGTACGTGAGCCGGAAGGTGTGTGTGTGTGTGTCTCTCTCCATGCCTCTCTGGCCAGCATTCCTTTTGTGCAAGAATCGAAGGGGAAAAAAAGGACCTGTCGCGGGCAAGTGCCTCCATCTCGAAACTATCTGTCCGCCTTCTAAAACGGCGCGGACCACGGAGCACGATCAGCATCCTAGGCCGCCTGGGTACCCGCGGCCGCCGCCCCAGCAGCAGCCTTTGCCTTTTCCGCCGCGGTGTTCTGCGAGTCGATGACGGCCTGCAGCTCGGGTGGCGCCTTGAAGCCCTGGTGGTCCTGGTGGCGCTTGTAAAAGTAGTTGTCGGCCTTGGGGCGGAGTTCGGCGGGCAGCTCCTCGAGGACGCACTCGAGGATGGCGTCGATGGACTTTTGCTTGGAGCCGTCGCGGTGCCAGATGGAGATGAGGTGGGAGTTGAAGCGCACCGAGAGGCCCACGCCGCAGATCTGGTCGTCTTGTACGCGTCAGTCATGGGTTCGAGACGGGAGATGGACGGGCGCAAACTTACTGTCGTCGAGGATGCTCTGCAGCTTCTCGCCAATGGCAAGCAGCTGCACGCGGGTCCAGACGTCCGGGCCGATGTTCTTGGGGACGCGGAAGGTCCACGCCCCGCCGTTGATGTTGCGGCGGTCCTCCCAGATGGGCTTGAAGCCCTGCTTGAACAGGTAGATGGACTCGCGCATCTTGATCTGGTCTACCGGGGTGTTGTTGTTGTACTTCCAAAAGTCCTGGACGGACTCGATCTGCGAGCCGAGCTGCTCCAGCTGCACCTTGTACTCCTCATCGTTGCTCGCCTTTTGGTCCTTTGCTTGCCTGGCGACGAGTCGTTAGTCGTGTGTCCAGGGGCCGGCACAAGGACAAGGTGGCCAGATATCGATGGGGGAGGAGGATGCTTACTTGTCAAAGTAGACGTTCCAGTAGTGTTGTGTAGGCAGCGGGCGCATGGCCTTCAAGAAGTTGCGCTTCGCATCGTCACGCTGGTCGGCGGGGGAGCTGACACTCGGGGAGTTGGGGTCGGTGGTGCTCTGTGAGAGGCCCGAGAGGCCGCGGGTGAAGAGGGCGGGTCTGGCAGCCATGGTCGAGGCGATTTTGGCTTCTTCCTCGGACGAAATTGCACAAAAAAAAAAAAGGAAGGACAGTGGCGAAACTGCAGCAACGGACTGAAAGAACGTGTCGAGAAGAGTTCGGGTTCACGACGAGGCGATTTGGGACTGGCTTAGTCTAGTCGTATGTTGCGTCCGTGTTGGTGGGGGATCGGGGGAGGAGTTGGGCGTGGCCGGCGGGAGTAGTCAATCAGGCCAGTCAGTGAAGACGAATGACCGCAGGGTATCCGCAGGACCAACTCGTCAAACCAAGAGAATGGAGACTGGGAGCCGGAGACTGCAGGCTGTGGGTTTCGCTGCTCAACGGTCGTTGGCTCGCTGCAACACGGCGGTGCCTAATGTAGCAACGAGGGGCAGAAGTGGGTAGTCAATCGGGTTCCGGAAGCCGTGGCGCGTGTAAGGTACTAGGTAGCCGTTGGGTAGGGTACCTATTCGACGACGGAGAGTTGGGCAAGCTGGAGGAGGCAGAGAGGGAGTGGATGATGGATAAGGAGGTTAGAATGGTGTCAAGTGTCAAGTGTCAAGTGTCAAGTCAAGTGTCAGCGGTCTTTAGTCGCTGACGTTGGTCCACCAGTCTGACGTTGGATGTTGGTATTGCCCGGGTATGCCACCGCAAGTATGCAGTGAGGATAGGTACGAGGAAAAAGGAGGCGTCGCGCTGGCTCTCGCCAATGATTGAAGGCGCGGTTTTAGAGATTGAGGGGGCGGGCCCTGAGCTGTGAGGCTGACCAAGGAATCCCGAAATTGGCGGGGAGGAGATTGGGCTTGGAATTGACTTGTCAGAGACAAACAACTGCTGCAGGTAATAAAAAAGAGGACCCCGAGAGAGGGATGGACAGATGTCTTCTTTTCTTAGTCGCGGATGGATATGGCGTTGATTGACGCTTGATGTTCCTCCAATGTCGACCTCAATTCAATTCGACTTGGTTCGATTAGAGGTACCGGAGGAGATTAAACCCTAACCGTAAACCACTGGAGAGACCCGAGGGACCGGATTCCAAGGTTCAGGTTCAGATTCAGGTTCAGGTTCAGGTTTGGCGGCAGCAACGCGCAGCTCGGCAACTCGAATTAACTCAGTGGTAGTACTTGAGAGGTGGCGACAAGGAGATGTGAATAAACACACGACAGGGCGGCGACCGAGGGGGAGGCGGTGGAGAGGAAACAAAAAGGCAGAGGAAAGGGGTGGCAGGGTAGGGACAATAAGTATCACGGCCTTGTCGTCTTTGCCATCATGGTCGGCGACCTCCTGCCTCAATCATGCCCACACCCAAGAGACGACAAAACAACCATCCGTTGTGACACGACACAAAGACTCTCCAGAGGAAAGGAGTTTTGGCTGGAGATTGGACAGGGAGCACCGGAACCCGGTCGACAGTCCTCTGATCTGACGTCTGAAGCGCAGCAGGGCAGGGAACCCGGCACTTCATTGGCGAATCGCGCCGGAAGGGGAGAAGTTAAGGAGGGTCTGGGGTCACAGACGGGGAGGACGCCTTGATCGCCTTGCTATTACGCCGTGTACCACGGGACCTAGTATCGTGACACCTCACCATCCCAAGATGCTGCAAGTACAATGTGGGCGAATCAGGGCTTGGCTTGCGCGATTCCTGCCGCCCACGTGCGAATGCGTCCGTCCTCGGCAGAACCTGCACTATCCCGTATTCTGTACCTGATCTTAGGAGATGCCTTCGGAGACCCTTTGGACATACATCCCTTTGGACGAGGCCAACCTCGAGAGATTCCCGACTGACGCTGTGCTTTCCGTCCCGACTTTGGAGACGTGCACTGAGGTCGGGACACGCTGGAACTTGACGTCGGAAACCATCGTCCAGCCCCAGCCCAAGCAACAGTGAGGACGGCGATCCACGATGCAGCTCATCCTCTACCCACTACTGCCTGGACTCTCCCCTCCCATCATTCGGACTCTCGAGGCACACAACCACACTGCTGCTACGTGTACACACCAAGGCAGGGCCTGACAAGGTAGGAAAAGAGTTTGGTGGGAACATCTTACCGGCCTGAAACATCGAGCCGCCTTCACGACCAGTCATAGGACGTCGTGACGAGGGTGTGGTCGCGGGAGAGGGAGAAAGCAAAGAACCTTACGTTTAGTCATCAGTCGCCCTCCAACCTTCGAGAAGGTTGCAGTCGCGCTCGAAGGTTGAAGTCGCGCGTGCCTCTCTCTTCTGTGCCTGGTCCTTTATCTTACCTCGTCCTATTCCTGTTCCCATTCCTGTCCGTGTACTTGAAATCCTGTCGGCCCCCTCGTCAGGGAACACCATGTTGCGTGGTGCCGACAGGGACCTGGGGCGAGAGGCATGTGCCGTGCCGTGTGTTGTAAAGTGCCGTGCCGTGTGATTGCAGGGAAAGCATCTTTAAGCTGTAGCGAATGAAGTGGATTGCGGAGTCTCGTAGACTTGCGTCGCGTACTTGTAGTGTAGATCCTCATCGTCTTGATATGAATCAAGGACCACGTATTGCGTGAATGCATATCCTGCCATCCATCCCATCATCGGCGGAGGATGCCTGGAGCAGCAACCTCTAGCAGCCACCTTTTTTTCCTTCTTCTTTTCTTCACAGGAGATCCGAGGCAGCGACAACCTCCCAATGACGCACCTCCCCAAACCCAATTGACTCGACCGATACGGCCTCGGATCCATCCCACCTGAGCTTGTGAAGGGCAGCAGACTTAAATTCGCCGTTCGACCCTCGGCGAGGGGTAATTAGACAAAGACTTGAAATGAAGCCCCGAGGATGAAGATGGCGGTCGCCCGCCAGATCGAACCTGTTCTCCTTTGCTGACGGGCGCATGATGTGCAGGAGCTTCTCCTGGTGCCGGTCCTTGGTCCGTCCGTTCTTCATCGCGATGGGAACCTTGTCCCGCCGAACTGGCCAAGCTGCTGCTGCTGCTGCTGCATTGTCAATGGCGACCATGGGCCCATAATTCGTTTAACCGTCGGACGGCCATACAGACAGATCATGAGTTGCTCCCATCGCGGCATGACCCAGCAGCTGCGCGGTGACATGGTGCCACGTAGAACATTGCGGCGAGTATCCGCACCGGAGTTGGTTGCAAGTTGAAGGTAATTACCTAGTGAGGATATGCTCGTCGGCAGTACGATCGACTTCCCCAAGCAACTCCACTCCGAGACCAATGTCTGTCTGTCTTTAGCTCTTCAACAACCGATGCCGAAAGTCTGCAAACTACCCCGATTGCTATCGGTGAAGCAAAACTCTCCAGTTGCTTTTCGAAATATCAACCACACCCTCTAGCAAGATGCGTTTTTTGTCAGCAGGCTTTCGACACCTTGCCCGCCGATCCCGACAACATGTCATCAGTAACCCTGCACTCAGAGTTCACCACTTGAAGCACCACGGTTCCACGGCTTCCCGACCGTCATCTCTTCCGACGAATCGTCCTGGGATGAGGCTGGTAGGGCGCAGACGGCAACGTCCCTTGTTCGAATCTCCCTCTTCAAACGCCTGCTCTGCGGTCTGGTCGACCATACCCATGCTTATCGGCCCTGGGCCATCATGAAGCACAGCCAAATGGACACCTGGTTTGAGGTCGACGTCCGTGAGAAAGGCGTTCAAGAACACCCGCCCGCTTGCCACGAAACTGACAGGCCCGTTTACCCAGTCCGACAGTTTCACCCATCATGACGCTACACTCTGAACCTTGCCTGCATCGAGCGAGAAGATGGCCTGGTCCATACTGAACACTTCTCATTGTTTTTTTCCGCCTTGAATGTCCTGCTAACCTATCAAAACTGAATGGTGTCGTTTGCACACTATTTGACTTTCGGCCTCGACAGCTCCCTGAATTCAAGACTCCCAAAACACCATGCTGTTCATTGTCGTGGTTCCGACAATCGTCGTCCACATAGTCAATACTCCGTCTCATGTCGTCGTGTCCTAAGCGTTCAACTTGTTGGCGGTCGGAGCCTTTTCTCCGATCCATCTCTCCTTGTCGTCTCCAATCTTCTTCCTAAACATGCCCAGATCGCTCAGAAGACTGCGCATGTACTCTTGCATGTCGCTGGCATCGTCTTCCATGGCATCTGAGTCGTAAGCCGTGTCGTCCGAGTCGTCGTACAATGACTCGCCGTCCTCCCTCTCCTGCTCCTGCTCCTGCTCCTGTCCCGCCTCTGCCTTTCGGTCATCTTCTTCTGTCTCCGGCTCGGGTGACTTCACAGTAACCACGGGGATGGGGTTCTTCAGACTCTCGAGTGCCAGCTTCAGGTGCAGCCGCAAGGCCTCGTTCTCCGTTTGCAGGCTGCGGATTTTGCCCTCCGCCACAAGACTGCGCTCCTCCATCATCCGCTGCATCGTGGCGACGTGATTCTGGTACTCCTCCAGCTTCTCCTCCTGATCCTTGGTGTCCTTCTCTCGCCGACGAGACTCCGAAACCGACAGCTGCAGGACGCGGATCTCCTCCGCCATGGTCACAATCTGCGCATCACGCTCCGCCGACGAAATCTGGTCTTGGTTGACGATGGCGCGAGTGCGAATGCGCTTGGCCTGGTCTGCGTAGCGAAGAGTCGACAGCGTCTCTTCGTAGTCTGATGGCGCGATGCATGCAATCATGGCCGTTTTGCTGTTGCCTCCCAGCGAATCCTTCAGCAGCCAGGTCAAAATCGAGTCTCTGTAGGGCACCACGTCCTTGTTCCTCTTCTTCGATCCCGGCTTGGCGTCCGCGAGAGCTCCAATTACCCGACCAAGGGTGGTCAGCGACTTGTTGATGTTGCTACCCTCGCGCAGTCTCTGTCCTGTCGCCTCGGTGGCCTTGGCGCGCTCGCTGCCCGCCAGATCGACCAGTCGGATGCGCGAGCTCCGCTCCGTCGTCTCGTCCGTCTCCATGTCGTGGTGGATCTGCTTCAACATTATGGTGAAGACGGCGTGACTGCGACTACTGGTGTCGTTCATCTTGGTGCTGGCTACGGTTCTCGACCTGTCTCCGGACGTCATGTAGCGCAGGATCTCGTTGAGGTTCCGAACCGGCACTTCTGTCAGGTCCTTGACGTACGGCCCGGCCGTCGGCGACTCTCTGATCTTGAGATAGTACGGCGGTTGGTTGGGCACAACGGGGACCAGGAGGTCGCGCACATGCTCGTTGTACACCTCAAAGTATGATACCCTGACGTTGTAGGATATGTTGGGCGTCTCGTTCTGCGCGGCCTCGATTCGCTCGAAGAGATCCTCACACGTTCGAGGTATCAAGCCCGGCTGGTCTGGCGTTCCCATCATGGTGTAACTCTTGCCTGAGCCCGTCTGGCCGTAGGCGAAAATGCAGGTATGGTAGCCCTCGAAGTTGTGGTCGAGGAACTCCTCGCCCAGGCTGTTGTAGACGTCCTCCTGATGCGCGTAGTGCTTTTCGTTGACGTCGTGACTCCAAAACGAGTTGTCGAACGTGAAGGACTTTTCTTCGATGATCTTTCTTGACTTGGCCTTCGTATTCGCCGGATCGTCATCATTCGGTGCCAGCAGCGTCGTCTGTTGCGTGACGGGGTCCATCTCGACTAGGCACTCGGCACCACGTTCGATCTCTGTGGCCTCGGTCAGCATTCAGTCGCCTCACGAGTCATCTTGCTCATCTTGCTGGGACCTCCTCTCTTACCTCTGGGCAGAAAGGCCCGTACGCGGACGACGACGCGGACGTTGCCCCCGTCCATTCTGACGGGCGCATCATGCGACCGCAGAGACGGGGTAGAGGCCGAAGAGTGAAGCGTCGGCATCTCAGAAACCACGGTGGGCATCAAGCGATGATCCAAGGACATTCCACGCAAGGTGGCATATAATTCATCGAGAGTCGCACGAAAGCGGTGTCGGTGTGCAGCCCACATACCAATTCAAGGTGGTCGGGCTTGTTTACTCTGTTGCCCAATTGGGAGGTGACGTGGTGGGGCCGAGTTGCCAGGGCAGTGACGCCACGCTGTTGGCTGGTGCTTGACCTCCTCCCGTCAGAAAAGGTGGTTGGGGTACATAATTATAGTACCGAAGGAGTCGGGGTGGTTGGTGTTCTGATTGAAGGAAAGAACACGGCGGCAATCGCCAGGTTGGAGGGCTGAATCGGACCATGATTGATTCATAAGAGACACCAGAAAAGAAAGAATGCGGCTGGCGCCAGCAGTGTCAAGATAGGTACCTGAGGTAGACGTAAACAGCAGGAAGTCGTCTCAAGTAAACAACAGCCTGTCAATTTGCCTGTGCACACAAACCGTCTAGCAGTCGATCATTCTAACGTAAACGCCCAACGCCACGCTTTCTATCCGCCTGTATTGAGGGCGCCTCAACTCTTAGAGAAACCTTCCATGCTGGCTTCTGTCATCTATCCCTCGCCCAACAGATCTATCGCGCAGCACTTCTGCCGTCTAATTGGTGTCTTGACTGTGAAGTATCTCTGCCACCCAGTGTTTGTTTTGCCCAGTGCGGAGTAGTCCTGGTCAAAAACCGTCGCATACTGTCGTCTATGGTCTATTCAATCCAACCTGAAAGCTTTCCGCTGTCTCGGCCCATAGCTCACGGCCGTCGAAGGCCTTTGCCAAGCAACTCCGCGCCCACTTCGGTAATCAACTTCTCCTCGGGGAACTGCTTCTTCTTGCCAAGGATTGCATCTTCTGCATCCATGGTTCTCAAAAGGTCGGCAACTTCGCTGTCGGAGGGCGCACAGTACATCAAGTTGCCGAGTGCCAGCAGCATGCCCTGTAGGGCCTCTGGGGACGACTCTTCCTGCCCAATGGCCTCCAACACCGACGCTGCCAATTCGACAGAGTCGCCGTCAGGAATAACATTCCTCGCATCGCGTCGAGCCTTGTTGTTGGCTAATGATAGGTTGAAAAGGAGCGACGACGCGGACACGCGAATGTTGTTGTGGCTATCGTCAAGGAAGCTCGATGATATCAACTGGATAATCGGCGCCCGCAGACTCTCGTTGCGAAGAATCTCCTCCGGGTAAAGTGGCGTCGAGAATAGGTTGCAAGCCATCTGCAACGTTACGAGACGTAACGCATATGGGCATTCGCTGTGCGAGTTGACATAGTCAAGAATAGCCAATACGGTTTGATGCCCCTTCTCTTCGGCGAAATAACTACTTAATCTTGCGTCCACTAATGCACACCTGAAGAGATCCATAATTAGAAATAAAATTTCAGCTGGTAATAAATAGATAGAGCTCTTAAAGAAAACTGAGAGTTAGGCTAGGTTTGGAAGGATAGTAGTTACTATATCTTATTAATAGTGAGACTTAATAAACTTTTTAAGTTCTTAGATAGTAGAATTACTTGCTACTGAATCTATCTTAGCTAATAACTTATCTAAAGGGGGTATTTTGGAATATAGAACTAGCTGTATATTTAAGTGTGGAAGATTTAAAGACTTATAGGGATATTATAGCTATACTATCTGTAGTAGAAGTTAAATATTACCTCTAAGAACTGTAAAATTAGCATTAGCCTACTTATTCTCTTTCTTACTATATAAGTATATAATAAAGGTTAGAGTTATATGCAGGTAGTTCTTACTAAGTAGGGATATAAGTTAGGCTATATTAATCTTAATAAAAATAACCTTATTACTAGCTTCTGCTAATAGGTTATTAAATATTAGGGTGATAACTCTATAAGGGGGGTAGGTTGCTAAGGTAAAGTAGATAATAGTATATAACTCTTTTGTGGATTCTAATACTGAATCTAGCTTCTGAAAGCTATAAACTACCTTTATTTTTAGTTGTAGCTTTATAGTTTAGGAAGCTAGGTGGAAGCTATTAGTAGGGGGATTTTAATTCTGTATACTGAGAATAAAGTTATTCTACTAGATTATATTAATAGTTTAATTAAGTTAAGGTATAAGTATTTTTCTGATAGGTAAGCTGAGGATAGTATTTAGTATTTTAATAATATGCTTAGAGATTCCTTTATTTAGTAGAAACTGTGTGAATAAGTTTAAGAAATTATTATAGTTATGTTTTTATAGATTATATATCTGCAGAATAATTAATAAGAAGTTTATAATAAGTAGTTTAGTAGATTATTTACCTCTATTATAAAGATTAACTATAGAGAGTTTAGAAACTTTTTAATTACCTCCTAGAGTAACTTTATTCTGCTAAGAAATATATACTCTATTAGTTAGTCTAGATAAGAGGATTTAGGTAGAATATTAATAGTATTATTATTATATATATATTCCTAACTATTTAGTTGGATAGAAGTGTAATAGATAGTATTTAGATAGAAGCTTAATATATTTTAGGATATTTAATATATAAGTCTATAGGATAAGTTATAAACTAAGAGATAAATATCTATATTAGTGAAGGGTGTAAGTAATAGTAGAGGTAAGGAGTAATATTTTCTTATTTAAACTTATAACTAAATTAATAATATAAGATAGTAGATAGAAGTGCCTATTATAAAGAATAGAGAAAAATAGGATACTAATAGTAGATTTGAGATATCTTATTAAAGTTAACACTATACTGTTATAGATAGCTTATTATATAGATATTTACTATATGAGTTAATATAGTTAAGAATAGCTAATATAGTTTAATGCTTCTTCTTTTTAGTAAAATAACTACTTAATCTTATATCTACTAATATATATCTGAAGAGATCTATAATTAGAAATAAAACTTTAGCTAGTAATAAATAGATAAAGCTTTTAAAGAAAACTGAGAGTTAGGTTAGGTCTGGAAGGATAATAGTTATTATATTTTATTAATAGTGAGACTTAATAAATTTTTTAAGTTTTTAGATAGTAGAATTACTTACTACTGAATCTATCTTAGCTAATAACTTATTTAAAGGGGGTACTTTAGAATATAGAATTAGTTATATATTTAAGTGTGAGAAATTTAGAAGATTTAAAGATTTGTGGGGATATTATAGCTATATTATCTGTAGTAGAAGTTAAATATTACCTCTGAGAGCTATAGAGTTAATATTAGCTTACTTATTCTCTTTCTTACTGCATAAGTATATAATAAAAGTTAGAGTTATATATAGGTAGTTCTTACTAAGTAGGGATATAAGTTAGGCTATATTAACCTTAATAAAAGTAGTTTTATTACTAACTTCTACTAATAGGTTATTAAATATTAGGATAATAATTCTATAAGGAGAGTAAGTTATTAAAATAAAATAGATAATAATATATAACTTTTTTATAGATTCTAATACTAAATCTAGCTCCTAAAAGCTATAAACTATCTTTACTTTTAGCTGTAGTTTTATAGTTTAGAAAGCTAAGTGGAAGTTATTAGTAGGGAGATTTTAGTTCTATATACTAAGAATAAAGCTATTCTACTAGATTATATTAATAGTTTAATTAAGTTGAGGTATAAATATTCTTCTAATAGGTAAGCTGAGGATAGTATTTAGTATTTTGATAATATATTTAGGGATCCTTTTATTTAGTAGAAACTATATAAATAAGTCTGAGAAATTATTATAGTTATATTTCTATAGATTATATACCTGCAGAATAATTAATAAGAAGCTTATAATAAATAGTCTAGTAGATTACCTACCTCTATTATAAAGATTAGTTACAGAGAGTCTAGGAACTCTTTAATTACCTCCTGGGGTAACTCTATTCTACTGAGAAATATATACTCTATTAGCTAGCCTAGATAAGAAGATCTAGGTAGAATATTAATAATACTACTATTATATATATACTCCCAACCGTTCAGTTGGATAGAAGTATGATAGATAGTATCTAGATGGAAGCTTAGTATACCCTGGGATATTTGATACGTAAGTCTATAGGATAAATTATAGACTAAGAGATATATATCTATATTAGTGAAGGGTGTAAATAACAGTAGAGGTAAGGAGTGACATTTTCTTATTCAAACTTATAACTAAATTAACAATACGAAGTAGTAGACAGAAGTGCCTATCACGAAGGATAGAGAAAAATAGGGTGCTGATGGCAGATTCGAGATATCTTGTCAAAGTCAACACCACGCTGTTATAGACAGCTTACTGTTGAAGGCAACAAAGGCTTCGTCACGCTGTCACAGTCAACAGCGAGAAGCTTCCAGCCGGCACGGCAAGAGATGGCTGACGCCACACTGTGGCTGTTCTCGCCGGCGTTGATGATTCAGACTTTGGAGAGAATTGAAATGCTTACATAATGACACACGCGCAACCCAAGATTAGCAAACTGTCAGATTTAGCAGGGGTTCTCTTGATTTTTTGATGACCTTGAACGAAAATCTGCAATTCCATGTCTCCAGCTCGGAGGCGAGCCCCCTTCCCCGTTGAGGCCAACATCCACCCACGACCAAAACGTCCCTTGCCTTGTATTTCCTCCCACCTACCCTACCATACCTTACCTCACTTGCCTTAGCCTGAACGACCTACATATACGGATTCTCGTGTCCAAAACTTTCACACCTCTCTGATGTTCGTTGCATAAACATCCCGTCCGCTCTTTTTCTTCGGCCGCTCGTACCTCTTCTTCGAGTCGCCGAGCTTCCTTTGTACTTGGGCACTCGGTTCAGTCCGCTCCTTTGTCCTCTCCGACAGCGACGTACCGTAACTCGGATGCGTCACCTTGTGTTCCCTTGAGCCTTAATTCTTTGCTCTCCACGACACGCGACCAATGCGAAGAACATCAGTGTCGCTGCCGACGAAGCAACCAGCGCGAGACCCTCACGAGAAACCCGGACGCTTCGCTCCTGCCAACCGCAAGACTGGTCTCTTTGCCAGCCTCAGAAACATGTCGCAAGCACAGAAAACCAGGTGGATGAGGACGGGCGCCATCGCCTTCTTCGTCGTCTTGATGTTCTGGTACCTCTCTCCTAGAGGGGTCAATGTCAACGGAGGACGTACGTCATGAGCGGTATCTTTGCGACAAGTCGGATGCTGACCCTGTTCCCATAGTCGCGGCCGGTGGCTCTGGCGGCCAAGTTGCTGCCGATGCTTCGTATGGTACCGAAAAGTGCACGCAGTCGAGCTCCAAGTCGAAGCCCATCGTCCAGTATGTCCTCATGATCGATGCCGGCAGCACTGGGTCCCGTATCCACGTCTACAAATTCAACAACTGCGGCTCCACCCCTGAGCTTGAGCACGAAGAGTTCAAGATGACCGAAAAGTCGGTCGGTGGTCTCAGCAAGTACAAGGACGACCCCCAGGCCGCGGCCAAGACCCTCGATGCCCTCATGGAGGTCGCCATGAAGAACGTTCCCGACAAGCTCAAAGCATGCAGCCCCGTGGCCGTGAAAGCGACAGCTGGTCTCCGCATGGTCGGTGCCGAGAACGCCGAGAAGATCCTTGATGCTGTCCGCACCCACCTCGAGACCAACTATCCCTTCCCCGTCGTCAGCAAGCAGGAAAATGGCGTTGCCATCATGGACGGCGCCGATGAGGGTGTGTACGCCTGGATCACGACCAACTACCTCCTCGGTAAGATCGGCGGCCCCGACAAGAGCCCCACTGCCGCCGTCTTCGATCTCGGCGGTGG
Organism: Colletotrichum lindemuthianum; assembly: GCA_001693025.2. Taxonomy (NCBI): domain Eukaryota; kingdom Fungi; phylum Ascomycota; class Sordariomycetes; order Glomerellales; family Glomerellaceae; genus Colletotrichum; species Colletotrichum lindemuthianum. The sequence goes on along the minus strand of MASP02000067.1, from coordinate 180,301 downwards.
TTCGACGCAAATCGTCTTCCAGCCTACGTTTAAGGGAGCGCCGGAGGGTGGCATGCCCGAGAAGCTCGCGGAGGGTGACCACAAGTACGACCTCAAGTTTGGCGGTCAGCAGTTCGAGCTCTACCAGCACTCTCACTTGGGCTACGGTTTGATGAGCGCCCGTAAGGCCGTTCACAAGACTCTGGTCAACGACATGTTCGAGAGCAAGAAGTCCGACGACAGCTGGGTCAAGCGCCCTATCGTTCATCCCTGCATCGCTCCCGGCATGGTCAAGGAGGTCGAAGTCGAATTCGAGGATAACCACCCGCTTGGCAAGACCGTCACATTTAACATGACCGGTCCCTCTCAGCCCGCCCCGGCGCAGTGCCGCAACCTCGCTGAGAAGATCCTGAAGAAGGATGAGAGCTGCAAGCTTGCCCCTTGCTCCTTCAACGGTGTTCACCAGCCTTCGCTGGCCAAGACCTTCTCGCGTGAGGATGTGTACATCTTTTCTTACTTTTACGATCGCACCAAGCCTCTCGGCATGCCCGACTCCTTTACCCTTCGAGAGATGCACGATCTGACCAACTCTGTCTGCGGTGGCGCCGACTCATGGGATGTCTTTTCTAGCGTCCCCGATGCGCTCAAGGAGCTCCAGGACCGTCCTGAACACTGCCTCGACCTGAACTTCATGATGGCTCTCCTCCACACCGGTTACGAGATGCCTATTGACCGTGAGGTCAAGATCGCCAAGAAGATCAAGGGCAACGAGCTTGGCTGGTGCCTTGGCGCCAGGTATGTGTCCTTGGATTCACCATCATGCCCACGCTAACATCTTCACAGTTTGCCCCTTCTCTCCCCAGGCTCTGGCTGGGAGTGCAGAGTCAACCAGGTCAACTAGTCACCCTCATAAACACAAAATGCGCAGGCCCCCACTGTACTGTATTGGCTGGTGAGTACTATTATAGACTTTTAATTCCACGACAGAACCGGGAATGTATGTTCGATTACGAGTGGAGGATTACGAGGTCACACGACAGGTGCAACTGTGCATCGATACACAGACCAATATGCGGGCGTTTCATGTCTTGATATGGTTTCCAGGTATTAGGATTACAGGCTCGTTGAGATGAACGAAGCCATGCTACAATAAACTCGCTCTCTGGATATCACTTGAAGCTCAGATCAAAGCGGCGCAGCTACCATGCTCAACACGTCCTCAATCACGTCTTCTGGGCTAATGCCCTCGAGGATGGACTCAATGGCCTCCAACTGGCTCCCCCATTGCATGCTGCGTTCCTGTCGAGGGTGCACGATGCGTACTCGATGCAAGTAGACTTTCCTCGCAGCCAAATGTACGAGTGCGGGTGTGGCAAAGTCTAGGCTGTGCAGTGGTGCCAGACACTTGAGCAGCTGCTCAAAGTGTTTTGTTGCCGACGGCTCAATGCCACCGGCCACGGCGCGGTGCATTCTCAAATATGAGACAACATTCATCTGGTGCCGCGTCACATCCACCTCGATTTGTACTTCTCTGCTGAGCTTGGCCAAAGCCGCAATATCCTATGGCGGTCAGCATCTGCCTCTCACTTCGGCACACATGAGGGACTTACTCCTTCGCTGAATAGCGGATCGTCGGCGAGTGGCGGCACGTCACCGTGGGTACTCTTCTTCAGCACGCTCTCGGTGCTGGCTGTCTCGGCGCCATCGGCCGCATCGTACGCCTCATCCAGGTTTGGAAATCCATCATCGGGATCGTGCCAGTGGGCAATGAAGAAGTAGTCATTCAGATGCAGCGTAACATGCGCCTGCCCGCCGCTCTCCGAACCCAGTGCCGCAATGAAGAGGAACTGCTTGGGGGCCGTCTGGACCGAAGTGCGGGTGAAGATGCGGCGAGTGCGCAGGAGCTCGAGAACCTGGATCTGCACCGTTTTCGGGGCGCGGTCGAGGTTACGGGCGACGATAACGTTGGCGATGGAGGAGTTGCCGGCAGTCCCTGGGCCGGTCGGGCTCGAAGCCGTGACGGACGTCAGGGGCGAAATCCCGGCTCGGGAGAAGTAGGATTCGTTGCGGGTGCGGAGGGGAGAGCCCGATCTGGCCGCTGCAAGGGATTGAGGTGTGAGAATGGACGATGCAAAGTCTTCGAGACTGGTTTGAGGTGTACAGTCCACCACGGCACACTTCAGGCCGAATATCTTGGTTGCAATCTGGAAAAGCGTCAGAGATGATGGCGTGAATGGTACAACGTGGGAAGTCTACACTTACCAGCTGCAGCTCCTCGACGAGTTCATTGAGAGCGACCGGCGGGGTGCTGACGATGCAGTGCTCGCGGTTGACCAGGCAAAGCAGAGCGGCCAGCTCCAAATCACTCAGGCCATGGACCTTTGTCAGAAGAACTCCTTCATCCGCCATGAGGACTAAAAATTGAAGGATTTGTTGAAGATATCATCAACTCATGCTGGGCCGAATTTGTACTCTTACGGAGTCTGCGTCCACTGCGACATGTAAGGCGAGGCGGTGACGGTCGGATACTGTACTGCGATGCAAGTCGCTAGACTGTGTTGCTCGGTCATCTGGACCGGACGTTTGTTGCGATGAGAGAGGAATAATACCACACAGTAAGGTATTGGCGTCATGCACGAATGCCTTAGCTAAGCATCAGAGTCGGGCGACCAGAGGAAGCTGCTGCACCTGCGCATGCCTACGCCCACAGGCGCTTCACCGGGCTCACCATTTACGTCAGCCACAGACAGTAGCAGCTGCGCACCTTCCTGGCTGGACCCAGTTGCCCCAGCAGCTCTTTGATAGGCTGAAACTCGCAAATGTGAGAGCTCGTCAGTACCGCCTACTTCCCTGTCGACCTCCACCATCACTGTCCGCTGCCATCGATCTATCGACTGCTCATGCTGCGCTCGACACCGCAACCCAACCAACCACCCCTGACGCAGCACCGGTCCGTTTTCGATCACTCTTACCTCCGAATCGATACACGACCCATTCGCGACGCTCAACTGCACCTTATCCTCACGCAGTCGACCACAATCATCTGCCAGGGTTTTCCTCTCCCCATCACACACTCCACAGAGGACTAGACGAAGCTAGATCCAAGATGTCGTCAAGAAAGAAGGTCCTCCTGAAGGTGCGCTTGACTAGTGTCCCCAGAACATCGCGTGCGGTATAGTTGACAAATGGGAATTGCAGGTTATTATCCTCGGCGACAGTGGCGTTGGAAAGACTAGCCTGATGAACCAATATGTGAGTTATCTCGCAATCATCCAGCAGCAAGTCGACTACAAATGGGACCGACCGCAGAGACAGCGACTGCTAGAAGCCTAGATAGCACACATGCTGACCCCGACTTCTTGCGCAACAGGTCAACAAGAAGTTCAGCGCGAGCTACAAGGCCACGATCGGCGCCGATTTCCTGACCCGCGAGGTCCTCGTTGACGACCGACAAGTGACGATGCAGGTAGGAGAACACCGGTCGCACGTCCGATTGCAGCAAGAGAACGATACTGATTGACGGTAGCTTTGGGATACCGCAGGCCAAGAGCGCTTCCAGTCGCTCGGTGTTGCTTTCTACCGTGGTGCCGACTGCTGCGTGCTCGTCTACGATGTGAACAACTCCAAGAGTTTCGATGCTCTCGATAGCTGGAGGGATGAGTTCTTGATTCAGGCGTCACCGCGAGACCCCGATAACTTCCCTTTCGTGAGGATTGCGGTTTTGGACCATGATGGTAATCTTTGCTGATACCCCACAGGTCGTGCTTGGAAACAAGATTGATGTCGAAGAGAGCAAGAGAGTAGTTAGTATCCTGTTGCTGTGCAGCACAGAAGCCCGCCTAACGCCTCGACAGATCTCTACCAAGCGTGCCATGACTTTCTGCCAGTCTAAAGGCGGAATTCCCTACTTCGAGACGAGTGCTAAGGAGGCTATCAACGTCGAACAGGCTTTCGAGGGTGAGTTGCGCCACTAAACCCAATATTAGAACAGTTACTAACAGTAGCAGTCATCGCTCGCAATGCTCTCGCTCAGGAGGAGTCGGAAGAATTCAGCGGAGACTACCAGGATGTCATCAATATTCCCATTGAGAACCCGCGCGACGGCTGCGCCTGCTAAGGAGCTGCAATGAGAACATGGTTTATGTAAGCGAGTATAAGATTCATGTGCCGTGGTAGCATATCCTGCATTGGTGCTAAGAGGATTGTTTAACTTTCTTAATTATGACTAATCGAAATTGTCCGAAAAGTACCAACATCGGTGGTCATGGGTGGGAATGATTGGACATTGTCGAACTATTCACTGGTACCGGTGACGAGGCTTCAAGCATACATGCTTGACTACTAGGGCCTTGAGATCGATAATGGCCATCAGCATGCCGAAGTACACTGTCGCTTGAGGCCGGTCGGCTATCATGGCTGGCAGCGATGGTATTATGTGAATAAAAAACTGTATCGTGTCTCTGTACCAAACAAGTGGGCCTAGTAATCGAATTATTGAATCCATACGGAGTACGCAGTACATAAACATGATATTCAGGTTCCTTTGAGAACGCCCACAATGTGGCTGGAGATCATGCTGTAGCCCCTCTGCCGACTTCGCTCAAACGGCAATATCCAGAGTTGCACTAGGACCAACATCTGGGAACTGGCACTTCATTCCGACACGGCGAGACCCCTAGCCTGCAGAACAATTCACTACCAACCTTACGTTGCAGTTGGTCGTACGCGGTGGCATCAATGCCGTCAGCCTAGCCAACGAAGAACTGGACCTCGTGGTGATGGACCCCGTGGGTCTTGGCATTGAATACCTAGGTAGGTCGAAAGTGACTGCGCCAGTGTCTACGGTAATAGGGGAGGCTGAGACCGCCACAGCACGCGTGAGGCATGTCCCCAATTGGCCGGCTGGGGCACTTGGGACGAGTGAGGTGCTGTAGCACAGGGGATTGATTACCTACAGCGGGTATTCGTCCGTGCAGTTGAAACCACCACCCCCCTTCCCGTCCCTTTTTTTGGTGAAAGGAGATAGACGACGTTGGTTGGGGGGCCATCAGCAATTTGACACGACGCAAGTATTACTTGCTCTCGCACCACCTCCCAGGAAAAAGAAACGAGGAATCGAGCGCTGAAGAAGCCAATCCGACGGCCGACCACGCGGTATTCTGCTCGAGACTCACTGCACTGTGTGGATGAAATTGGACCTCGACACTGGGTAATTCCGGAAGGTCCCTTAGCTACTGCCGAACGACGTAATACGGAGATCGTTCGGGTGCGGTAAACGGCAGGTTCGTGCCGTGGAGTGGGCGCCGAGTCGCTTCGCAATCGTTGTTCGAAATCTCGCGCTCGGCGACGGAGCCTCCGGATATTCCCCCCCTTTTGTTCTCCTTTGGTTTTGTTCCCAAGTCACGGGCATCATTCTTCTCCGAGCCGGCCATCCTCTAGGTGAGCAGACCAATGCCTGCGGAGGAGAAGACTTCCAACGAGCACGAAACGACGGTCGAGAGCCCTCCACTGCGATCGCGGCGACGACGAAGACGAGATGGCGCCGAGCGAGCCGATGATACCTGCGGCGACAGCGCCCGACCGCCACGGACGAGACGCGGCGGCGAGGAGGTCGTTTTCGCGGGATAGGTTGAGCGCCTCGGTCACGTCGACGCACAGGTCGAGGTCGACAGTGCGGTCGTCCGGATGGCAGGCCAAGATGGGATTGGCGGGGGTCGCGAGGAGGACGCTGGGGATATCGTTGCTGCTCGTGACGGTGCTGCTGTGGACGGTGTCCAACTTCCTGGCATCGGTAAGATATGGCGTTGTCCTGGCTGCATTTCGTCTTGGTGGAAGGTGTGTGTGGCTGACTGGTTCGGGGGCGCATAGTACATTTTCTCGGATCACTCGTACGACAAGCCATTCTTTGTGGTGTATATGAACACGTCCGTGTTCGCGGTGTCCCTCATCCCGATGCTGGTCAAGTTCCTGATGGCGCACGGCGTCGCAGCGCTGAGGCATGAGGCGATGGTGGTATGGAACGAGCAGCGGTTCGGCAAGGCGGGGCTCAAGACGGAAGGGGACGAGGAGGACAGCGTGGTGGGGGAGAGGCTGCTCGTCGACGACGAACCGATGATGGAGATGGAGGGGTTTGACCCGAGCGTCGAGCGGCTTACGTTCCGGGAGACGGCCATCATCAGCTTGGAGTTTTGCATGCTGTGGTTCTTTGCCAACTACTTTGCGTCGGCGTGCTTGGAGTACACGAGCGTCGGCAGCGTCACGATTCTCAACTCGACGAGCAGCGTCTGGACCTTGGTCTTTTGCGCGCTGATGAAGGTCGAGGGGTTCACGGTGCGCAAGTTCATCGGTGTTCTGGCCTCGCTGACGGGAATCGTCCTCATCTCGACGGTGGATCTGTCCGGGTCGAGCGACGAGAACCGAGGATCCTTCCCGCACAAGACCACGGGTCAAATTGCGATTGGGGATTTGATGGCCTTTGTCAGTGCCATCATCTACGGTCTGTACGTGACTGTGATGAAGAGGAGGGTTGGCAACGAGGACAGGGTGAACATGCCGCTATTCTTTGGGCTAGTCGGGCTGTTTAATGTTTTGTTCCTCTGGCCAGTGTTTTTTATCTTCCATCACACGGGGCTTGAGCCGGTGAGTATCGACGATTGTTGGGTGACGACACCGAATTCTGACGGGTTTGCAGTTCCAACTACCTCCAACCGGCAAGATCTGGGCCATCGTCATTAGCAACTCTCTGTCGTCATTCATAAGCGACATGTCATGGGCGTACGCCATGCTGCTCACGACGCCGCTGGTCGTGACTGTCGGCCTGTCGCTGACGATTCCCCTGTCGCTCATCGGAGAGATGATCCAGTACTCGCAGTATTCCAGCTGGATCTACTGGGTCGGCGCGGCGGTGGTGCTCATCTCGTTCCTGTTCATCAACCACGAGAGCCACGAAGATGAGTCGGGCGACAGCGCCCCCGAGGCAGGATCTCGGACGGCTCATTTATAGACGATGCTGGATTGACACATCAGGGAGAGGAACCATTTCTCGCATGGGCAGAGGCGTTTTGAGGTTAGAGTGCCTAGAGCAAGGATATGAGCACAGCATCTGCTCTCCGCCTCAGTAATATCTATACTATTTACCCTTGACTATTTCATCCTTCAATTTTGGGATGCTGTAATTCTGCGATCGTGTGATCCCTGGTCCAATAAGCTGTGAAGTCAATCCCGAGCGACGTGAAACTTGATGTGGTAAAAAGTAGAGCTCGTCCGTCAGGTTGACAGCGACATGATCAGGAATCGTGAGCTCTACGACTCATGCCTTTGGCATCGTGCACCTGCGCCATCATCTTGGCAATATGGCCAAACCACACGGTCCCAGGTGTCCCAGTCAACGGAGACGACAGAGGTGACGGAGGAAGCTATCAGATGATGCGGTGTGGGTAATCTGCAGGTGTCACTGGGGAGGGCTTAACGCGAGGAGAGCTTGGTCCGGTTCCTTGCCGTGACTGGATAGAAAAGCCAAGGTTTGGACCCGGGAGGACATGGCGCAGTGAGAAGGGAGGGGAAGAAAAACGGGATTCCTGAGAATGCCATGGTTAGGATTTCGAAAAGACGATGTTTGCTCGTTTCGGGATGTGATCGGCACGAGGAGCCACGCAACCGATTTCGCCGCCGCCCAGCCCTTAGGTTGGGGCATTTTGTTCCCACTGGCAGGAAAGATGCTCTTGCCTCTCTGCTTGGCGAATACGACAGTCGCCCATCCTTGATGCGCTGGGCTCCCCTGCCTCCGTTGTTGATAGAGTTGCGGGACAGCAAAGTCTGCTGAGGTTATTTGGTCAGTGGGCAGAAACTGTGTTTTTCGATGCATCTTGGACAGCATGAAAGACAAGAATAGAATGTGCCGTGAGACGCACATACCTCGCTCGCTACATACAGAGGAACGTCAAGCCCGGGTGGACTATGTGACGGAAGTGATGACGGGCAAAGTGATCGATCTTTGGAGCATGTGCTACGTAAGGGGCACGTACCTCATAGACTGCCAAGTGTTTCTCTTCCCATCGATTCTGTAAGCAAGCACCCAGACCACTGGTTAAGTACTCTCTATACATGCACTACTGCGAATACTTATGGAAGGGCCTATCCCGAGTTTACGGTTTCCTTGGGCATGCCGTGGGCGTCTTAAGTCAGGTGTCTCTCTCCTCTGCCTACCTAGGTACCTTAGCGTCTGCTCGGGCAGGTGCTCCCCAGCAGCACCAGTAGAGCCCAATGACAACCACAACCGGAGAGCTCCTTCTGTTCTTCGATGGCTGTTGCTCTTCCCGATGGCTGTTGCTGACTACTACGTATGCGAATGGCACCGAGCGGGAAAGAGCACAGAGTTGCATTTGGCAGTGGTCCATGAGGTCCAGCCCGGCGGAAAAGTGGTCCTTGGAAATGCACACATTCTGTATCCGTACTCAGATGTGCGTCGTTTTTGCATGGGGCAAGACCGCGACAGCGACAATATGCCCAGTCTTGCCAGGCAAAAAAAAAACCATGGGCCCCTGATCCTGACTTTGACGTTCCCTTCCCCGAGCCCGCCCACTCACGGTTGCAGCTCTTCCAGGTCCCCATCGCATCCCCCGCTCCCTCGTCTCTCTTGACTGATCAAGGTTCCCTGGACGTGGATCCTCGTCATATGCTCACCCCACGTATTGCATTGCACTGCATTGCACCGCACCGCGCGGCTTCTCGGTGCTCTTTTTCATTTTGTTTAGTATTCTCTTCTCGAGCCTGATCAGCAGTCGAAATACCTTTTGCCGCAGTCGTGACCCGACAGCCGACAGGGGTGTCTCGCAAATCTGATGGCCGTTGCTTAGTCGTGAAGAGGAAGTCATCAGGCGTAGCCTAGTATACCTACGCAAACGAAGACGATATAATTCCTCTCTGGTCATAACCCTTTCCCCCCTAGCAAGTCAACACTAGTTTACTCCTACTTTTAGTACAGACATCAAGTCACCCTTTATTCCTTCTTCCAGATCCCACACTTGTGTCTCTTGACTCACCCAAACCCACGGGACTGTCTTCAGACTGCCATTCCACGATCGGAAAGGCTAGCTTCTTCCGCCTCTGTCTGATAGACTTCCTTTCTCCCCTTGTCAGATCGAAGACTGACATGGTATATTCCGGACTGCTCCCCTGTCCCGCACATCTACAAACCCGGCGATAGCAAGCCGCCTCTTGGGTCCCATCTCTCACATAGTTTGGGCTCGGGTGGCCCTTCTGGCTTTAGTCCGGATGGCCGCTCTGGCGATTTCTTTGCTTTCCCTCCTCCCCTTACCCATCGACGCCATACGGACTGCCCTTTCCTGGCCGTTGCTACCATCTACCAGGGCAACTTCTCACTGGCTTGTTCGTCTGAGATCTGCCTTCCTAGCGGCATAAACAACAGCCGCAGCCCGATCACTAGACAACACCGTCTGTTGAGGATCGACGCTACGGCTGCCGCTTCTGGCTTCTTTTCACTCTGCCCGTCCCTTCCTCCTTCGCTTCGTTTCTTCGCATTCACCGTTTTGTTTTGTTTTTTGCAATTCGGAAGTAGAGAATAGAAGTGCAGGACGGCAAGAAAAGCGTCTACTAGGACTGCCGCCGCCCTATCGAAATAGAGCCATCGTCTATCCTTCTGTCCTCACAAGCATCGGTTTTGATATCTTTGTCACCCCAAGCTATCTCCCAACGTCGTCCTAAAACAGGCCTACTCATCATTCGGCTGTTGATCTCTCCTCGGTCTTGTCCCAGATCTTCCGCCGAAGCTACCCTATGGTTTACGCCACCTGTCCGCAACCTGTACGCCTCCCATAAGTCACCGCACCTCTCTGCAAACACTGCACATCGGCGCGCCTCGACAACGTCGTGACGATGACTTCGCAGAGCACACTGCCAGCAGGAGAGGTCCAACGACCACTGGCAGAGTCGATCGCTGCTGCGACCCGGTCCGTCCATGCGAAGCTTAACAAGTTGATCATCGCTCGACTGCCTCTGGCGATCCCTCCCCAATCTGCCGACCCCTCAATCTACGTCTCTGGTCTGCTTCATATTGCGCCAATCTACATCACCTTCGAATCGCTATGGAAAGAGATTGCAGACTTGCCACGGCCGGTCGAGGCAGTTGCTTCACAGCCTTCTTTGGGTGTATATGCTTCAAACGTCGGCCCCTCGTCGAACCACCGAGCCAGGAAATCCGACCACGTTCACTCCCTATTGGCGTCTCTGTATTTTCCTGGGCTGATGCGCTCTGATCGGTTGCGATCAGACATTGCTTCTCTCACGGGATGGTCGTCAGAAGTCGTCGACGAGCATCTGAAGTCAGTCGCCACATCAGGACCACTCAGCGACTTCGTCAGCCACTTGCAGCGCATAGTCGAAAAAAAGCCTCATGTCTTGCTGGCTTATTCGTACATCTTGTTTATGGCGTTATTTGCTGGAGGGAGATTCATAAGAGCTACTCTTGAATCCGCAGGCCACGAATTTTGGGAACGAGTGCCATCACCAATTTCACCGACTCAGACGAGGTGTCAGCAGCGCCGACCCAGCCAACATTTTGAGAACTATGTCGTTCCCGGCCCTGTCGATCTTGAGCGAGGAGGACACGAGACGTTTATGGTTGCCGATAAGCACTCGCGGCACTCACTGCCTCTGAGCTTCTTCCACTTCGCAACGCCTCTCGATGGAGAGGATCTCAAGAAGGAGTTCAAGAGACGGCTAGCCGAGTCCGAGGATGTTCTCACTCCTCGGCAGAGGAACGACATTGTCCACGAGGCGAAGCACATATTTGACAGCATGCTGCAACTTGTTAGTCGGCTCGACGATGTGTGCGAGACACCCATGGACGAACAGCCAACCGTTGCGGCAGTTCGGAGGTCCTCGTGGAGCCGTACGCGCGCGCGAGACAGCGTGGCTGTGGCCCGAGAAAGGCGGTCAAGAGCACCTTCTCGAGACTTTGAAGATGACGACGGGAAGAAGACATGGCTTTGCAAGCATGAATGGCTGCAAAAGTCCAAGATGGGAGACGACACTGTCCCGAATGCCGCCGGCGTGCAGCCACCCGCTTGCTGTCCAGCCTCCAAGTCTATGAGGTTTGAAGCAGAACTGCCGGTTCCAGACAGAGGTGAAAGCCGCAAGGCATTCACTACGGACGGCGCGGCTGACGTACCGTTCCTCAGAATGAAGACGCCGGCGCGACCTCTCCGCGCTCTGATTCATAACATCATCATTGTGGCAGGACTGGCGGCCGTCGTGGGCATGTTTTTCCTCACTAGCCGGCCAGTAGGTAGCACCTTGGAATTGGGAGGGTAGGAAAGAGCATGGAGCATGGCGTTTGGGACGTTTTGATTCAGGATACCACATGGGAAAGGAACACGATACCCCCCTATATGCCTTCTTGGTGCTTTGCAGTGGATAGTCGATAACACCAAGGCGCGCTACATGACCTAGAACCGTACAAAGTAACAAACCAGTCAATTCACATACTTAAAAAACAACACGAAACCGTTGCTCAAATGTGTCTCATAATACTAACTTTTGTAGAACCATGGTATCTATGGGGGGGGGGGGGGCGTCTTGCCCGGAACAACGCTATGCAACGCCAAAAACTCCTGTTCTCCATACAACTTACCAATCTCGTCATTCTCGCCTTGACCAAGCGCCAAAGCATCGTCAGTACTCAAAATCCCTCGGTGTCTCATCCTTTGGAGGCAAACCTTCTCGCGGGAAACAAAAGAGTGGTGGTTCAGCATTCCGAGTGCATGTCATCGTCATCATCCCAGTCGTCAGCAACGTCGGCCCACCCGGCCATGTATCGCCGCCCACCGAATTCGCCTCCCGTTCTGAGGTCCCATGCCGGTCCGCGACCGCCGGTGCCGTCGTCCTCTTCCTGCCAGTGACGGACCATGTGGTCATCCGAGATGGTGACGAGTTTACCCTCGTTAGTCCAGCTCAGGCCCGTGACCTCGCGGCGGTGACCGCGGATCAAGGGCGTGCCGTTGCGAACTATCGGGACCTGGCCCGCCGGGGTCCTCGAGGGGTGGGCGGCTTCTGAAGCCGGAGCTTGAGGGAGGTGGCTCTGCGTGTCCCATTGCTCGCGCATCATGCTCTCGTCAGTGGGAAAGAGGACGGCGCATTTGTCGGTGCTGCCGACGGCAAGGAGCTCTACCCCGGATACCGAGACGGGTCGCAAGGCGCAGCGCACGTAGAAGGACTTGACGTGAAAGAGATCGTGTTTAAAACCATAAAGCGGGGGCAGGCCCGAGACCGCGTGGCCTTGTTTCTGTCGTGGGGGCTTGGTCGACAGCTCAGGGGCGTGGCCAAGCATGAGGTGCGCTGTGGAGTAGGCGTACACGGTGTTGTCCTTGCAGACAGCGTATAGACGAGATGCGTCTGTGCTGAGAGCGAGTGAGGTGACACCATACGGACGCCAGCAGTGCGTTGCTGGTTCAGCTGTGATGGCCAGGGGTATGGGGTCCCTATTGCGAGGGGTAATGTAACGCGTGTCCCAGAGCTTGATGCAGGCGTTGGCTTCCGAAGCGGAAAGGAGTAGGTGCTCGTGGCCGGAGGGCATGTACTGAAGGGCTGTGACGGAAGCGGGCGATGTGGTGTTTTCGACGATTCGCAGGTGGGCGTTGTCGATGGTGTTCGTGGTCCGGGCCCAAACAGGAGGGCTGTTGCGGTCTCGATGGATGATGCCCGGCGGGCCGCGAGTCGAAAAGGCAGTAGCAGGAGTTGCGCAGCAGCGTAGGTCCCAGATCTGGATCTTGCCGTCCCTGTCCGAGGTGGCGATAACATTCCCGTTCGCCTGCCCTGGCTGGAACTCGACACGTCGCATGGACTGGAAGTGACCGCCGTTGAGCTCTGCTGCAACGGTTTGGGTCATGACGTCGAAGATCTTGCCAGACCGGTCGCCACAGGCGCTGGCGAGACGCATGTCGTCTTTTGAGAAGGCGAGGTCCATGAGGGCATTGTCGTGAGCGTGCATAATAATCTCTACTTTTGGTTTGGGGGTTGCCCCTACGGGGGTAGTGTTTGTGTCAAAGAAACGAATAAATCCTTCTTCGTCGCCAACTGCTGTTATAGGGGCATCTGAGTACAACAGTTAGCCAACATTGCGAGTGATTAGAAGGGAATCTCTTACTATTGCAACTTGCCAGACTGAAAGGAATAGTATTCGCTTGAGTCAGATGAGCGTTACACATGTGAGTATCAGTGTTCTTGCTCCAAAAAGCCGCTGTGCTTGCTCTCCAATCTGCGCCCTGTCAGAAGATGACTTGAACACAGTGGCCTGGTCTAACTCACCCGAGGCTGGGTATTCAAACCGTTCACGCCCAGGTCTGGGTGTGCTACCCTGCTCTCTCAATAATAGCTGAGCACCGAACCCGCGGTTGCGAAGCTTGAGTACCGGTTGTGGTTGATAATTAGGGACAGACTGGGAAATGTTAGCCAGAGGTCAGAGGTCCACATTACAGATGGGGGTTGGTTCATACAAGCAATTCTTTGGAAGGGAGAGAAAGCCTCGCTGAAGATGATGGAGGCTTACTCTTGCCGGAAACCTGAACGCCTGCACGATTGCATTTGAAATAGTCGATCTGAAATCTGTTAGCACGGAGAAAGCCCAACTACGCCGGTGTTCTTACCAATGTTGGCCTAGTCTTACTTTCCAATCCCATGGATGCGAAATTACAGGCTGTCATGGAACTGAGCTTGCGAGCGAATTCATCAGAAGATGTCTGTTGTCCGCCTGAATGTCCTCTTCCAAGAGTATGCAGACGAGCCGTGGGGGAGTACAGCTCAGGCGAGCCCATGATGTGGTCTTCTCCCCTGTTCTCCTCAAGAAACAGAGACCTGGCGATAGGACTATGTTCCAATGACGAGTTCTCTTCCCCCAATTCCTCCTCCAGTTGCCTGGAGTGTCTCATGTCGGCGGTACGAGATGTTTGTGGCAACTTCATCGGTATGGCATCGACGATGCTTCGCTTCCTCTTTCTTGGACCACTTTCACTGTCCAAAGGTGACAGAAGGCTGGTGTCTGGGGCGGGGGAAATTGGCTCGGCAGCAAGACGAGACTGTGGTGTAGGCTGAGCATTAATGGCAGACCTGCCCACCTCAGCTAAGGCCTGCCTTGAGCTTTGCGGGTGCCCTCGAGGAGTGAAGAATCGCTTAAACTTTCTCGGCGTCAGGACGGCTTTGCGCCTCTCCTTGAGGATATTTCGCTGCGGTGATGAGGACGGAAGTGGTGGTGACGAGGCAGGGAGGAGGCCATCGCTTGGTGGCGGACTGGCCATGCCCCCACGGTAAGGCATGATGACGATGCGATCGATGCTGATTCAATGGTGAGTACGACACACAAGTAGTAAACAAAGAAGAAAAAGAAGTGATTCCGATTAAGAGGGTATCCTCAGATTAGTCTGTGGGTAGTTTCCAGGGTGGGTTTGCAGGTGCAGGGTGATGAATGGCGATTTGACGAGGGGGGGGGGAAGGGAAAGGCAGACTTGTGGCTGACGTCGTGATTCACTGGGCCGCCTTCCGCGTCCATAACGCGATGGTGCGCGACGCGGCAAGGGACGGGAGTCCACTCGCGTTAAGTGGCTCCGAGGGTGAATTGAGATGGACCCACTCTAGAGTGCACCGGGACCAATCGGTTGCATCTTCAGCACACAGTGATTTTTGACAGTGCTATCGGATTACTAATGCAGGTCCCTGGCTCCGCTATTGCTTATCTTCCCAAAATTTTCTGAATGTGTGAAATGCCTTGCTGCTGGCGGGGCGCTATAGAGAGCGAGAGGCCTTCTCTGCAAAGCCACAGCGAACGGACGGTCGCAGACTCTCGCACTCACCCACCAACTTTGAAAGTTCTGTCGTCGCCGAACCGTCCGTGAAGATGGCGATCCAGAAAAAGCACGGAAAGGGACGTTTGGATAAGTGGTATAGGCTCGCCAAGGAGAAGGGGTACCGTGCCAGAGCTGCCTTCAAGCTGATCCAGCTGAACAAAAAGTATGGTTTCTTGGAGAAGAGCAAGGTCGTCGTCGATCTTTGCGCTGCGCCTGGTGTAAGTTTGTGCCACTCGACAGTCAGTCTCGCAGAAACATCTTTTAACATGGGGATTTCAGTCTTGGTGTCAGGTCGCAGCCGAAACCTGCCCCGTCGGCGCCTTGATCGTTGGTGTCGATTTGTCCCCAATCAAGGCGATCCCCAAGGTCATTACCTTCCAGAGCGATATCACCACCGAGAAATGTCGAGCCACGATCCGATCCCACCTCAAGACCTGGAAGGCCGACTGTGTTCTGCACGATGGTGCGCCCAACGTCGGTACCGCCTGGAACCAGGATTCCTTCAACCAGGCCGAGCTGGTGCTGCAGTCGATGAAGCTGGCGACCGAGTTCTTGGCTGAGGGCGGTACATTCGTCACCAAGGTCTTCCGTTCCAAGGATTACAACCCCCTGCTCTGGGTTTTCAACCAGCTGTTTACCAAGGTCGAGGCCACCAAGCCCCCATCGTCGAGAAACGTCTCTGCCGAAATTTTCGTCGTCTGCAAGGGATTCAAGGCCCCGAAGCGCATCGACCCCCGTTTCCTCGACCCCCGCGCCGTCTTCGCCGAGCTGAAGGACGCGACGCCGAACAACGAGGCCAAGGTGTACAACCCGGAGATCAAGAAGCGCAAGCGTGAGGGTTACGAGGAGGGCGACTGGACGCAGTTCAAGACCGTCGCTGCCAGCGAGTTTATCCAAACGACCGATCCGATTGCGATTCTCGGCAGCACGAACCAGCTCGCGTTCGACCAGCCCAACAACGGCGATGTGGCTCTTGCTGCTTTGGACAAGCTCCCGGAAACCACGGACGAAATCCGCAGGTGCTGCGCCGACTTGAAGGTTCTCGGAAGGAAAGAGTTCAAGATTCTGCTGAAATGGCGTCTGAAGGTCCGCGAGATCTTTGGCTTCCCGACAAAGAAGACGGAGAATGCCCAGAAGTCGCTTCAGGAGCAGGTCGCGGGAGAGGAGGTGGCAGAGGTCGAGCCGATGGACGAGGAGCTGCGCATCCAAGAGCAACTGCAGGCGCTCAAAGACAAGGACGACTCCAAGAAGAGGAGAGAGAAGAGGAGAGAGAACGAGAGAAAGCAAAAGGAAATCGTGCGCATGCAGCTGAACATGGTTGCGCCCATGGATATCGGTATGGAGCAAAACGGACCTCTCGGTCCCGACGCCATGTTCGCGCTCAAGACGGTCGACAAGGCCGGCGGCGTGAACAAGATCGCCCGCGGCAAGATGGCCCTTCTCAAGGAGAACGAGAAGAAGAAGGAAGAGGCAGACCACGGAATTTCCTACGGTTCCGACGACAGCGAGGACGAGACCGAAGACCGCCTCGAGCGCGAGCTCGACGGCATGTACGAACAGTTCCGCGAGCGCAAGGCCGCCTCGGACGCGAAGTGGCGTGCGAAGCGCGCCCGCGAGGAGCACAACGACGAGGAATGGGAGGGCGTCTCGGCCGGCGAGCAGAGCGACAGCGAAGAGGACCTCGAGATGGACTCGGACAGCGAAGAGGGTTCCGACGACGAGCAGGACGAGGACAAGCCCCTGGTGACGGACCTCGACAACACTGCCGCGTCGGGCGACTTGTCCAAGCGCGCAACGAACTTTTTTAGCCAAGACATCTTCAAGGACATCCCCGGCGTTCTCGACGAGGATGAAGCCATGGACGGCGTCGACTACACCAACGGCGAGCAACCCAAGGGGGGCGCCAAGTCGAAAAAAGGGGCCAAGAAGGAACGCAAGGCCAAGGAGGAGAAGAAGAAGGCCAAGGAAGCTGACAAGGCTGAGAAGAAGACCAAGGACGACAAGAAGCGCGCCGCAAAGGACGAGTCCGAGTCGGAGAGCGACGAGGACAAGGGCGGCTTCGAGGTCGTCAAGCACCAGGAGGAGGATTGGGAGAACCAGGAGAAGCGCACAAAGGACGGCAGACTAGGTACGAGGCCCACTGTTCCCCATCCCCCCCTTTGTTTTGTGCTCGCACAACAGGAAACTCACATTCAATCAGACATTGACATCATCACCGCCGAGGCCATGACACTGGCGCACCAGCTCGCGACGGGCGAAAAGACAAAGTACGACCTCATCGACGAGGGGTTCAACAAGTACGCCCTCAAGGACCGCGACGGCCTGCCCGAGTGGTTCATCGACGACGAGACCAAGCACGACAAGCCGCAGAAACCAATCACCAAGGCGGCGGCGGCGGCCATCCGCGAGAAGCTGCGCGCCTACAACGCCCGCCCCATCAAAAAGGTGCGCGAGGCCAAGGCGCGCAAGAAGTTCAAGGCCGCGCAGCGCCTCGAGAAGCTCAAGAAGAAGTCGGACATGCTCGCCAACGAGGAGGGCATGACGGAGAAGGAAAAGGCCGACAGCATCTCCAAGCTCATGGCAAAGGCCGGCAAGGTCAAGCGCAGGCCCAAGCCTACTCTGGTCGTTGCACGGGGTGAGTTCTCTTCAACGACAAATGTCGTCGTCGCCGCCGCCAGTCGTGGCGATGGCGATGGCGTCGGCGATGCCGCGTATTCGTGCTGTGTGCTGACGACGATGAACAGGTACCAACCGCGGTGTCCAGGGTCGTCCCAAGGGCGTCAAGGGCCGCTACACGATTGTCGACTCGAGAATGAAGAAGGATCTGAGGGCGCAAAAGAGGTTAGCAGCCAAGAAGAAGAAATAGTCGCCATCGTCATTGCCGCGTTCATCATACCCCTTCCAAGTTCAGGTAGACAGCAACAAGATGGATTTTATAGTAATGAAAAATCGGATACATGTAAGAAGGGTGGGGAAATGAGTGAGAAAAGGTCGTTTGTTTGCAAAAGCATATCGTCGTTATTGAATTTTGTCTGCGCCACCAGAGGCGAAGCTCATGGCCGTGTTTGCTGCGTATTATCATAATCTTGAGGCTCTCGAATGACACCGCCACCAAGTCGCTCTAGAAAGCGCTCCTCTGACCATCGAAAGAAAAAGAAGAAGAAAAAAGGGAATCATGACAAAACAATGCCGCCGCCGCTGCCGAAACCCTTTCCAACCCCTCCCGTGCCGAACACCTTGTTTCGTACTGTACAAAATATTGGATAAGACGGATGGACAACGCGCGGGAAACATCAACGCAAACCTCTCGTTCTCTCTCTCTCTCTCTCTCTTTCTCTCGGAGATCTCTCTTAGAGACACGCCATCGGCTCGTCGAGGGCGTCGGCCCTGCAACCTTGACATCGTACAACATTCCCGGCTCTGCCTCTTCTTTATACCTCCATCTACGAAGCACCGATAGACGCCGTTGCTACCCACTGAGCAATTTGTAAATGCAAAGCTGCCACTCCGTCGGGTTGTGTGAGCGCATAATGACTTTTGGCATGCATCCTCGGCCGTGTGAGAAGTCGCAAGGTCGGCCACCTAATCCTGTTCCTGCTTGATCCTCGGTCCTGCGTCGGGCGCCCTGGGTCCCAACATCCAGTCCTGCATGGCCAGCCACTCGCTCCAGCTGGACTCGGCGCTCTGAATCTCCTTCTCCGTGACGTTCTGCAAGGGCCTTAGGTAGGGTACTTGCTGCTCCCCATCCATGTCGTAGTGAGATTTGACCTTGAGCCACGTTTCGCTCTTGGCGGCGAACAGGTAATTGCGGCGCTCGGCTTCATGCATGGGACCAATACCATCCA
Source organism: Colletotrichum lindemuthianum (assembly GCA_001693025.2). Lineage (NCBI taxonomy): Eukaryota > Fungi > Ascomycota > Sordariomycetes > Glomerellales > Glomerellaceae > Colletotrichum > Colletotrichum lindemuthianum. Next base: position 161,622 of record MASP02000067.1, on the reverse strand, counting down.
TCCAGTCATCGCCGAAGAAGCCGTGTAACACGGAAGGGTAGTCGAAGCCGGTGGCTACCAAGCGACGAATGTAGGGCGTCAGTGTCGTGTAGGTTGAAGAGGGCAGCTGGGCGCCGATGGGCAGTTTCCCGGCGGCCCTCGCGGTGGACGGAGTCGAGGGTCCAGCGCCGGCAGGTGAGATGGAGCCGGGCTGCTTAGAAGACATGACGGGGTTGTGGGACTTTTGGAAGGGGAGCTGGATGTTGACAAATGCAGCTACAGCTTGGATGGGTCCGGTGTACTGGGCGTGGTCCAGGAAATAGCGCAGGCATGACTGGAACTTTGGATACCATTCGAAAATATCGAACTGGGACTCATGGAACGGCTGCAAAGGAGGTCCGTTGAGCTGCGGAGCACCTGGACGGCCCATGAAAGAGTGGCCTACCTGTGCATACTCAAATGCCGAGCTGGCGGAGGAACCGCCGGAGTGGTGATAGGCCATGACTTCTCAGTAAGACAGATCAAGTAAGGCCACACTGCCGACTGTGCGAGTAGCGAGCGACTGGCGGTGGAGGATCGTATTCGTCGGTGGGTGTCGTCGTGTGCTGTATCACCAGCACGTCTCTGACGGTGAGGGCCAGGCGGGCCGACCGGGGTTGGGGGAGGGATTTCGAGAGCCTCGACACAACGGACTAAAACTTGGAAAAGCGCAGAACGAGGGCAGACGACGAAGCAGCCGGGCCACGCAACCTCGTATGTGGGAAGTGTCTAATAACACGATGTCCTTCGAGGTTGCAAATTGTGGTTGCGGTGTGCGGGCTCCGGCTCTGGGTCGACGAGTCGGTTGATGGAGAATTTGAAAGAAGTGTGGTTGGAGGCACAGATTTGACGCTGATTAGGCAAGGACGACATGCGGGACAAGGAGGAGAAAGAGGACCAGAACCAGGACCAGAACCACATGCGGAGCTCAACCTGCATGGAGATGGAGTCGGAGAAGCAACGACAGCAGCCAACTGAATAAGGGTATCCAGTAACTTGGCGGCACCCTACTCGGCCAGGGGCTGTTGCTTTTTTCCCTTCTTCTCCTTGCACCGTTTGGCGTTTGAGTTTTCTCTTCTTAATCGGAAGGGTGAAGGATTAGGGGAAGAGCAGGCATGAGAAGCTGTGGGTTCGGGGGATTAAATGTTTGTTGACGGGATGATGAATTGGTTTAATATACTCTGAGGAGGGTGTACAGGTGTGTATATATGTTCGAGTGTGCGCGTGTGTGCGTGTGTGCGCGCGCGCGCGGTTGTGAGGGTGTAAAAGGTCCCTGTTTTTCCTTGAACCTCGTTGACGTCGGGGGAGATGGAACGTGGCGTCTAACCAATGGAACAAGGAGACAATAATGTCATGCTAGCTGTACCTTGGACAGGTACTTGACAACAAGTGAACGAGAGGGCAATAGAAGGAGGGAAGAGGCGAGATAGAGAGAGGAGACAAGATTCTGGGAAGCAGACAGAGAGAGAGAGAGAGAGAGAGAAGTCGGAAGGTACTTAGCGACGACTGCAGACTGCAGCAGGGGCAGAACCGAAAGGAAGAGAGACAGAGAAAGAGAAGGTACCTACCTACATCCACGAAAAATGACATGGCTGGCCATTTTCTATTACTGTTATTTTATATTTTATACCGTATCCCTACCGTACCTTTGCTACACTGCGTTGCCTTCCTACCTACCTAAGGTACCTTACCGCACCGTAACTTGGCCCGAGATCGCGTCTGCTCCCGCGGCACGCCAATCCGGTAAGACCAGCAGCAGCATGAGGAAGAGGGGGAGGGCAACGGTCAACACACCACGCACATACACACATACACACATACGCAGTAAGTGCGCACACCAAGGGGTAAAAGAAAAAAAAGTACCAAGCCAGTGGGTGATGCGCGTGCATGCGGACCATTCCAAAGATCAGCTTCCACCTCGCTCCAGGTCCGTGGGTGTGTTGTGCACTTGCTCGGCTTGTACGACAAGGGAACAGGGAACAGCAGAAAACTACCAGACTGGCGGTTAGCCAGAACCACTTCGGCTCAGTAATCAAAGCCAGACAGGCTCAGACCAGGGCTGCCTTACTGAGCAGTTGTGGAGGTCTTGGGAAAGGTGGCCAGGCACGGCAGTCTGCGGCAGGTCTGGAATAATTAGCGTGTTGCCATCCCGTTGATAGCGCAGCGCAACAAGCGGAGAGTGGCTGAGATGAGGAAGTTGGCTGGTTGGAGCAAGCAAAGCTTCGGGATTTGATTGACTGCAGATGCGATGCCATGTTTCGCCAGGGAGGCACAAGAGACTTGGACGCTGCGGGAATGATGGATACGGAGACGGAGACGGGACGAAGGAGAGGGACCATGTCAAATGCTGCACAGAGTCGAACGACCATTGTCGATGCCCCATGCCAATGTTCAAGACTTGGATCTTGACGGGAAGAGGCGTGTGGGTAAGGTATCCGGGGGTGACGGGCTGGGGGCTGGTCGAGGTGGGCGCGGCGCCACCGACTCGTTGTTTTCAGGGTCTGGTCTAGTGTACACAGCATGCTCGGTAGAGTAGGTGGGTGCGGTCTGTGAGAGAGTGAGAATAGTGTTGGACCGAAGCTTGCGTGTCTGTTCGTGTCGGACGGGATAAACGGGATGGCACGCTGGGCCTAAGCCGAGTCGAACAACTGGTAAACATGTTCTGGGCTTCGGCATCCGCAACGCGCAGTGGCAGTGGCAGTGGCAGTGGCAGTGGGCAAGCGGTAAGGAAGCTGAGTTCGGGTTAGTGTTGGTGTTGGAGTTGATGTTGGTGAGTTGAGACGGCGATCTGATGAAGATGGGGCTGACAGCGGCGAGGAATGAAGGTCGAGCCCTCGTAGTGTAGAGACAAGATGGCAGGACATTCCGATCATCCTATCTGTACTCAGTACTGCAAAGTAAGGTGTTGGAGGGCGTGCGACTAAAGACGGCACAGGACCCGGAACAGTCCAGACCAGAGAGCTTCAGCTTCTCAGAGACCAGGGCACGACATCCGACGACACAACCGACGGATGGATATCCTACGAGACCGCTGGGCAGTGACACGCGCGGTGCAGCATACGTACTTTGTATTAGTAGATGGATGGATGGATGGTGTGGCAAGCGAACAAGATGCCGACATCAGGTGAGGATAGGCAAGAATATTTCCCCGTCGTCTGCTGGGCGTGCCCCTTTAATTGCCCCAATTGCCCCAATTGCCCACTGATAGGCATTCTCTCGCTTTGCCATGCGCAGGGCTCATTATGCGGTATGTGCGAGCGGGAAGTACCTTACCTAAGGTACGGAGCACCTTGTGCGTACTCGCAGTGCATTGGCGTCAGCCCTTCGGGATGTCTGCACGGGCCATTCAACGGAAGGTCATAATACCAAGTAGGTAGGTAGGAACCTACTCATGGTTGCCCTTGCGCTATTGCTGTCGTTGACTCGGTGAAGTTTGCCCTGCCTTACCCTCCTTCAGGTAGATGGTGGGCACCAGGTGGTCCTGGCTCGATCCCGTCCGTGTGGGAGAGAACAAGCGTACCCGTGCCCGCCCCCACTTTAATTGGAACTCGAAGACTCGTCACCCACTAAAGTGGGT
>MASP02000067.1:46394-158021 GCA_001693025.2 Colletotrichum lindemuthianum | reverse complement strand
ATATGTCCAGAAAATCCCTCATTTTCAACGTCACTATCACCACATTCAATCAAGCCACCATAATAACCAAATTCAACCAAAATAAAGAGGAGCATATTCAGGAGGCTATTCTATTGATTCATGAAAACCCAAACTTAAAGCTTACTATAATTACTAAAAAATACTAAATACTATGCAAAAAGCTATATTACAGACTTTCAGGGATAACCTCTCTCAAGAACTATCCAGTATATAGTAAAAAGCTTTCCTAGGATTAGGAGAAAGCTCTTTATCACTATATTAATCGAATAGATTATCTGAATCTTACCCTATAGTAAGAGCTTCTTATAGATACTACTAACTACCTCTTAGCTAAATCCTATAAGAATTATAAGATACCTCCTCTAACTATCAACCTTATATAAACTAGTTATTTTATTAAGAGATATAGATACTTCTATACTAAAAAGAAGACTTTTAATATAGAGCGGAAGAAGTCTGAAGATATTAAGATTATTAATAGATAGTTTCTAATACTATAAGAGACTATTTAAATATATAGTATACTACCCTCTAATATCTAGAATATAGATAAAATAGGTTTCTAAATAAACTTTAGGAAGGATAAAATAGTTATCACTAAACGTAAGAAAGCTTATTACTTTACTATCCTAACTAATAGAAAGTTAGTAATTATAATTAAAATTATATCTGTAGTAGGAGATTATATACCAACTTTCTTAATCCTTAGTAAATCTATTTATATAAGTAGATAGTATAATATTAAGGATCTAGAGGTAGATATAGTAATTAGAATATTACTAACTAGTTATTTAAATAACCAGATATATCTTAACTAGATTAAGTATTTTAATTTATATTCAAAAAACCGGACTTAGAGCCAGAAGAGACTCCTTCTAATTAATAAATATAGTTTTTATTATACTATTAAGTTTCTATAATATTATAAGGATTATAAGATCCTTCCTTTTAGCTTTCCTCCTTATTTAATTTATCTCCTCTAACTATTAGATATAATAATATTTTAACCTTTTAAATACTACTATAGTAAGGCTATTAATATTATAGTCAGAGAAGGTTATATTAATATTACTAAACTAGAGTTCCTTAGTTTTATCCAGTCTATTTGTAAGTAGGCTTTTAAGTATTCTACTATTATATCTACTTTCAGGAAGATTAGGATTAACTTATTTAACCTATAAGTAATACTGAAGAAGATTATAACTTAAGATAGTATTCCTTCTGTAATATTAATATTACTTAATATAGTATTACTATTCTTATCCTCCTTTAGTATTCCTATAACTATTAGGAAGTTTAGAAGAGTAGTAGATAAGCTCTCTAAAATATTAGAGATTATTAATAACTAGATTAAAGAGCTAACTAGAGAGGTTTTATTATTTAACTATAATCTAAATTGATTTATTAGAGGTGTCCTAATCTAGGGATCTGAATTAATCTAGATTAAGAGGGATCTCTTAAGGATAAATCTAGCTAAAAAGGTCTATAAAGCTTATCGTTAGGTAAGAAATATATAACTATAAACTAGAGGGATTATCTAAATTAAAGATAGAAGGAAAATAATATAATAGAGGCAGGAAGATAAGTATACTAAGGCTGTAAGAGTGATCCAGTCTCTAGATTAGAAGTTCTACTATACTACTAAAAAGGGAGCTTTTAAAGCTGCAAAAAAGGCTCGGAAGATGAGGATTAATAAGAGATTACAGCTATTCTATTTAATTAATAGTTAGGGTTATGGTTGCTTGCTGAAGAGGGGGTAAGGGTGGGAATAGCTTCAATTGATCATTTTTGGACATATGGGTGTTCAGCACCCACTTTAGTGGGTGACGAGTCTTCGAGTTCCAATTAAAGTGGGGGCGGGCACGGGTACTTGTAATTTGACGGTTTGCAACTGTCTTGTGTTTGAGGTTCTTGGATGCCTTTCAAGTAGGCAGGTGACGATACAGCACAAGGTTATCCGTACAGTGTTGGAAAACACCGCAGAGGGTGGCCTAGTACAGGCAGATCCCGGGCTCGCACCTTTCCTTCCCCATTCTACCTACCTAGGCAGGTAGGAGGTACTTTAAAGAAAAGTGCCACTGACGGTGCGCTGATCGGAGTCAACGCCGGAGAGGAGACAATTGGATGGACGATGAAGGTGGGGCATCCTCCCAGAAGTCGCCAATTGTAGGAGTGGAGGCCACTGGCGCCTCGGGGGAGCACGAAAAAGCAGGGCCGACTCGAAACAACGTGGAAAGTCCGCCCCGCGGCCTCCTGTTTGTAGCCAAAACTGTGACCTACCTTACTGCTAGGTACCTAAGGTAGGTAAGTACCTTAGGGAACGTATTCGCGCTCTCTACGGATACCTTACCTTACTTCTTGCCTCTAACCTCGAGGAAAGTACCCAAGATCAAGGCAGTTAAAGACTGGTGGGAAGGAAGGCAGGGGGAACGGAAGGCTTCTTTCGCAATGAGAGAAAGTGTGGAGAGAGCCACCAGCCGTTGCGCATGCACTGTTGACTCGAGGCCCCTTAATCTGCCTTCTCTTTTCGACCTTCGCCAAGAGAAGGAAGGTCCATATCTCATCTTTCCTGGAGTGCCCTCGGAGCATCATCTGCCTGTGGTTGCTCAGCCTGGCCATATGTTGCTGTCAGAGGCGAGATAGGCATGCCATGCTGGGTCGTTCTCTGCGATCCGGATGTCAAAGAAAGCCATGTCCAGGAAAAGCACCGCGCGCTCTGGACCGACCGACTCGTTGCCCTGCCTCTTCATCCCTGCCTGCCACCTCGATAGCCAGCTCTTCTGCTGCGAAAGGAGGAAGGATACGAAAAAGAAAAAAAACACCATGAAGAAAAATCGAGACATGCTCGCCACTACTGGCTGGCCAGCCGCAATCGCAGTCGCAGTCCTGATCACGCATCGTCATGCATATTCATACAACCGCCTCGAGCATCGAAGCATCCGCAATCCGGACAAGAACCGCCTGCCACCCCGATCCCGGTCCTGAGTAATCCCTTTCGCCGCCAGCTGGCCCTTCTCCACCACGCTATTTCACCGGTGAAACTATGGTAACGCCTCCGTCCCCAAGATATCTCAGGCACCTGAGGTAGGGAAAGTTTACCATCGCGCACCACCACCAGCCAGCAAGACACATCACAGCAGTTTCCGCATCGGGCCCATACTTATTTTCTTCATTTTGGCCAACTCCCCGCTGTCAAGCACCTCGTTGTGGCCACCATACCGAATACTCAAGCAAAGCAACCGAGAACAACATCGGACCGCCATGAAGCAAACACTCCTGCTCCAATCCCAACCCAATTATCCTGGCGAAGGCTGCGACTACGAATTGTGACTTTACATGGTCCTGGCCTGGCAGCTCCTTTCTTTTTCCTCAGTTCGCTTACCAAATTATGATGATGAGGCGGCAACCTCCCATGTCCCCCAATCTACGAGCAAAGACGATAAAGGCTGGTCTCGAGGCTGCGGACATCTATGGATGTACTACTCCGTACGTATACTGGACAATGAAGTACGGACCGGGCACACATCGAATCGGCGAAAGCACCCTGAGCCCTGCATAACAGCCTCTCGCCTATCTCGCAACTTGCAGCTCCGGGCCATCTGAAGGCTGATATTGAGACCAGTTCTTCTCGGGAAGTCGATAACACATCAAAACCACCTGGCGAGCTATCTGGGTACTGAAGCGTCTTGTATCGGGGGCGTCCAATCCTCGTCACTACAATTGTACGAGCAACTACCGTCGGACCGGGAGTCCAGTGGCTGGCTCCCTTTGGTTGTGGGAAGAGTTTCGAGTACCTGGACCAAGATTGTATACCTAGCACGAACTAGATACCTAAGGTAAGTAAGGTAGGTAATCATTCCGCAAATTCTGCGGTAGTCCCGTCGCAACTGTCCGCATGCTTAGGTCTACCTTGCTGTGTGACTATGTGTACCAAGCTGACTCAGCACAGTCCAGTCATTGCCAGACTCTACTCCGTAATACCAGAATCGCACTTTGCGTCCGCATATGTCAGTACAAGGAGTACCCGCCTACGTACGCAACGAGGAGTGGACGTGTCGACAGTCCGTCTGGTCTCTTGCTGTCATCTAATCTCCCACGGCAAACCCCGCTGCGAGACAGATTCCAAGCTTGACTACTGCAGGGATCAGACCGCCCACGTTCCGGCCGAGAGTCAGTACGTCCAGCATCGTTGGCCATTAATTATCAGGCGCTAAGCTTTCGTCGGCTCACTAGCCCAGCCTGTGAAATCAGATCGTACACACCATCTGCCATTGGGGGGGGGGAATAGAGGGGGATAGACTGGTTGGCTTGAGCGACTGAGACAACGCCGTCGATTCATCACCAAGTGGCAGTAACGCACTGCCTCTAAGACCATGTTTCCAGAAACCCAGTTCGTACTGTCCATCTGGCCCACGCCTACTCATCATCCCCTCCAACATGCCTAGCGTCCAGTCTCAAGCCAAGATTCCAAATCACTACACCAGTTCTGTCACCAGTAATCACGTCACTGAGCCTCAGCAGTATTCCATATATCCGTACATCAGGGCCTTCCGCCATCTCAGCCCCACCTACGGATACACATTCGCGATGTAAATCGGACCCTGCCTCAAATGACCATTGCAAGCTTCAAGGCGGCTCGGCTCGCTTCCTCGGTGGCTGTAGAAATCCGATAGACGTTCGCCCGCAGAAAACCTATCGAGTCGCCTGTCAGCTTGTTGCGAGGGTAGCCGCTGCTATTCCATTCCAATGCCCATGTCACCTTCACGACGCTCGATGTTCGAACCCATGGCGGGGCCGGGTTTTGCGGCGCCTCTTCCCGCCTTAAATCTCCGACATGCCTACTTCAGGTGTGTTGACTCTTTGACACAGGCTACCAAAGTTCCCCAGCGCCATTTAACGCCATCAGATCCGTCAGACTAACGAAACCCTACCGTTATCCGCTCCGCTGTCAACAGCTACCAAAAGAGCCCGTTACGTACACTGCATATACAAAACTACCAGCAGCAGAATGAATCATTAAACGATGATGTTAAAGGAGGACGTCTTTCGGTGGCCATCATACAGAAACACATGCTGAGGTCTCTCGGCCACTGGCAAGTGTGACTGCAAAGTCGAATTGGGTATCGTGGTAATGGTTCGGATGCTTGTGCGACATTCATGGCATCAACCTCGAGTTGTGGCTGGTATCCGTCCATCCGTACAAGTCGCTGCGGTACAGTCGCGGCACCGCGTGCCACAAGTCCATCTTACACAGGAGACGTTTGGCTGCAGAACAGGTAGGAGGGGCGCGACACTATCGTGGATTCGAAGGCCACAAAAGGACATGTTGACCTTTTGCTGACAACCTACCTTACATCAAAGAACTGGCACACTAATGACGAGCCACCGCAACGGTCGTGATTTCCCGCTCTTTTCTGTACTTGATATCTGACCGTCGACATTGACCCGGAGATCTGAGACCTGAACCTTGTCACTGCCAGCCACTCCTCCGCACCTTGTTAATGCCACACCAATGGTTCGGACCGCAGCCCGTTTCCCACAGACTCATGTGGTGCTAGAAGACGACGCCTTGAATACCTACCTACCTACGGCGCATGCAAGTAGCCGTGGGGAGAGATTTCAAAGTCGGCTATTGCCTGACATTTGATAGCCAGTCCTAGCCGACTTGCCTCGATTGGTCGACAATCCTGGGCACGGCCGACGGTTCGGTATGTACAACATGCATAACTGAGATGGCGGCGCCCCGTGAGATCTCGGGGTCCCGAATCGGCCATCGCATCGTTCCAGTCGGACGGTACCTTTTTTTACGATCCGCACACCCTACGTTTTCGGTTTCTGTGGCGCCATCTTTACACGACTTCAGGGACTGGGCCACTGCTAGAGTGAAAACTCCCGACATTGCCCACGCAGTGCTGAGGAAAACGCACTCGCAGACAGCCACGAGCATGTGAGCCGGCAGCGATCATCATTCAACATGCATCTGGCTCGTGGCCATTCGCCCACCTTGTCGTGTGCCACAACCTTGGACGTCGGACGCCAACTTCCCAGGGTTGCGATGGCTTCCTAAGCTACGAGCCGGCAGCCCAATTCAGCCTCTTGTCTGATTGAAGTAACGTCAACTGACAGTCCAATAGATTGCTTTTGGAAACGATTGTCTGAAAGCTTGTTCGACTCGGCATTGCACGATGGCCACGATGAAAACTCACATACCCAATCGGTCCTCTTGACAACTGGCGAGCTCTACATTGACTGACTCTTGTCCACGTGTCCAAGATCAGTAACGGCCAATACACCAAAATAGACTTGGCTTTCCGCCTAGTGTACGGAGTATAACGGGAGCTTTTTGTTTCTGCCGACGATTGGTGCAAACGCACGGTCAGACGGACTGAGCTGAAGTGACGGAGCCACGTCGCCAAGGGCGCGAGCGGCGTTGTCGTTGTCACGGACCAGTACCTAAATCACACATACCACACCCTGCAAGCGTGGAACTTCCCCAACTACTGGGGCCTGTGACGTTGACGATTGTCAGCATAGAACCGCAGAGGCTTTGGAGCGTTGGCGAGAGCTTCAGCTGGTGAAGCGTTAATGTAATGCCCGTCAGGCGTCTCGCCAGCCTGAAGTACAAGACTGGCCTACATCTGGGTTGTTCGTACACAGGTGTTTGCCTCGACAAGCACTACAGTTGCTGAGCGTGCTTTCCGCTACGCCAACCCTCGGGTTCGACTACGTTGCTGTATTGAAGAGTAACCGAGCGGCCAAAAGCACATTCGTGCGAAGGGGCAGATGGATTTCCAAGTAGCAACTCCGCCCGTGTCGTCATTTGACGACTGGTCGAGAACAGTACTCGAGCAGCGTGGCGCAGATTCTGCGGGGGTACAACGATGAAGCACAAGTATCAAAACAAATGGCTATCTTCATTTCAGCTCTACCGAGATGATTACTTGGCACCACTGCCAGATCGGTAGAGCGGGCATTCGGTCTTGCGTTCACGTCTGGGATCGAATCAGTCTACAACTACGTGTTGAGATCCATGGCCGTTGTGGGATGGTGATTGACATTTCAGTTATTTGGATACTCCGACTCGAGTATTCATCAGAGTGATTGCGTTGATATCGTTGTCAAACGCGAGTGCTGTATATCGTCGCTGACTATCACTCAGAGGGTCATCCGAGGGAAATCGGGGCACACGCGAGCCGTCAACGAGAAACCATGTTCGACACTGGGTAGCACGTGGCATGTCGCAGCCGTCATCCACCACCCACTCAGTCATTTGAATGGAGTATTGCAGGAGAAGACGAGGGAAAGAGAGCACAGCGTCTCGGTACATTGTTGAGACGACGATTTCCCGAAGAGAAGGCGAAACTGACAATCGGCATTGCCTTCTGCATGATATCGCAATTATCCGTTTCCGAAGCCACACTGTCCACAAGCGAGGGGTTACACAGTACCTGATGCAAGTCTGTCTGTCGATTGAGCACGACGAGGCGTTACAATGCCATCTGGGGCCGTTCCTCGAGCAGGGCCTGTCGGCGCCGAGCAGCCATGCAGGCAGGGAGACGGCGCCATCGATTCGGGATAGATCTTGTCCATGTACAGATCAAAAGCTGGCCACACCCCTGTAGCTGAGATGTCATGCCCTTACAGCGGCCATGCTGTTACCGCTGGCGAATGGGTGTGATTTTCGTTATCCGGGGGTTTATTTGCGACTTCCGGTTATCAGCCTCGTTCTTCGCCCGACGTTGACCTCTGTCACCTGTCGTGAACCTCGGATGTTCCGCGCGCCTATAGTACTTGGCTGAGGATACTGCACATGACGACAACACACTCACCACGATATTGTTTGTGTGACTTCAGCGGCAGTCCTGCAGGATCAGCTGCATAATTGGCTTCTAGACCCCAGCAAGCTCTCGATGTTCTCCTGCCTACTCAAAGTCTCGCATCGCAGCACATTTCCGTCGTGCCTTTGCTGAATCGTGCTCGATTGACCCTTCACAAGGGGAGATTTGGCGTTTGAGTCGAAGGGTCTCGATATCGACACGGCAGCCTCTCAACGTGCATGACCCCTGACGAGGCTTACCACTAGCAAGAGGCCTTGGGTCAGCAGGGTTAGGTAATCGGAGGGTGCGACCCTATACTGCTAGACGCCATATGGAGCCGCTGATGACATATTTCGGCGTCGTGTGTGAGTCTGAAGAGAAGGTGCTTATTCTGGACCCTTCTTGCTGTTCCCCGCACTAATAGTCATGCGGCCCTTCCTGTCCAAACATGCCGAACACCAGAAGAAGAGACCGAACCTGGAAGCCGACCATGGTGTAGTGGTTGCCCGAAATGCTCGTCTGTCATGCTGTTCCGCGCCAAAGCTCCACGTTCCGCAGTGGATACGGCCAGGCCACGGACTCGAGGCGCAAGGAAAGCTTTCGAGGCTCTGTTGCTCTCCAGGACCCCAGCCGTACAAAGTCTTGGCCGGTTCTCTCGGGCATTAGCTTGCGGGATCACCAGCCCATCTTCCTGCTCGCCGTCCAGCCGTTCAGTCCTCGATTGGGCGGTTTTGGCGAAGCGACTGGGAGCTGGACGGTGCCTGCCTTCAGCTTCAAGCCACATTGCCGCTTCAGGCTTAATGCGTGAATAGTCTCAACCTGGGCACCGCCAGACTCCACCACACCGCTGTCAAGAAGGGCGAACAATACATCGACACGGTTGAGTCGTTGTGCGTGTGGTTAGGCTACCGTTCGTGCTTGGCTGGGGCGTTTTGTCGAAAAAATCCAAACAAGTCTCGCGAAGTTGACCTGGAGACTCTGGTGTTATAGGCTTCTTTCAACGGGATGGGCTCTGGACGAAGCAGCGAGAGGTCTTGATGGAAATGGCGTTCATGTCCTGCCGACTCCCTAGGTAGCCTGGAGCTTTCCATCCTCACATTTCGGGTTTCGGGAAGAAACAACTCTGGAATGATCGCCTGCCTGTCTGCCTTGCCAGGCGTTGGAACCGACGCTACCGCAGTCATCACAGACTATGAGCTGTTCACGAGGCGCGGAGTTTCCGCTTGGTCCAATTAACATACACAAAAATGACACGAACAGTCAACGTGAGGGCAGGCAGATTCGGACCCTGCTTGTATCCTGCTTTGAGCCTCATTGGCGTTGGGCCGTCGGCTCTCCGCAGGGTGCGAAGGTTCGGTCACTTTTTTCACCCTCAGCCCGAGCTGAGCTTGAGCTGCCCGGCTGCAGTGTCTCTGTCTCCCTTTTTTCCCCATCGTCCTCTGTCCTTCGAGGTCCCTTTCTCTTTTATTCTGCCCCATCTTCTATCTCCTCGCTTTCCCCTCTCTTTCTCTTTCTTCATCACTTATTAGTTAACACGGTAGAAACAGACTGACTTGACAACATGGGAAAGCTCGCGCATCTTGGAGCTCTCGCCTGCCTGTACCTCGGCACAGAATCCAAGGCTTTGAGATGGCAAGATGGTACCCCCAGCTGGTCACCTTCAGAGGAGACCATTGCTGCCATGGACATGGAGCGGCTGGGTTTCAGTCCTGCCCCGACTGCTGCCCCTGACCCAGCCAATGTCGAGCTCAAGCTCGCCAAGCGTGTCAGAGGAGACGACACTTGCGGTTACATCTCTGGCATTTCGAGTGAGTCAACCTCTGGATAGAGCTTCATAGTGCGTAGCTGATACAAAGCTTAGCCGATTCCATCTACTGCGGCGCCGGCTCTTGTGTCATCAACAGCTTCTACTCCGTAGCAGGATGCTGCACTGAGTCATCCGTCAGTAACTGCAACATCGCCACGAAATGTCTGCCATCCAGCTCTTCCAGACTTTATTCTAGCAGCGACACCCTGGTGCGCTTCTGGTAAGCATCGCCTCCTCACATGCGGGCTCCTTTAACGTCATGTCTAACACACGGCCAGCTCTGCCAGTTCCCAGCCCGAGTGCCTCACTTACGTCTACTCCGGCTCCGCCTTCAGCAGTTACACTCTCTACGGCTGTGCCACCAGCGAAGCCCGCGTCATTGTGTACGCCAACCCAACAGACAGCACCGTCGACAGCGAAGCAACCACGACCCCCATCATCGACGTTCCGGCGTCGACCTCCCGGATCAGCATCACTACGCCACCCGCCCCTAGCCCAACAATCACGCACGCCACTCCTGCTTCGGGCAGCTCTACCCCCGTTGGCGCGATTGTTGGCGGTGTCGTCGGAGGCGTGGCCGCCATCGCCCTCATCGTCTTCGGCGTCATCTTCCTCCTCCGCAAGAAGAAGAACGACGACAACAGCCAGGCGCCCCCGCCCCCGGTCATGTACAATCCGCAAGCGCCTCCACCCGGTCAGCATCCTCAAATGTACCAGGCAGCACCGCCGTCAGGCCAGCCGTCGCCCGGAGGCTACGCGCCCAGCAACACTACCGGTGCTCTACCGCCAGGCTTCGCGCCGGTGGATAACAGGCAGAGCATGCTCAAGACGCCGTACGATGTCACTTACGACCAGAGCGGCATCAGTCCGCCCGCCAGCCCGCCGCCCATGAGCCCCAGTCCGACGTACCAGTCGGGCGTCCCGCCGTACGTACCGTCTTCTCTGGGTACTGGACCGACTCCTCCGCAAGGCGGCCATGCTCCTCCGCCGCCGCCGTCTCAGCAGCAGCAGCATCACCAGCAGGGCTTCGCTTCAGAGCTGCCTGCTACCAGGGGTGACAACGAACTTCGGGAGTTGGTGTGAATGGCGAGATGATGCCTAGTTGAAACAGGGCACGGTGATGATTGATGTCGATCTGGAGGATTTAACCGGGCATGCCGACAAACTTGATGGGACTAGGACACGGGGATGTGAAGCGGACGACTATCGTTGTATGTGTAAATATGTGTACCCCAGGTTTTTAGCCCGGCCTGAGGGGCCGCAACCCTCTCTATCTAATGACATGGAACTGTGACCGACTGTACGTTGTCGTGTTGAGTTGATTGTACCCTGTGTCTACTCAGTCGTGTGGCAAACCCCATTTGCGAACGCTGGGACGTCGGCCTGACTTTACGCCATCTTTGCCGATGGTGGGTAGTGAACCGGAAGATGACTGCCTCTCCTTTTCACCGACTCCTCGCCTCGCCCGTCGGGGGTTTCTTTCAAGGTTCATGAATGGCAGTCGGGGATAGGCAACGACACGCGGCCGAGACAGATGGGCAGCACTGAACAGGAGTACACAGGCACAGACCGACATGTGTAGTCCGGGGCGAGCAGAGAATGAACAGAGTCGGTTAGTATGGGCAGTCGGGGACGAACAGAAAACGACCAGCGACGTTCGGCGACGGTCACGGGCGAGGAAGAAGCACGAAGCAGACGGGAGTAAACGAGCGTTGCAGTTCTACGGAATGTAGAGACTAGAAGCGTCGAAGAGACGAGAGCTGACACGAAGCTCGAGGCTGGACCGGCAATCAGACTACCAGGGGCCTCAAGGGGCGGATGTCGTGGAGTTTGCCCTTGATCTCGACCAGAGCCCTCTGGACCACTCTCCAGTTGGTTGGGTAGTTTCCGTTGGGCCAGGGCCTGCTGGTAGGCGTTCTCTACCTGGGTTACACAGGCCTCGACCCAGTCGAAGGTGGCGTTGGATGCCACGTCCCAGTAGACCTGTTCCATCTCGTCGTAGATGGGCAGGAGGCCCGCCAGCGGCGGGACGTCTTGGGAGATGTAGGCCACCACCCGCCGCATAGCCTGTCGCTGCTCGTAGATGCGTGGCTCAACTTGCGCGTCGTGAGCGTACTGCCAAACGTTGATGCCCTGTGTGCGTGTGTTTAGCGGAGACGAAAAGGGTGGCCCAGTCGCGGGAGGGTGAGGGTTCCGGACATCTCACCTCGCGCATCGGCTCGATGATCTTTTTTTCGCCGGTTCCAGTGGCGATACTGTTGTCGAGGTATTTCTGGAAACTTTTTGGTTCGACCAGGTTCTTGTGTGAGAACACCAGTGCCTTCCTGGCGTTGATAGGGTTGGAAACCAGAAAGAAGTAGCGCCTGTTCGCGTACGAGCCCAGAACCTCGGCCACCGCTCTTGACGGCATCCTCGTAGTCTTGCTCCCCGGAAATGGCTGGTAAAGAGAGCTGAGAGAGTCCCTGTTGAAGTACATGTTCATGACGGAGGCTGGGATGGGAGGATGAACAGTACTAAAGCCTGATGGTAGAGTGCCCAAAACCGACGCTCTTAGAAAGTCTCGTAGAAATTGCAGCTATCTTGGTTTTAGAAAAAATAGTACAAGAGGAAGCTTTCAAAAAGCTCAGACTTCTTGTTTACCTCAGTCCCATGTTCCGTCGAATAGTTTCCCGAAATCACCGACTTGCCGATTGAGAGTGCGCACACGTTGCTGATGTTGAGAGAAAACACGATGAGGACGAAGACAATCATCTTGGGCGTTGATGTGCAGGTATTTTGGTCAATGAGATGGAACGATCACCGGAACTGCATCGAGTTTCTAGACGAGCATTTATCTAACAGTATGATAAGAACTTGGGTAGACGCGGACGGGAAAAGAAACGTTCAATGGTCCCGGCTTTCCGCATGCTGTGTGAAGGCCTCCATACCAGATTGTATGACTTTCGTTGACGGTGACCACCGAGATCAACATGTCAACTGAAAATCACTGGACGGAGTCATGGGCGGTGATGACGGACAAGCCAGCGAGTCAAATAGAAACCCACAACATCGATTTCATTGACGTCGGGTACGAGGCCGGAGGATCGGAGCAGCAGGTAAACCATCACCTATCGTTGTTCCCAGAAACGGCATCCATTAAGCGAGTTTGCCATGGGACAACGATGCGCATTCGAAATCCGAGTAGGACCAGACTCGAACCTCATCTACTCCACGCGTGCTTCTCTGGCCATCTGCAGAGTCTATACTGCCTGTCCCACTGAAATCCGTTCATCATCATGTCGTAGTAGTTGCAGATGTTGTCGCATCTAACGTACATCCAGTCGTACTCGACAGTGCCCTCCTCGCCTTCTGGTTCCCATTCATCATCTTCATCCACCGGGACGTTGAGCATTTCGGTGTTGATGACCTTCACGAATGGTGCGACGCCCTCATCCTGGGTAGCCTTCATGGAAGCCAGACAGGCCGCATCCACAAACAGGCAGTAGTAAAAGCGGACGTGATCTCGTTTTATACTAGGCGGAATCTCATGCTCTTCGTCGGCGTCATCCGACAGCCCGTGAACCCAATTGTTGAAGCGCTGCTGTACTTCCTCGATGGACTTGCCGTCCAGGGTGTCTTTGTCTTCTATGACTGTGATGCGGAAACATTGCTGCATCTCCGCGGCCTTGTCTGAAGCATCTGCTGCGATGACATCCATGGCGCGTTGGCGAAGCCCAGATATGTACCGTTCCCAAAGAGGCTGGTCGTCGTAGGTAGTCCGGTACAGATAGAAGCCCCATCGATAGAGCCCCTCGAAAGGCAAAGTCATGTTTGTGTAGACCGTCTTCAGGTCAGAGCCGTTGAAAGGAACGCTCGTGTGATCCATGGCAGTTGATTTGATGCGACGAAAAGTGTGATTGTTCTCCAAGATGGTAATGTCGACGTGATGATGGGTGTGCAAAGAGTAACGTCGGTAGGTTGAAGTGGCAAGGAAGACACGACGTTAAGCTGGGAGGGTAATTTTATGGAATTTACCTCAGTCGTTCCTGCCCTGATGTTTCTGCATACATCCGTCAGACCTTGAGAGGTAGGGGCCCACCTCCACCTTGATGAACTGGAAAGTATCACGGGCAGCTGACAGCTGCGGAAGGTACATAGACACGCAAAGATGGAACGACAGGTACCTAGGTGCCTAGGTAGATAGAAACACATTTCTTGTCAACATGGCATCGGATCTTGTTTGATGATACCTACCACCGGTGAGGTTGAGGCTCCGCACGCCGATGTTGTCGGTGTAGCCAATCAGACCGAAAGCTTATTCATCGCACATGTGCCATGAAGTGGGTTCAACAGCTCGGGCTTCAGCAGCGCTCGACTGCTCTTGACCTTTGAAAGACTCTTTGATCAGTTGCAATACCAACCACGGTGTATTACCTTACGCAGCGTCCAACGAAACACCCGCAAACATGTCCCTGCCCGAGCTGACCTCCAATTATTTGAAAGCTCTCGAGTTGATCGACGCGGCCCATCAGCAAGACCCGAGGACGACGACGGTCGGCAATGAAACCCTCCCGTACGAGCTTCACTACGCACAGAAAATGACACGATGGCTGTCGGTGCGGTGTCCGACGGCGCCACCCGTCTTGCAACTGGCTTGCCGAGCGCAGCATTTCAAAAGGTTGAACACCCTCCTTGTCTCATGAGGACACGACATGAGTGACGTGACATCCGCCAATTCTGACTCACTTGCCCACGACATCTAGATGGGAGATCCCCCGCAACACCTACCCCATGACCCGCCCGGGCTACCTGACCTGGCGTGCGAAGCTCAAGTCGCAAGCCGCAGCACAGGTTGCTGAGCTCCTCTCGTCCTCCCCCGACATCCAGCCCGCCCTTCCACAGGACGACGTCGACCGCGTGGCGGCGCTCATCCGCAAGGAGAACCTCAGCAAGGACGAGGAGACGCAAGTGCTCGAGGACGTTGCATGTCTCGTCTTTCTCGACGACCAGTTTGACGACTTCGAGAGCAAGGAAGAGATTGACGAAGACAAGATCATCGGCATCCTGCGCAAGACGTGGGCCAAAATGGGCGAGAAGGGAAGAGAGATTGCCTTAGGGATGGATCATAGCGAGAGAGCCAAGAGCCTCATCGGTAAGGCTTTGGGGGGATGATGTCAAGATCAAGGAACAATGCAAACCAACGCCGTTCACGCGTCGAGTCTTTTCTCAATGCGTCCATTACACACTATGTATTCGCACAGCGAGCGTGTGCCGCCCGTGCATGCTTTAGCGAATGGAACCCCCGCGGGATGCGGATACACCTACCTGAATGGGGAGTCCGGCATTTCTGGGGACGGGAACTCCCCACACCGAACTCGGCGTATTGCCGCCCGAAGCCAGCGACCCCTCGCCGGCGCCGCCACCGGGCCGAGAACGACGTACAAAGTCGTGTGCCTATCGCTGAACTCGCAACTGCCTGGACGTCTCGAGACAATCCCTCAGCCCACGCAATGCCGCCGACGCTGACGCGAGAAGAGGTCGCCAGGCATAACAATCTCAACGACCTCTGGCTCGTCATCGACCACACCGTCTACGACTTCACCGACTTCGTACGCGAACACCCCGGAGGTATCGCCGTCATCTTGAGGTGCGCTGGCAAAGACGCCACTGAAACCTATTCCGAGGTCCACGGTCCCAACCTCGTAAAGTCTACCATCCCAGCATCTCACAGCAAAGGCTTCGTCGCTCCCGGAGCAATGGCCAAACCAACTCGCCAGCAACACCTCCCCCGGTTTAGCTCTTCCAATGTTACCGAGAAGACAACCACAGAGGAGGCCGCTCTTGGAGCACAGCCGGCCCTTTCGAAGCCTCCGCTGGACACTCTGATCAGCGCCCATGACTTTGAATCCGCAGCCTCGACCTCCTTATCCTCAAAAGCCTGGGCATTTGTCTCCTCCGCCGCGACAGACCTCTACACAAAACAACGAAACGCCTCAGCTTACTCGCAAATAGGCCTTCGACCGCGTGTTCTCGTCGATGTCAGTTCCGTTGATACGGCAACTTCAATGCTCGGCAATCGCATGCGCTCCCCAATCTTCTGTCCACCTACCGCAATGGCCCGCCTTGTGCATCCTGAAGGCGAGAAGGAGCTGGGCAGGGGTTGCAAGGCAGCTGGTATCCCGCAGTGCGTCTCTGTCAGCGCTTCCTTCCCTCTGAACGAGATTCTCTCCGCGCACGAAGCATACTCGCCTCCGGGTCAGGAGGAGCCGTACAAGGTCCCCGTCTTCTTTCAGCTCTACGTGGACAAGAACCGCGCAAACTCTGAACGCATCCTCCGTTCCGCGCAAGCACAGGGCGTAAAGGCTCTTTTTCTAACCATCGATGCTCCGATACCGGGAAAACGCGAAGCGGACGAGCGGGTTCGTTCCGACGAATCTCTCGGATCGCCCATCTCGGGCGCAAAGGCTGTCAACGATTCTAAAGGTGGTGCGCTGGGAAGAATCATGGGCAGCTACATCGATGCCTCGGTCAACTGGTCCGACATTGCGTGGCTTCGCCGCACGGTTCCCGGACTTCCCATCATCCTGAAGGGAATCCAGACGTGGATGGACGCGGAACGCGCTGTCGATGCCGGCGTCGAGGCGATCGTGCTTTCGAACCACGGCGGCCGGAGCTTGGACACGAGTCCGGCAACGATCATGGTGTTGCTCGAGCTGCAGAAGAACTGCCCGCATGTGTTCGACAAAGTCGAGGTCTACGTCGACGGAGGCATTTCGAGGGGGACGGACATCTTCAAAGCTCTGTGCCTCGGGGCCCAGGCTGTCGGTGTAGGCAGAGGGCTGCTCTACGGGCTCAACTATGGTGCTGAAGGAGTCGCGAGGTACATCGAGAGTAAGTCAACGACGCTTGCGCTCTTGGGGCTGGCAATTGCTGACGTTTACTCAGTTTTGCGAGACGAATTGGAGACGACAATGAAGATGTGCGGTGTGACGAGCCTCGATCAAGTTCACCCTGGCTTTTTGAACACGCTTGGCGTAGATCACCTTGTACCAGGTCGCGAGGACAATCCAAATACTCCATGGCGCAGAGACAGGCGCAGTCGTTTGTAAGATTGTGTATGCCTCGTTTGATTGATTTTTTGGACATGAAGCAAGTCTCGCTGGTTCAAAACAGGATGCTTTACATGCACCTGGGTCACCGTCAGGCTCGTAGAGTAGAAGGCGTGAGCAATCTCAGCAATCTCGACTGTATACTGAGAGCATGAATCTCCGAGGTCTTTATATGGAAATGGCGGCCGGTGGCTTCGCGACGCAGGATTACGCAATATTCCCGAAGAGAGACTTGAACGCTGTTCCTTTGTCTGTCGCAAGCGACACAGAAGTAAGGGTTTAGATACGCAGCTAATCGACCGTTTCTTGCCATCTGTATTCTACTAACCCGCAAACCCATTCTTTCATGAAAGTGATGAACAGCCCTTCTCAGGGTTCCAAGCATGAGTAAGCTGGCCACTCAGCAACGCCGCAGCTTGCGCCTCAGTTGAAAGCTTGTAGACTGGCGCCCCTGACCTTGCCACCAAACAACAAACTCGATGTGCTCATAGTCCTCTAAATATCATACCCAACACGTCGCACGGCTAACGACTATTCTGACTGCTCAATTGAGATCCATTTTAGCGGTTTAATTGACGCCATCGACGTACATCCAGCTGCGGGTCTCGGCTGCTCTGGACCCAACAGACTTTATTAACTCCGGCCCATGTTTGGCCCCTTCGTCCCAAGTTTTGGTGTGTTCTACACACGCATGGCAACAAAAACCCCTCTCTGTGACATCAGTTGCCTTGGCTGAAGCTTGACACTCCCAAGGTCTTACAGGCCATGCTAATTGCTTTTGGAGATCTGGGCGTGGCTAAGGTCTTATGGATGGCTCTAAATTGCTGGAGAGTCCCATCTGGTGAAAGATATATTTGCTGTCCCTGATAGGTTTTTTCCCACCCAAATTGACCAACTGGGCAGGAAGTCATTTACAAAGCCCACTGGCTCACAGGTCTGCTGTTTTGCGGGCTTGCTCATCCACATGCAGTGCCTTCCCTACTTGGTTTGCACCTTCCCTACAACACTGCAGACCTTCTTTGACATTGGTGACCTTCCCTCTCCACCACCCTGCTCTCACCATTCTGCTCTTACCAACTTACTCTCACCACCCTTCACATTAAGAGAGACTCGACACCACTTCAAGTAAATCTTCTTGGCCACCCTCCTCATCACAGCTGCCAGGAGTAGAATTACGATTACAAGACCTGCATCTTCAGTAACTTTGGTACCAACTTACCCACTTTCCTCTCCACCAGGGTTTTCTAAATTCAACCTCATCTGCACCTTCCTACTCAACACCTCCTCACATAACCATCATAAAAACGCCGCCCTTTGAGTGAGACTGGTATCAAACCCCACCATCATTCTTCGTCTACACCGTGTTTATCAAAACTGACCTCATTTGCAGCTTTACACTCATCACCCTACATATACCTTCCCTCCTTTGGGCTTTTCTTACCTGATCATCGCCTGAGAGATCACGATATCCACAAAGAATAATCACATCGCCGGATCACTGATAACATCATCAATAATGGAGGATCAATCAACCACCAAGACTGGCAAAAAGGAAACTGCCACCAACAGCACCGCCAGTGCCTCGTCCCACACGTCAGCAACAGTCGACTCAGACTCAGACGCTAGCAGCGCAATGACGCTCGTTGACCTGTTCCCTGACCCCGAGGCTCTCAGTGATGATGGACCAGGAGAAACTTCTGCCTCATCTACCGAAGCTACGAGCTCGGGAGCTGACAGCAGCGACGCCGAATCCTCCGACGGCAAGGGGAAGACGAATGCAGAGAAGAAAGACGTGAATTCCGAGTCAGAGAGCGAGTCTGCGGAGAGCAACATCAGCATCGAGGCCAGTTCTGACGAAGCCGTCGCCTCTACGACGTCTGGTGAAGCATCATCGAACGAGACCGACGACGCGTCTTCTAAAAGCGTCAAAGCGTCCTCCAGCTCGCAGGGATCGAACCATGGCAACTTCACGGCCTCAGAGGATGCCGTCATACTGAGCATGAAGGGCGGCGGTGAGTCTTGGGCGGGAATCGCAGATGTGCTTCACAGGGGCAAGAACGAGATCAAGAAGCGCTGGCACGTGTTGAAAGCGGATCAGGCCAACTCAGCCGAGTCTGCAGCTGAATCTGATGGCGAGTCTGCCGCTTCAAGAAGCGACACCGCCGCGGAGTCTGCCGAGAAGGAAACGAAGCACCTGAGCAGGGCTGAGAGAAAGCAGCAGAGGAAGGCTGCAGCCAAGCAGGAGAAACAGGTTACCAGCGAGTCGGAAAAGGACCCCGAAACCGAGACCAGTGTGGAATCTTTAGAGGGACAGAACAAGTACGAAAGCAAGGCAGAGAGAAAACAGAAGCGAAAGGCCGCAGCCAAGGCGCAAAAACAACAGCAGCGGGAGACAAAGACGGTGGTCCAGACCGACGACCCCAAGCCGAAGAAGAACAAGACAATCGTCGTTGAGCAGCCCAGCGCCGTCGCCTCCTCAGACGCACCCGACGATGAGCAAGACGCCAACGACGAGGTCAGCAACTCCTCATACCGCGCCCGCCTCAACCTCCTCCGCGACACATCCTCGGCCTCGGAGTCTTCATCCTCCGCTACCAGCGGCGGCGACGACTCCCCCGACACCCCTGGCTATTACGAGCGCGAGCGCGCCCGACAGGCGCGGTACATCCGCCGCCACGTCCACCCGGCGCTGTACCCTTCCACCACTGCCGCCGCCGACCTCCGCGGACGCACGCCGAGCCCCGCGGACAAGAAGCAGCGGCGCGACGACGCCATCCTTGCCTCCGTCGCGTCTCGGAGGGAGGCCACGCGATGGCTGGAGATGCAGGCCAACTTCTTCAACGTCACGGGCCGCATGATACCACTCCACTCCATCAAGACGCGTTGCGAGGCCGCAGAGGGCCGCGGCAAGGCTGCCGGCGTGCGCAGCTGGGCCTCCTCCGTCGCTGGCAGCGACGAGCTGTTGGATCCTGAGCAGAGCGGCGACGTCCCCGACGACGCGCTGGTGGGCAACAACATTGACGACGAGGATGACGAGTACGACGATGATGGAGACTCGTGAGGGTTTCGATTTTGAAGGAACTGCGAACTGCACGAGCGAGTACGTGCCACTTTTTCTTTTTTTCGCGCTCACGATTACGAAGATTATGAGACCTGGGAACGAGATCATGGCCCGTTTGGAAGTGTCATATGGAAAGGAACCTCGCGAGCGGAAAG
Source organism: Colletotrichum lindemuthianum (assembly GCA_001693025.2). Lineage (NCBI taxonomy): Eukaryota > Fungi > Ascomycota > Sordariomycetes > Glomerellales > Glomerellaceae > Colletotrichum > Colletotrichum lindemuthianum. The sequence continues at coordinate 138,072 of MASP02000067.1, read as the reverse complement.
ATGGATAGACTTTGCCTTTTTTCGTTTTTTTCTCTTTTGCTTTTTCTTTATTTTGATTTGGACGTGGGCTTCTCTGCGTGGGGATAAGGTTCTGGGTTCTGTGATGACGAAGGGGCCCGGTATATTGCGTCGGGAGTTCTACTTGGAGTCATGGACACGCGAAGCCGGATGGGATATACCCCTTCTTAGTTAATCTCTTCTCCTCTTTTCCTTCCCTCTGTATCGTTTCGTGATGACGCCGTAGTGGACCGATCACTGTGAATTCTATGAAGAACCATGTCCAGTTCCAGGTAATATTCAAGAAGCAAAAAAAAAAAAGGTTAAATACATCCACCGCGCTGAACGGGGTATCGGGTGGGATAAACTATTACACTAGACGGCTGCCGCGCGGGCCTCTCAACTCCCCCGACCTGGATCGACGACACCCAAGTCCTGTTAATCCAAGTAGTGTGTGTACATGCCCATCGACTGCGTCCAATATGTCCGGTTGGAATCGTCGTCGAGAGCGTCCTGCGAGACGACGAGTCTTTTGCCCCATGTATGCCTCGGCGATCTGGCGGAAATCCAGTCCAGTTGGATCGGTAATCGTGTACCAGGGCCCGAGCCAGGAGACTCTTTTGTTTATTCAGCCTGCTTGGCGAGAATCACGCCACTTTCATGGACGAATTCTGATGTTAATGCCGGTGTCTCTGCAGAAGGTGCGTGGAGGCAGGTTGGCGGCCGCGGCCAAAGTCGCAACGACAGCGACGATGCCCCATTGGAAACCATCCTGTTCCCAATCTTCAAAAGTCCAATCCAGCGTCACTCGCCCTTCAGATGGGATTCTCCATTCCGGGCGCCATTGTACTCCCAGGCGGCGCCGGGCCAGGGCTGGTCCCCTTGGCCAGCGTGTCCTTGCTGGACCCGACACCGCGCTTCATCATCTTGCCCAGAACGGTGACCAGCTCGCACGCGTCCGAGAACATGTCGTCGTCCATGCCCTCCGTCGCTTCGTACACTTCGGAGATGCTATCCCGGGCCACCTTGCGGCTCGCGTCAAAGTCGCGGACGCAGTCGTAGAGAAAGGCCGCGTACTCGGTCTTGACGGACAGACGCAGCGAGTGCGAGCCCCAGAGGTGCTCGTCCGCGAGGGCGATGGCCTCCCTGAAGTACTTGTGCGCCTCGGGGAGGAAGTCTCGCGGCTTTTCGAGGAACGCGGCGGGGAGGTCGGAGGTGTTGCGGGAGTGGTGGGAGGAGGAGGGGGTGAAGCCCGGTGGCGGGTTGACGGGCCCGCCCTCGAGGGCGTGTGTCGGTTGTATGGATCCCTGCGAGGAGTTCCAGTCGTCTCTGGCGATGCCTTTGCCCTTGTCCAGCTTTGGCGGAGGTGTGAAGCCGGCCATTGTGTCGGGGGTGGCGACGCCCATGGTGGAAACAGCAGGCTTGTTGTGGAACAGGACAAAGATGTGGTAGAAGGACGCTCGCAGCTTGAAGGCGAGGACCCGAAGCTCCGTGTGGTTCCCAACCATGGGTATGACATATTGCTGAAGCATGACCAAGCCCTCCCTAGAAAGCCATACGATGTGCAGTAGGAGATCGAGTGACTGGGGTGCACTTGACGCGTCTGGTCTTCGTTGTTTCTTGGCCACAACGAGCTGTTCTGCCAAGCTCAGTGAGAGTCCCAGGATCTTGTAGAGCATCGACGACAGCAGAGGGTTGTCTGACTCGACGAGTTTGGCCCATTTGCCTAGGAACTTCTGGTCTACTTCGTGGGAAGCCATTTTTGGGGGCTCTAGTCAGGGTACGTAACAGTGATGGTGTGGTTGGAGATGATCGTCGCCTTCTTCGTGGATGCAGAACGAATAGGTCGGCCACGGAACAGCCTAAGCGAAATATCAATCGGCATGCAAACGAGTATGGCTCGAATGGAGGCAGTAGGAGTTTCCTTTCTGCCTCAGATGACTGATGGACGGACTTTAAGCCACCAGCTGAGACGGGAAGTTCAAGGTGAGCTTCTCTCTCTCTCTCTCTCTCTCTCTCTCTTGAGGACTGCGGTTCCCTCAATTATGATACTGAGGATCCATGTGTTAGATAGATAAGCTATGGGGTGGTGCCGCCACGGCAAGTGAGACGTGCGACCTGGGGGCAACTCACAAGCATCACACATTAAAAGTAAGATATTAGTGAAGCGACGTTAGCGACGATGATGTCCGATTGGGTATCACCCGCAGTAATGGCGACTAGCAGGACTGAGGTTGCTGAGGCTCAAACCAAAAGACGGATTCGGAAAGGGCGATTTTCGCAGATGGCATGGCGAATACAACGGTGAATTGGATCAGCGGTCGTTTTGAGGCGTGTTGTGAGGCATGTGGTTGTCGATGCTGTCAGTTGAGCTGCGAGGACGATCCCTGGAGGATAAACGAGCGTAAGAAGGGACAGGCCGGCGCGAAGTAAAGCGGTGAGTGAGGGGCGTTGGCGTGGCGTGGCGTCCGGGGCGGGATTAGAAGCTGGACGACGGTTCGGCTTGAAGTCGGGTGAGAGGAAATGAGCACCGGCTCAATTGAGAGGTCGGTAGTAGTGGCAGAGGTCGAAGTGAGGTGAGACGAAGGGCTGCGATGAACCAACCAGCTCACTATGAGAGCATCTCCGGGTGGGCGTCGGTCAACAGGCGGCGGCTGCGAGGACAAGTTTTAAGATGGACCAGGCGATGCAAGGTAATGTAAGGCAGGTAGCTGCAGGTTATATGTGCCCTAAAGGAGAGTTGCAGACAGGGACGCAGTCGGACGGGGCGTGCGGTGGTATTGTGCATGAACGAGTGTGGGCCTCTAGAGCATCCGTACCGTACCGTACACGTGTGGCAGAGACCTAGAAGACGTTAAGGGACTGCAGCATGCGGTTTGGGCATCGAGACTGGGATGGGGAGGGCGGCTGGGAAAAGAGGCGCATTGTGTGGTATGGGTGCAGTACGTGGGCGTGATGTACTGCCTTGCAGTTCAAGTCGTTGTCGATGAGATGAGTCGAGGCAAGATGGGATGGATGGCTGAGGCAGTGGTGAGTGATGCAGGACCAAGACCAGCAGCGAATGGAGAGGTAGGTGTATGGGAATTCCGGGTTAGGTGCGAAGATGCTGCAAGATGAGTTGTTCAAATCTCGGTAAGCTGCTACTACACGCTGCGTACCGTGTCAACAGTGAATGATGCTCGAGTAGATTTCGGCACAGTGGTGAGATGGGTTGAGACGGGATTTGGCAGGAGTGGACAGCGGCAAGGGTAAGTCTAGTCCGTACAGGAAATGCAAAGAAGTGAGCTCGTAGACAGGAACGGCCTAAATGTACACCGAGTATAACTTGAGGAGTGCCCAGAAGTTCAGTGACATCAGGCTGGACTGGTCGGGGCTGGGGGAGAGATACTGGCTTTGACACCGACGATGAGAGCAGATGACGGGACTTTGAGAGCCCTAGGAATAATCCGTACGATAAGGGCATATCGGAGGGAACCTACTTGTCTGGGTTCGAGCTGAGCTGGAGCAGGAGCAGCGGTAAGTGACGAGCACAGGCACCGTTTCCCGCGAACTGGACGTGGAAAAACAGGGACAAGGGACGAGGGCCAGGACCCGCTTGGAACTGGAGACCATTTGCCCCAGGTCGCTTCATGTCAGGGACACCACTGATGTGCCACTGGCGATGGGAACAAGGGCGACTCGCGAAACAGGTCAAGGAGAATCCTTTCTGTCCACTTCCATACATAGTGTACTCGGCGTTTTCCTTTTCAAGGTTCCTCCCCGAACCGACCACGGCGCCTCATCCCATCCCATCTCCTCTGAGAGAGAGAGAGAGAGAGAGAGAGATATATATATATATATATATACATACTACGTAGTATATTCGTTGCCGCAAACAACCGCCAGCCGATGAACCCGACCCAACGTCGTTGCAGCGCCTTCACCACTGGACCGTTTGTGTCCGTCTCAACCTCGAGATACAGAGCTGGCGCTGACCCACGGTAGCGCAACGCCTTTCTCATGACGCGTTGGGCCACGCTGAAAGTGGGTGGACCGCCGACGAGGTGAGCATCTCGCCAATTATTTTCGCACCATGGATCCTTCTTCTCGCACCAGTTATCGCCGAGACATGCGAGACATGCCATCTCGCTTCCCGTATATGGTTATGCTTCGGCCGCCGACATGATTGCTTTTCCGTCCATCATCAGACAAGTTTCTGGCTTGAGTCTGAAGTTCTCCATGCGCCCACACAGACGACGCCTACGGGGGAACATGTCGGCGGGCTGGACGTCAGCCATCCCTGGGCCGGTGGCCATGAGCCAAGGGACGATATCTGGGGAACAGACTCGTGGGGGCATGATATACCGCCCAAGTTTGTGCAGACCAGTTAAATGTTGGCTTCTGGCTTGGGTCGAGGACCTCATCACCATCCTCGAACAGCAACGGGAGGAAAGGCAGTGCAACCGTGACAGTCATCTTGTGGTTTCAGGGTACCAAACCCACCTTCCGAAACAAGTGCTGCTCAAACGGCGTGGTGTATTCGCCGATGGAGGTGGCACAAGTCTCTTGTGCGAGGACACGATGCTCGATGCTGGATGCTGGGATACGTGATCCTCAGCAAGTCCCTGCCTACCTCAACTACCTAGGCATCTGACCTGTTTACCTTGACTGACCTTTCTCGTCGTGACTGTATGTACCTTTGCCTGCCTGTCCTAGGAAACTTCCATCGGCACCTTCGCTCGGCACCATACAGAAGCACTCTGGAGGTAGGTACACAGAGGACAAGGACAGTACGTGCTCAGCTGGCAAGTAAGATAGGTAGGCACCTTGCTCTGTGTTACTGTATCGTAGCAGGTGCCTTGCCGTCTGGAGGGCCCACAACCTATTAAGCGTTTGGTCTTTCCTAGCGACCCGGCCGAGACTAGGCCCGATTCCCCTCTAGCGTCCAACATGATCGCTCTAGCCATCGGAACGCCGCGCTGCTTCTCAAAGCAGGGAACCTTCGTCCACGGTACCTTACGACAAACCATCATCATCCCAGCCACCTCACTTTCAACTTTGCTGGTACTACCGTACGGCCCAGGGGGAGCTCTCACTCATACCACGCAGTTGCGCTGCCTTAGCTGACCACCACTGCGAGTCTCTTCGGCCAACGCTGGTCTCGGCCACGCTTGCCGGCACTCTGCGCCGTTCAGAGGACTGCCTCATTGGTGCCAGCGCATCGTTCGTTGCCACGTCCCGAGCCTGAGAGCCTCCTCACGGCCTCGTCATGAGGCGGCTTGGGCGTCACCCAGCGAAGAGCATATCCCTTACCGATGGTATCGATGCTTGGATGGCGACTCCCTGACTGAATCACCAGCCCAGGCAGAGTACCCGAAAAAACTCATTGCTTTCTTCAAAAACTCCAGCCTCCTTGAGAGCCAGTGGTGCCCAATCTCTCAGGAGCCCCAAGCTGGGCGTCATATCGGCGACCATGCCACCATCTCATCTGTCCGTTACCTGCTTCTGAACGTTCGACTTACATGGCATGCTTGATTCGACATGGCCTGAACCTGCCCAGGCGCAAGCTGCCGTCACCGACAAGTGCTGGTAAACTGGCGGTGAGGACCTCGCATCAGCTCTTTAATTACACGCAACTCTACATCATACCTACGCGCGCAGGAAGTGCCTTGATCTGACACAACAGCCCCTCCCCTCATCTTCGCCAGGCCAGCCTGTTTCAACATGATGAATGCGATCCGAGTAAACCTCGAGAAGTTCGGCACATGGCTCGCCAAGCCCCCACTTTCTACAGGTCAACCCGGCTGCCATCGTACTGCAGCCAGCCAACATGAGAGCAATTGCCCATGTCATCATCTATTTACTGATAGCCGTCCGCGCTGCAGCCCAAACACGTCTGTCCTGCCCTGCCTCGTCGGACAGTCAGAAGAGACAGCCAAACAATCTCTCTGGCACCGACGCTGCGGCACGCCACTCCAAGTCAGAGCACACAGCCACCTCGTCGTCGTCCTGTACAGATTCGCACCCCAGTCGCACAGCATCGCCGAGATCACGGCCTGCAGCCCTATCTGCCATGATCAAGCCTCGGTAGTAGTTGACTCTTTCCTGTCTGGAATTTTTCTCTGTCGTAATCAGCCGCAACGTCTCTGCCCGGGTCAACTTGCCCAAGGCATCATGACGCCGTTGGGCCGACCATGAGCTGTCTTTTGGCACGTGCAGACAACGAGGTTCCGGTGCAACACACCAAAACCACCTCGACGTGCCAAAGACGGATAAACCACATCCCACTTGCCCTTTCCCTGCCGAGCATCACAGCCTCTCTCAAGCGAAAACAGCATCACAGGTCTCAGCCGCAACCCAGGGCCGGCGGACACTGACTGAGGTGTTTGCCCTCCGGGACGGGACGTTGCATTTTCCGGCCGCGGCATGAGATTGTCAGATCTCGGTCCCTCGGCATCGTGTGCATCTCATTGGGGGTATACACATGTCATCCGTGATGCTCGCGGCTCGAGTGTCGCAAAAGGGAAAGGACGCTTTTCCAATGGTTCCTCAAACAACGTGCCTGCCCATGCCAGCGAGGTGACGCCGGTGCTCTCGGTTTGGTGCCCGACGTGAGCAAACGGGCGAGCAAATGTCTGAGACGATGCTATATATAACATGGTCTCTTTGATGTTCACCTCTCGATCCGTCGCAGCTGACAGGCACAGCTCCATTTACATATCTACTTTCGTTTCTGCGGTCTGGGTGGCTCGCTCATATAGTCCTTACTTCCGCTTTCCAACTCCACCAGCCGACCATCTCGACGATACACCGTCACTGGCACGCATTTCAAAGGTGCTCGTTCCACGTGGCCAACCGCATCAAACACGTTCTTTAGGACTGCTCGACAAGACAATCTTCTGTCCAACCCACATTGCCAGTGTTTCATTATACCTTTACAACTCACAACGACTCTCCCTCCAAAAAAGAAGATGTGCCACTACTACGCCCACGCTTTCACCTGCAAGCACAGCACAATGTGCTTCGCCCGCTACTGCCAACCAGCGAGCCTCATCCAGAAGCCCTGCGCCAAGATCCACGTCTGGCAGACCATCAGCCTCGACGACGCCTGCGACGAGTGCACGACCTGGTACCCTGACCGGTTCCCCTGCCGTCGGCAGCGGTATCAGTAGTCGGGGTTGTGAGAGCATGGCTTTGCAGAGAGTGTGTGGGTTGCGACGTCGGCGACTCGTTGAGCGAGCACGACGCCGTGCTGAGGTACTCGATGTATCCTTTCGATTCGACACGGTGATGAGAGCGATTTAGAAATGAGTGTGCAAGATCTGCCGGTCGGCCGGCCGGCCCGGCTTGGATGGGGAGGGGGTTTCTTGTCATGATTGATGATTGACGACTCGCGGTTTTGGAATCTACGCTTCTTCGTGCTTGGGTCACGTAAAAGGGGTAGCTCCATTTTGAACAGACACAATACACTTGAATTCTAGAGTGCTCCGGTATTCTGAGATTGTCCGTCTCCGCTTCGCATACCTCACGACAGTTGCTACAACCGTCAACATACAGAGAGGGCTGTTCAGCTGTTTAAGTCTTTGGGCTTGGTAACAGGTCGATCGATGGCTATGCGGTGGTAGCCATGACATTGGGTAAGAAAGCAAACCCAGAAACAGCCTGGAGGTTCGGCTCTGCCACAGGCTTCACGTTACTACGACATCTATCTGATACGGAAGAGGCCGCAATAGAGGAACACACCGCTCTGCGAGGCAGGTAGACCTCCTGGCAGAAACGACTTTGGAAATAGTTGTCACGCCCACGGACTCTCATGCTGCGAGTGTTCAAATAGTGACGCCGACATGTCGAGCTTCTCGGAACGTGTCTCCTCTCTCCTGGAACTACTGTTCCGCATCATCTGCGATTCTGGAGGAGTTGATTAAGCCAGGCAAAACAGGATCGGGGGAATCTGTGCCATACACTGGCCGTTCACTGAATATAATACGCCATGCTAGCTAGGACGACGCACCACTGTTCTGTGGAATTGACAGTATTATGGGAGGTAAGGATCGTGCATTTAGTGTAGAGACGAGCATAGCTTTCTTCGCCGAGGCCAACGCTAGTATAGGAGTCAACAACACAAGTTGAAAGCTACACGCAGGTGCACTTCTCATATTTCCAGGGAGGTCGCCACGGGGAGCGGTACCTACCAAGTCCTGATGGTTCTAATCAAAACGGCTCAGGTCTAACCCAGATCACAAGTCAGACGGATGATTCCTCATGCTACAGGCTCTCGCACTCTACATGGTAGCTAGGCTTAACACTCTTAATATTGGGCTTATGAACAATGGTAAACCAGAGGTTAACAATTAATATAACCTAACTTTTTAGGTCAAGTTTTGCTCGTCAAAACACGATCCAGACATCCCAATACTAGGCCAGACTGCGAGCTCCTCTGACGTCCAGGACTGTCGAAAGTGTGTCAAATTATGCCCTTGGTGTTCCATACTCGAAGTCGGCGCATCCCGTACTGATCAAGGTTGCCACTGGATGCAAATCTCTCCCTAGGTGCCTTCCTTCGGTAGTCTTTGACCCAAGTTCTTCAATCGTCAAGGACAAGGGTTACATGGCCCAGGGCTTCCGGGTCAAGATAAACGCTGCCAGTAGTGGACGCTTTCGGTTCTCAACCGGAAAGCACCAGTGGCCTTTAGTTCGTGTGGCAAGTTGACGGGTTGTGTGCGACGTAGTTGAGCAAAAAGTAAATCTCGGAGAAACCTCAGATCACAGGCCGCGTGTCAACACCAGACACATAGCAATTAGGCCTCGGCTTGAGCAGCCTATAAGACTTGGTTACAATGGATGGGCGGTACAAATACAAACTACATCATCGTTCCACCGGGATAGGTCGGATACCCCTCAAGAGAAATATGAGAAACATAAACTCCCATCTCATTAGAATGTGTCAAGTTGGGATCGGATAATCCCACGTCGCTCCTTGGTATCACGGATACACGCTTGTGTGAATTCGAAGAAAAAAAAAGTCCCAACTCCATTCCTAGTCCGGGGTATATGAAGAAATTAAGACTGATGAAGCATGAGGTATCGCCGACCCTGCACGAGAAAAATAATGCCCAAGCATCGCTTTTCCACCCCGTTCAAATCCAAGAGGGAACCTTCATTCGAGGATGCGCAACTCCGGCCGCCCTTCTTCGCCGGCTGCTGAGGTTTAAAAGGCCACCGTTTTCCCCTTCCGCCAAATCCTCAAAATGCTGATGCCCAACTGTGATGAGCTTGATAATGTTGCCAAGCCCCACCGCCACGGACGCTGTGCCGACCTTGACCATGGGACCGAGTTCAGATATGATCAGGTGGGAGCCGCTCTCGTACTCCGAATGCAACGGCTTGGTCTCGTAAATCTCCTCTCGGCCCAATTCCGATGCAACCCAGACTTCCCAGTTGTCCGAAGATCGGCTAGGTCGTTTCTCAAGCCGCTGATACATCCTGCGACGAAGGCCTCCCGTTGTCGTCGGCGACGACTCGCCACTGCTCGATCCGCCATCGTACACGTCCCTTCGAATGCCGACAAGGAAACCGTTGGGAAGCACCTCCCAAGTGCCCGGGTTGTTGATTTGGCGCTTGGTCTCGATTGTGTCATGCCAAAGCGAACAGCTTCGACTTGGCGGAAACGATGTGTTGCGGAAGCAGATGAGGTTACCGTCTTCTTTGCACGTGTACGTGTGAACGATACAGTCTCCGGAGTCGGCATTATTGTAAGCAATACCGAAGGACAAGAGCCCAACCGAACCGCACTGAGGCTTGCGTCTTGAAGAATGGAAGCACCTCAGCGACCGCGGCTGAATGGGTTCCGTTTCGAACGTATGAATGAGACTTCTCGTCTTTGCATCAACGAGGTCGACCGAGTGAGATCTGGCGACCAAGAAAGCCCCGAGTGCGGAGAGTGGAACGACCTGGTATGCGTCGCGGTCCTCCACTGAGTGAACGTCCAGACTCTGCGAGACCCAATTGTCGTCTTCTCGCCGCGTCGCAATGTGGATGCAGCCTTTTCTTGAAGCCGTCAGGATGGATAGTTGCGAGGTTCCTTGCGGGAGGGACTTCTGAACCAATGGGCGAACTGATATCAGTGGACTCTTGCAGATCGTAAACTCCAAGGGCTCCAGCGCCCCTGGAGTAATTTGTGACATTGTTCCATTTCGACGAACAATGACCAAAGGGCTAGAATAGTCAAACGTTGGGGCGCCAAAAAAGAAGCCCTCAGGTTTCTGGCCGTTCAAGTCGACAGGCACCGACTGGCCCCAGCGACGTTCCACTAGGTTCCACAAGAACACCTTGCGGGAAGACAAGAGAGCTAACCAGTTGGACTTCTTGTCTGTCGCTACCGCCAAGACTGGAAACGGGTTTTCGGGTGGTATTTCAACGTCAGCTAGTGAGTAGCCGCTAATACCGGATCGAACGTCCCAGACTCGCACCGAACGGTCGAGGCCAACAGAGATTATGTGACCGTCATAGGAAGACGTCATGAGGACCACATCTAGTGCATGTTCCTCAGGAAGAGAATCAATGGCCAATAGTGGCTGATCGCCAATGTCGTCGTTGCGCCTAGACTCGGAGTCATCCCCCCACAGTAAGTAGTTCATCAACAGGCGAACGGCTGAGATAATGAACAAGACGGTGACGAGGAAGTGCTTCAAGTGGTGATCAATAAAGTCATAGAGAGCGGGCAACAGTAGTCGCTCGGGCATGCGGGGGGTGCGATCGGCCCCGTTGAGAACGAACACCAGGGGATCGTATACCCGCGCTATGTAGCTGTGAGAATGAGGTTTGATGACATTGATGACTTCTCGAGCACTTTCGTGATCTTGGAGCCGTAACCACGACGTTGGACTTCGCGCTTGGTGAATGTCGACGAGGATGGAGTTTTTGGGCTGATTGAAGTGGACTGTGTCCCTGGAAATCCGGAAAAGCCCACGCAGCAGCCGATATACGGTGTCGTTTTCAAAGAAGTGCCATTGTGCAATCAGAACAAAGGTAATCATGATGACGGTTCCAGCAATTCGTGTCGACAGGGCAATTTTGCCTTGCAGCACCGCTTCGAACCAACTCGTCTTGGGTGGTTGTTCAAACCCGTACCTGTGATTCTTCAACGAGGCCTTGGCTAAGGCATCACCGAGTTCTGTTCGTCGCACATCGACACTCAGGACCGCCAGAAAGAATGTGGAGAGGTAGAAGAAGTCGAAGAGTATGGCAACAGAAACGAACGTGCAGAAGGCGGATACGCCGGGTGAGACGACCTTAGACAGGCCCCAGAGAATCAGGACGTTTTGCGCCGAGCTTGCCAGAGCAATGTGCGCCGTTTCGCCAAAAGCACGACTGACTCGACTGCTGGTGCTGTTTTCCGAGGGAGTCATTATAACGGCGTTGATGAGTCTGAAGATATTCTCGAGGCTCATGGACAAAACCACGACAGGGTATGCGGCCTGGGGAATACCAGACAGATCGACCCGGAATACCGCGCACACTGTGAAGCTCGACATGATTGACACCACAATCTGGGCAAAGACGGTAACAATGAGGCCGATCTTGGATTTGACAGCCCGCAACTTCGAGAGGCTGAACAAAAAGTAGAGAGATGCTAGGCCGTAGGCAAGAGCCAGTAGTACCGTATCCTGCACAGAAATCGGCATGAATTGAAACTCGTACAACTGACTGGACATGCTCCTCCCGTCAGCGGGGTATGCGGTCCATGTGTTCCTCATCCGAGTCGCGAGAACCTCGGCCTTTCGCTCCCATTGCCTGCCGACGGGGGAATCGCGGAGATGGATGAGTGTAATGACCAGGGCATCTGCTGCCAGCAGCTTTCGGTCCTCAAATCGCTTGCCGCTGAAAACAATTGAATGCCTCAAAGTGACATTGACGGAGGTGGGCTGCGTCTTTCTCTCATTGACCGTGAGCAGAATATCGGAGTCGCTCGAAATGCGCTCGGGTGAGCAAGCCCAGTACTGAAGTGGCGAGTGGAAAAACCATGATTGGTTTGTGAGGCCGTTGACCACATGGAAGGAATCCCGGTCGCTCGGGGCGAGATCAACTTGTGAGTCGTGGACTCGGAGGGTTGCAGCGACGGGACGCCGCGGGCTGAAGTCTTCAGTGGGACCCAACAGTTCATCTTGAAGTTCCAGGGCTCCGAGCAAAACGTCGCGGTCCAGAGCTTTCATGTAACTACCGTGAACCCAGATAGAGCGCATGATGACGTCTGGCTCGGTGCTATTCTCGTTGAGGGGCTGCGCAGCAGTCCACACGTGGTGCGGGAGGTTGGATGCGCCATTGCTCAGGTCCGACGTGTATAGATACGGAAAAGGGTATATAAGGATGGCGGCGACGGCGACAGAGATGATTAGGGTAGTAACGACATGTCGTGCGGCGTACCGACCGTATCGGGCAAACGCTCGGCGGAGAGGATGGGTCGGGGATAAGAGAGGAGCTTCCGTCGTTCTGGAGGAGAAATGTCAGTAAGCGATGCCAAACAAAGTGACAGAGCACCGTTGGGAGTCATTGCAGTATCACAGCAGAAGACGGCAGATAGCTTACCCTCGCAAAGGATACAACAGATACCAAATCATCTGCGGCAACGGTCGCAATAAAACTTGCAGCAGTTGCGGCAAAAGAAGAGGTAGAAGTGGACGCAGGAATGGACGCAGCTCAGTGGAGCAAGCAATCCATCCAGCGACGATATGCACAGAATATGTCTAGGGTCTTGCGAGTAGAAGTCGTCCTTGCGATCATGGTTTGTCTCGACGATAGTATTAGAGCAGACAGCCAGATGGAGCGAACATGGGCTCGGACCGGGCAATCGCTGGTTGGAGAAGTGGTTAATAGTACGGGAGACGGAAGCTTTTGAGATCAATGCGACGCAAGGGTGAGGATTGGGCGACTCTGTTAGTCGTGTGTGGGAGCGTGGCGCGCGTGGATGGGAGCAAAGACGGGGATGGGGCGTGGTCGGTCGGTCCCACGTTTGTCGGTCGATCGGGTCGTGTGCGGTGCGGCGCGAGGTGGAATGACGGCCAGCGAACACAAGCGTCGAGGTAGTGATTGCGAAGCGGTTTGCCGAGGGAGGGATCGAGAAAGATATGCCAAAAGAGAAGTGCCAGTCGTAACCACAGGAAGAGGCGGTAGCAGTAGAGGCGTTCGTCGAAGCGTATTTGGGTCAAGTTGCCTTGGGTAGGTACTACGATGCGGTATCTAGTGGCGCAGGATGATGCAGTGCGAGGCGCAAGCGGTGCAGTCGCTGTCGCATTCGCAGAATTGGGGATGCAACGCAACAGTGTTGGATCGGGGAGATGCGACCAGCGGGAGGATTGCGGAGAATAACATGCGGCCAAGGCAGGTGAAATACGGTAGAAATTGTAGGCGACAACTGAGTTTGGTTAGATGAAGACTGTGGGAGCTGTCCATGGTGGTGATAGAATGCGTGTGGGATGAGAAACGACGTACCTTTCCTTTGTTCTTTGACAGGCGACAAAGAAGTGGACTACTGTATACTAGCTGCCTACCACGCCACGCCACGCTAGCAGGCATCGATCGGCAGCGCCAGACGAGAGCGAAAGCTGACAGGGCAGATGGGGCAGCAGTGATGGGAGCTTTGCAGCAAAAGTAACCGCGATGGGTGCAGAGACAGGCAGGGTGGTAGGAGGGGTCCGCTGCACGAAATACACAAAGCGTCCTGAGGCGAATTCCAGGTTTGCTGATTTCAGGCGGGAAGTGCCATGAGCTACCTCCACCTCCGAGAGGTAGGTACCTTACCTTAGCTTCCCCAGTGCCACTTTGTCGTGTCGTGGCAGATTGAAAGCAGGCCAAGGTGAAGTCTGAGGCCAGAGGAGAGCTAGGTAAAGGTTGCAAATAGCGCAAAAGACTTGGTGTGTCTATCGCATCTATTCGTAGCGCTTTTGCAATGGTGTCAAAAGTGTCTCTCATCTGAAGCTAGGTACCAAGATACCTTGAGGACCTACATCGTATACATAAGGCACTTTAGGTGTGGGTGGTACTTGCATGAGGAGCCGTACCTTACATCTCAATCTGGGTCGGCAGCGGCCAGCTGCTGTTGGCTGTCCCTCCAGCTCTGAACAAAGGTCAGCGGAAGGTAGGCACTGGGAGGGTGGTGGGTGGTGGATGGCCGTGGTGTGGTGCTGTACAGTGTGGTGTGATGTAGTGCAGCGTGGCGTGGTAGCGGAATGTGTCGGGGAACATGGGACGTTTTCCCTGCGATGGCGGGGGAAGAGACTCAGTGAGACACGGACCCTGAACCCCCTGTTCGTGTTTGAATAAGAAACACCAGAGGAGCATCGCCTGCAGATCCGACTTGGGACATAGTGCCACAGCAATCGCCCAGCCCGGCCCGGGGACTTTCTTCACTCCCGTTCTTTGCTTTGGCACACAAATGAAGCCATTTCCGGGGAATGTGTTTGGCGCTGTTCTTGCACTCAGCAGCCCGAAGACAGACAGACACAACAGCGACACTCGTCGTACTTGCAGTCGCAGCCAAGTCAAACCCAAGGGCCAAGCCAGGTGCGCCAAGCTAGAGACGTCAGGTACCTACTCCGTCAAAGGTAGGGTAAGGTAGTAGTAGTACGAAAGTAGGTGTCCGCAACCCCTGGACGCTGACGTTGGCGGCTGCTGTTGCGCACTTTGCTGTGGTACCTACACATACGTAGTAGGCTGCTTTTTTGCATTGGTGCATTTGGGCGAGATACTTTATCCGCGCCACATGTGCACAACTGGCGTTGAACGCGAGACTCGGACTGGAGGCTTCTTCGAGCGCGACGAGGTAGAACACCTGGCTAACCCACCATCACCTTCGACATGCGTGAGGGAAGCGTAATCTTTGACCACACCTTCCAGCGTCAGTTATCCGAAGAGAAGAGACAGGGAACCTAGCTCTGGGCCGCCAGGCCAACCAACGGAAAACGTAGACGAGGAGGCACACTCGGGATGTCCCACCCACAATCTTACGGAAACGGCGCCGACGCCGAAACAGGGTTGGGAATATGAGGGGTAGGTCGCCAATGTCCCTTTGTGGGCCCAAAAAAAAGTTACTCTAGCAAACGTGGGGCACCCTGATATGAAAGCAACGACGCGCCCCAGCTCACGCACACACCCCTTCCTCAAATTGACGTCTTCCGAGGTGCTCCAAGCAGTACACTTCGAGCTAGTCGCCTGAAGTTGGCAATGACATGCAAGCTTCAAACAGCACGCTCGAACTTTCGAGCCATAGAGACTTTGTGGGAATTTTCCAGAACTCCTGTAGAAACCCAGCGGTGTAGCAATCAAGCAAGATACGAACAAGACCTCGTAGGATTTTGAAAGGCAGACGGGCAGAATACCAAGTCGAAGGCATTCGCATCTGCTGCTCTTGGCGTCCACTGGGACCGCTTCTCCTTCCAGAGCCGGAGAGACAAAGAAGAAGCGTGTGGTGGCTGTTCCGTGACAGAAGTCAGGAGTCAGGAGTCAGGAGTCAGGAGTCAGGAGTCAGGAGTCAGGAGTCAGGAGTCAGGAGTCAGGAGTCAGGAGTCAGAAATTCGACCTCTGCGGCATACGGCTAGGAGCATTGGCGCCGTGTTCTTGGTCTGAGTCGTTGTGCATGAGTCGGTTCGCCCCTTCATCCGCATACCCTTGGTGCTGATCGTCTCGCCTTCGCTTGAAGGACGTCGACACGGAACCAACCAAGGGTCCCTGAAGCCGAACGCGCGCGTCGATGTGCGCACATCGGACGTTGCGATGCTATGCTGGCTGCCTGTCGGTGCTTCGAGTTTGTGCGTGCGCAGCTAATGGGGGTATTAAAATGTGGAGTGGACCAACGACAGCAGCGGGCGCATGACGAGCTCCAAGCTCTCGCGTTCTGACCAAACACACGAACGTGCCTCGGTCTGCAGGCCAAGTGTGAGGTAGATGGTAGGTCGACGGTGGTCCGATGTCCATAGCTCGTGCCCTGTTAGCTGAAGGACCCTGAGTATGGCTGCCGCGCGCCATGGTTCCGAGCTGCGCGCGGCTAAGTCAAGGGCAGCCACGTTTTGGCACTCATAGTCTGGAATCCCATCACGTTGGCATGAACAGACCGAGGACGAGGAGGTGGTGCTGGTGGCAGCTGAGCGATCCGAGGCTCGATCGATGGCCAGGATGATATTTCTCGTCATCGACGCCCTCTGGAATGCAGGAGCTGGCGAAAACGGTTTTTTGGTGCTGATGTTTTGCGGCGAGCTCGGTCTTGGTGGCTTAACGCCGTCGCCGCATTCGGTTCTCTGATCCCCCATCCTGAGATAGTGTGTTGATCGGACGTGAAGGAGCCAGCAGGGCGCAAAGCGAGAGAGGTCAGGCGCATGCGGTGGCTGGTTGATCCGATTTTGCTCTCCGTTCGCTAGGTAGGTACCTTATCGGCGGCAGCTGCAGTCTGGCGAACTGTAAGAAAATCGATTTCGTCGCCGCTCTTTCATGTCATTCAAACGTGTTGTGTTGCGCTTTCCTGTTACTGCTCCGTTTGAGTCGTCGGTGATACTTTGGCAGCTGCGACCTCCCCCAAGAAAAAATCGGGGGAGCAGATCGAAAGCTCCCTCTTCCATTTCCTGAACAACTAAAGGGAGGACAGGGCTAGATTAAATAAAACTCAGAACCCTTTCCTTCCCCCTGGCGCTGGTGCCCAAATCAGATCTACCGTACGGCAATCTATATTCAAGCAGATGGGCAATCTTGCAGATGGGCAACTCATGTGCGGTGTGTTTGCTCAAATTCACCAATGCTTCCATCATAATCAGCCCAGTTGATGCCAAAGTCAGGCCATTTCCCACTCGCTCCGTCGCCCTGATTGGCTCTGAGCCGCCCTGACTAGGACCCGAGTGCTCCAACCTGCATCCCGTGTACCCTTCGCGGAGCGAATACCACAGTATGCTACGCCAGCACCCTTGCGCTCGCGTGTTTCTCAAGGGTCCTGCGTTTCTGGGATACCGTTCCATCGTCAGTTTGCCGCATCCACCGACCTCTCCTGGTTGTATGCTGGCTCGGCTTCTGCGTGCAGGTGTTTACTACCTAGTAGGTAGGTGTGTATCCGTACGACTTACAAGGTACCTATGTACGGAGTGCCTACCCTACCTATCTTGAGGTGCCTAGGTACCTAGACGCAACGCATCGCTTGATGCCCAACTGTTCACTACCTACGCATACATGCATAGGCATGTCAGCTGATCGGCACCTTGCCTCGTTCTTCAGGACCACAGGTGCGTCTGCTGCATTCACAGTTGGCGTGACGAGATATTGTCTCAATGCATTATTTGATCCACATGTACGTCCGTACAGAGCACTGAGACATAAGATTCATCAGCGGCAACTCTCTGCCATCATCCAATATTATCGTCAGCTCCTTCGTTATTCTATTCCCCAATAGCCAAGCTATCCAGGTCCAGTTCCTCCGTCCGCCTTCGAATAAGCAACGTCTTAGAAGGGTCAGCAGCGAGGTTAAGCCCAAAGACCACGTGACGAGGATCGTGTCCCTCTGGAAGCTTCCAGTCATATTTCAACAGCAAATGACAATGCAAGATCTTCATCTCATGCGCCGCGAAGAACCTATCAAGCATATCATGAGCTCGGGAAATCATGCAAGGGGCCATATGTAACGGGTTTACCTCCCAGGGCACGCCTGTCTTCCGCGGCCGAAACCCGTGTGCTCCGGACTCGTGCTCACTAGGTGCGAGATGTGATCCTTTTCCGTTCCGCGCAATTTGACGAATCGGTAGGGGTCGAACTGCTCCGTCTTGTCCCACACCTGGGAATCCCACATGTACGCGATGTCGATCCAGACGTTGTCGCCCTTGTGAATGCGTAGGCCGTTGCTGAGTGTGAAGTCTTGGACAGCCACGCGGCGGAAGTTTGCTGCGCGAAGAAGAGCATCAGGCGTGCATAGTACAACTCGGGGAGTGAGGGCTTCCAGGGTAAATTGCTACTCACAGACCGAAACCGGCTTCAGTCTCTGGCTTTCCTTGATCACACTATCTAGCAGTCTGAAGTTCTGCAGATTCGTCTTGTGTATTCCATCGGCTCCAAGAACCGTCGCAATCTCACCACGCAAGGGTTGGAAAAGCTCCGGGTGGTGGGCGATCTGCGTCATCGTCTCGGTCAACTGGTCCGTCGTCGGGTGAATCGCAACCATTACCAGCGATATCTGGTTATACGCCGCTGCGGTGTACTCCCTCTGGCACCATTCTATGGCATCATCGTATACCGGCTCCGGTTCGCCCTTGGCTGCCGCCTTGGCAATGCTTACATTTCTCGCGTCGACGTGAGGCCGAGTAAAGTCGCGGCTCGTTTTTAGAGCCGCTCTCGTCTGCTTGCAGATGCAAAGGTAAGGGGCCGGAGGATGGGAGGGAATTGGCGGAGGACTTGGAGCGCGCGGAAGACGGCGTGCGTGTAAGCGGCACTGAGTCTGATCCAGTCTTGGTTTCGACAAAGTTGTTCGCCAAGGAATAATCTTGCAGATGTGCGGGCCACAAGTGCCGTCAGATCTCGCAAAGGTCGAATCTCATGCCATTCTGGAAAAACAAGAGGGAATCAGTGTGCTTCAAGACGAGCAGGTGTGTCATCGGCGAGGCAGCGGTCTGCCAGCTGACTCCGTAAAGATGTCGCTGACAGCGTGTTTAGTTTCTTGATACAGGGGCCTGGTGTACTTGTCTGTTGAACAAGCCTAGTGTCAATGTCGTGCGGGCCCTCGTCTTCAAACATATGACCTACCCAGCGCCTTTGTCAGGTGTCTGTCGATCATGTTACCGCCCTCGTGGTTGGCTTTGAACGGTTCAACCCCAGGGAGATGGTCGTGGTGGTCCTAAGAGAGGTCATTCTGAATCCGTGGTTCAACACTTATTCGTGAATCAAGATCGGCGTAGAAGAAGAGCCTACCTTTTCAATAGCGGGCCAGAAGTCCAGTTCAGTCAGACTACGCACTTCATCCAACATGCTCGAAGGCAGTATGACGGCGTCGCCGAGGTAAGTTTTCATCATGTACGGCTCACTGGGAAACCTCTGTCTTCCTGCAATGAATAACTCTTTCGACCCGGTCATGAAGTCTCTGGTGCTCGTGTTTGGTATCAGCACAGGAAGCCTGGGACGTCTCTTCCCGTTCAAGTACTTCCGGACAAAGAACAATGACAGGAGCAGCTCAGCGATAGTGCCGAAGTATGAAAGTGGCAGCTTCGTTGACGTAGGCAACGAAGATGCAGAGATGGGTAGAAGGACGGAGCCTTCTGAAAATATGACCATGTTTGTCGTTTCGATTCGGGGTGGGCTGTGATACTGTCCGCTCTTTAATATAAGAAACAAACACGCCTATGAGAATCACGGGTAAACAGTTGTAAAGTAGGCAGGAAACCGTGAGTATGGCGGCTACGCCGGACTCGAGATCTTGTTTCGAGTTCACGGCACTGCTTCTTTAAACCCACTAGGTCGTTCTCGGAGACCAACAAGCATACCGACTTTTCGGGCCGTAGTTGCTCGCATCGCATTAAAGTCCTGGAGCATGACTCCAACCTATTGCATGGCTTTGCTCTCTGATCATCAATATAATCCTTTCGAACACCAAGAAAAAAAAGCCTCCGTATAAGCTTCCTTAGCAGCAGAACACTGTTGCCGATAATGCTACCGAAGTTGACCTGTGGAAGAATGAATACGAGGCGAAGCTGAGCTGTCGAACTCGTCATCCACGTACTTGATGCCCTGGTTGTGGAGTTCCCAAGACGTGTTTGAGTCTTATGCTTCCAAACCGTCGATCCGTCTCCTCATCTGGCTTCTTGGCTTGCGTCTTCTGGTGTCCTCGACGTCTCCAACAAGATCCGCCCCGACGGAGGGTATTACAGGTGGACATCTTGCTGAATATCAGATGAAGAGGCGGCGCAGCTCGATAATATGCAAAAGTCCCAATGCATGCCACATTTGATCTCGATGAGTACCCATAAAGACCTGATGGAAAGTCGGCAAAGTTTGGCAATGTGTATGCCGTTGTAACTAATCACCCGCAGCTTTAAGACGTTTACATCCTGCTCTCAGGACGCAATTCACCTTCTCAAACCACTAAAATGCCTGAAGTGGTTGAACTTGGCTGGATTCCCGTCAAGCACGACTACGAGAACTCGTCCGCTGGGGAGGCATTAAAGGTGTTGGAACCCAAGCTCATGCAAAGCCGTGATAGCTTGAGTTATTGAAAAGGCATCAAGGGTCACGGTGCCTTGGACGCCACTCCCATCAAAGGGTGCGACTTAGCGACCGGTACGTTTGCGTGGACTTGATTGCCAACCTGGCCAAGTTACCTGCTGAGTTCAGTAATAGTTTAGACGTCCGTTGACGCCGCAAGAGCTGCAACTCAGACTGCCGAATTTCAACAAGCCGCCAAACTCTGGGGACCAATTATCGAGACTTCCAGCCACTACGGGCCGGTCCAGCCATGGGTCGACTACTTTCTTTTGGATGGTGATGAGTTCGAGACCGTGATTCCTCCAAGGTCGTGCTTCTATCCGCCTTCTATCTCAACTTGACGCAGACATAGAAGCCTTCTCCAAGACATGAGAGGAACTCAATTCCTCGTTCAGCGTATCGCCGGGCTATATCGCTGGTACACGTGGCTGGTCCGTCGGTAATTTGGACTACAAGGGTGGTCAAAAGAAGCTGTTTATGGCTGTTTATGGCTGGGAACATGCGGAGACCATGAAGACGGCTATTGAGGACGACAAGGCACATATTGACGAGCGGTTGAAGGCCCTCAATGTCCAGCAACATGAACATGTCTCACATGGGCTGAGTAAAATCAAGTAGAATTTCGGCTGGATATAGTCAAACATGAGACTCTATGGTTTTGTCATTCTGGTGATAGATGAGAATGTTTGTCTGACGGCTATTGCTAGCAAACCATGCCTGTCGTTCGTCATTGTAGTAAGGTAGTGAGGGGAACATTCTTCACCGAGCTCGGTGAGACACCTCGGTGAACCACTATTCTGTTTTTAAAACTAAATACGATATCCAAACAAATGCCAATATTGCCTGACCAGGCTCTCTTTTACGAAATGCCCATACCTCGTTGGAATTTGAAGGATAAGATGTTTCGGCGATCTGGCATCAGATCGCTGGTTTCCTTGTGAGATGGGACCGCGACGCCTCGCCTCTTTCACACTCTGAAGACCCACCAAAACTTCATCCGACCTTCACACGTATCACCACTGGCATCTCTCTTTGATCCGACTGAAGACGTCGATATGGAGTCAGAAAATAGCAATCCGCTCGAGAACGACCCGTTGTATGAGCTGATACAGACTTACAACGAGCTCAACGGCGACATCCAATACCTGGATGAAGAGCCGAGTCCCCTCGAGTTCATGCGCTTCGTCGCCCGCAACGAACCTTTCGTCATTCGCGGAGCCGCATCACGATGGGCTTCTCACACCAAATGGAACAAGGAGTTCTTGAAGGACGTATTCAAGGATCAGACCGTCAACGTAGCCGTGACACCGTTTGGGTGAGTGACAAATCAACTGCCAGCCTGCTTCCTATGAATTGCACACTGGCTAACACGATGAAAAGCAACGCCGATGCTCCGACGAAAGACGACAAAGGGGAAGTCATCTTCGCAAAGCCCCACGAAGAGGATCAGGACTTTGAGGAGTTTCTCGACCATGTCATTTCCCAGGAGCGAAGCAAGGACACATCGTCAGAGGTCCGATACGCGCAGACTCGTACGTCTCACTCATCCACATCTTTGCCTGCCCAAACCAACTCTCTTTCCTACCACATCCGGCCCATCTCTCTTTACAACGATTGATCTTGAAAACTCACAACCCCCCAGAAAACGACAACCTCCGCAACGAATACCTCCCCCTCTTCGCCCACGTGCCCCCCTCCATCCCCTTCGCGCGCATCGCCCTCGACCGCGACCCGGACGCCATCAACCTCTGGATCGGCAACTCGCGCTCCGTCACCGCCCTCCACAAGGACAACTACGAAAACATCTACGTCCAGGTCCGCGGCCGCAAGCACTTCGTCCTCCTCCCGCCGCTGTGCCATCCCTGCGTCAACGAACAACCCCTCCGGAGCGCGACGTACCATCGCCGCGGGGACGATGACGACGACGACGACGACGACCTCGAGCTGAAACTCGACGAGCCAGGAGCCCGAGAGGAGAAAGGCGCCAGCGCAGATGAGGTGGGAGACGCGCCGGATCGTGTCCCCTTTGCCACGTGGGACCCCGACTTTCCCGACACCAACGCGACGGAGTACTCCAAGCTCGCCGTGCCCGTGAGGCTGACCCTGGAGCCGGGCGACATGCTGTATCTGCCGGCGATGTGGTATCACAAGGTGTCGCAATCGTGCCCCCCCGAAGCCGGGGAAGGGTTCGTGCTGGCGGTAAACTACTGGTCAGTTTCATCGTGCCACTTTCTCGATCTGCTAATCTCACCACGGACACAGGTACGACATGGACTTCAGCGGGCCGCTATACCCTTTGAGTAGTTTCGTTCGCAATGTCGGTTTACAGAAGTCAGCTTCGATGGTGCCCCGGACCCCGGAGAGGGACCAGCCAGCAAAGTAGGGACCAAACGCCAGTGGGATTATTCATCACCCTTTTCGGACCTCAATGTGTCTCTCACGTTTGCTACCAAGCATTGAATTTGCCTATATTCCGCCGCAGCATGTGCGTTGTGGTAGTATACGCCCGGATTACCTAGATCGACGGACGTTGACCTGCAGCTGCCAGAGGAATTCTCCCGCTGTCCACCATCTTCTTCGCCCGTCATCAACAAGATTGCACATAAGTTGTAGACCGTTTGGGCCCGTAGCATGTGGAACCCCCCCCCCCCCCCCAAAAAAAAAAAAAAAACCCCNNAATTGGGACCCCCCCCCCCCCCCAGAAATAAAAAAATAAACGCCGTGGTTTCTGCAGAAGAAAAACCATAGTACACTTTTCCCGCCCTTCGCCAAACGGTCTCGACTTCTTGAACTCGCCCAGCCTCAGTTTGAATGCCTATAGTATAAACGCAAAAGACGAAAGGATCCAAGGGGTATGCTTGCAAAGTGAATAAGCGGAGTGAGAACCCATTGACGATAGCCCTTGCAAAACAAAGACTCTAGAAGTTGAGGTCCTGCTCCCGCAATCAGGCCCTATGACACAAAGACCCATATGCAGACGACCAGACCTGCCCGCCAAAAAAAACACCGTAGAGAAGCGAGAGGGACTAGTTGAGGAATCCCTTACACGCCGCCGTGCCACATAGGCAGGGAATGCGATCCAGACTACCAATTTCACGTTCAAATTTGTAGTCGTAAGTCAGTTCCTCATCTGGACAAACGTTAGCATTTCGTCAAGCTTGGGCAAAGGTTGCGACTTACGCTGCGCGATATCCCGGAGGGCATAGATGACTATTCGCTTGCTGCCGTCTACCTTGATGATTTTGGCCGTGCAGTTGGGCATGCAACTGTGGTTGATGAACCGTGCAATGCCTCCCTTCTTGGTCGCATCGATAACGGTGTTATCGTCGATGCGGAACAGATAACTGCTGCCCATGCCGCTCTTCAGGTAGCGTTTCTCGCGAATCTCCGAGATGGACTGCCTGACTTGCTCGCCAACGTACTCGATGATCATGTCGTCCTTGTTGATATTCTCCTCGGTGTACAGACCCCAGTTGTGGATGGCAGATCGGGCGAATTTGACGGGCTTCTTCCGCTTCTTCAGCTGGTTGAATTTGAATGCATCAGAATCACCAGACATCTTCTTCTCATCCTGAAGGGCTGACACGTGACGGCGATTATTGGCGCGGTTGGCTCTCGAATTGCCTTTGGCGACAACCTTCTCTGCGATAGCCAGCCTGCTTGCTTCTACCGCCGCGTCTTTGCCGTCCTTCTTGTACCGTGCTTGTCGCGCCTCTCTGGCCTTCTGGACCTTGATGTGATGAGGCAGATACTTGGACTTCTCGGCGTTGAGTATCTTTTTCACACCCTCCGTCCTCGCGCAGCCTGTCGAGTTCGGCACGTAGTAGCCTTCAATACCCACTGAATGGTCAGCAGATCCGGTAGCAGAATTCAGCTCGCGCACACGGTTTCGCTGCCACAGCCAGAGTAGAGGATCCCCGAGGTCAGCTTCGCCGAACCTCTTGTGTAGCCTTGCCAAATCTGGTCTATCCGCATCGTGCAGCGATAATTGCTGAAGCTTTGAAATGTCGATCCTGAAGTCGGCCGGCAAGTCGAGAGCACGCGTCGGTGTTGTCGAAAACTTGGAAAGATCCACCGGTGGCGATCTTGACACTGGCTTCTCTTCCTTTTTCACGGGCATGGGCTCGACTTTCGAAGGCACAAGGTTGGGCTGCTTTTCCTCTTCTGGCCCAGCTTCCACTTCAGTCTCGACCTGCTGTTTCTTGAGAGCCTCGCGTTCCTCAAATAGTTGTTTCTTCGACTTCTTCTTTGTTTTCAGCTTCTTTATGGAGCCCTTGACGGTCGAGAGTGCAGGCGTCTCAGAGCGCGTCTCACTCTGCACATCAACCATGTCGATGTCTGGCGTGGCATCGTCAGAAATCTCGTGAACCGGCAGGACCGGCCTAGTACCGTCTAGAGGTAGCCCGAAAAGGTCTTCGTCCGTCTTTTTCTGGCGCTTACCTGCCGATTGCAACTCGTTATCTAACTTTCTCTTCCTAGTCGTTGTCAAACCCTCGCCTACGGCGAAGCTTGCCTCTGTCATGGAATCCTCTTCCGGAGGACCCCATGAAGCAAAGTCATCCTTGGACACATCGTCGTCAGTGCTCATGCGACTGCGCGGCCGGGAGTCGGGTTCTTCAGTGTCTCTTGGCAGGGATTCTCTGATTCCCACCTCGTCGTCGGACTCGACATCGCTGTCGTAACTTTTGAGGCGGTGGTGCAGCGAACGGAATGCACCGCGAGCCTGGGGAGCCCGCTTGCGCGAAAATGGATCCGTAAAGTTGCGTGGACCCTGACCACCAGCCTTGGCCTTGCGGATGCGAGGGAGAGACGAGACTTCTAGACGACCGGTACGACGCTCGATAGGGTCTGCCCCAGAGTTGGGCGTAGCCGCGCCGCTGGGACTCTCGTCACCAGCATCAACGGTCAGAGATGGAATCGCTCCCGCGGGATCTTCCAAGTTCAGCTGGCGACGTCTTGCCGCGTGGTTGGCCGGGTTGAGGAAAGACGTCAAAGTGGGAGCGGCAACCCTGGTTCTGATGTGCTTGATCAGATGTTCTGCCAACTCCCGAGTGACGACCTCGCACGCCTCCAGAACGGGGTCAAAGTTCTTAGCCCTCTGCCGTTTCTCCTCCTCCAAGTCTGCCTCGTCCTCGCGACAACGACGGTCCTTGTCCTCTCTAAGGCGCAATTCAAGGCGCAATTCGGCTCGGCGTTTTCGGTCGGGACTGGGAGTTCGGCGTGGGCGCGCAGGCGGTGCAGTGGGTTCTTCCGCGTCCCGGCTCGATGATTTCGGGAGGGAAAGCTGCATCACCATGTTGTAAGTGAATAAGTCGGTGTGATTGGCTGCCCTATAGCATTTCATGGCCTCGTTTCGCCCGTGGTACGAGTTGGAAAAGACGATGTAGTAACCCGTGCGGTCAATGCGAATGTCCTCGAAAGCGAACGCCTTGAGTCGCTTCTTCATGTGCGGTATCGTGGTGACCATCACCGGAACGTGCTCGTGCGCCACGAAAACATACGGCTCATCCGCAAGCTGTTTGGCGATGGACTTGTCTTCAATCGCAATGTGCATTTTGGGCTGGCTCGGAACCCACGGGGGAACGCCAACTACAGGTTGCCTACGAGACGAAGGTCCTTTTGGTGCCAATGGCGGCGGCCCAGGTATTTTTTCCGGAGCGACCACAGCCATCGGCGTGAAGCCGGTCGACCGAGGACCGGTCGGCGGTGGCTTGGGGAGGGATGCGACCACGGCACTTTGGAAGGCGCGCTCCCTGCTCAGAGCCTCTTCTATCATGCGACGACTCTTTTTGCCCTCAGGGTCATACTCGACTCGAATCTGGTTCGACTCGATTCGCTGGCCGTGCATTGACTTGACGGCGCGTCTCGCGGCGTCGATGGCCTTGACTGGGTTCATTCGCGAACGACTTGGATGCGCATCCTTGTACCGGAAGGTCGCGAAGCCCAGGTAGCTGCCAGTTTCAGGGTGCATCTTGTTGCTGCTCTCAGCTATGTCACCAAAACTCGCAAAAGCTGCCGTCACCTTGGAGAAGGTAATGAGTGGATTGAAGCCGGTCACGACGATCTGAGTCGGTGGGCCTGGGCCGATGGAGGTCTTGGGGTCATAAGGGTACGGCCTCAGATTGTATGGCGATTGTCGCAGGCGAGACTTGGCTAGGTGAAAATCGGTATTGATGTACCCCAGACGACCGCCTTTGGCGAGGCGAGGATCTGGAGGGGGAGCGTCATCTTCCTACACGGTTCATTAGCCATGGCTCTCATAAAACAGATGACGCACCCCCTCCCTCCGTAGACAGATATATTATATGTGTACGTACCAAACCAAACTCTTTGAATGTCGGTTTGGCATCCCTCTTATCGTGTTTCGACAGGGTCCGGTCGGTAAACGGATCATAGATGCATTTGATGCCTTGTCGTGATCGTGAGGGATCTCGCGCAGAAATGCGCTCAACAGGAGGTGGTGAGGGCTCCGGGAGTGAGCTGTTCATGCGGGATGAAGAAGGGGTGTTGCGGGAGGCCGATGCCTCGACCCGATCGATGGTCTGAGAATGTGCCATACTCGTCTTCGGCAGGCCAGTAGTAGTGGCCGAGTGTGAGGGCGATTCAACGGAGGTGAGGGGCGTGCCGCTCGTAGTGGTCATGTGTGATGAGCCGTTAGGCATGACAGGTCGTGCAGAGGTGCTGAAAACTGAGGAGCCAGTGCTCGCGTATGAGCTCGCGGAGCCGATGACATTGAGGGTATCTCCTGAAGGCGACTCAAGGCCATCGGTTGCCTGTTGGGAGGAATCAGAGAGGATGCCATCTGTGCCAGATATTGCTCGTGCGCTGGTGCCGTTGACCAGAAAGGTGCCGCTCCCCTTGCGGCCACCGAGGGAGCCACTCGTCAGGTCTTGGGATTTTGCTTTGGCTTTCTCTCGCTCGGTTGCTCTGTCTCTGGCGGCGCGTGGCGCTGCAGGAAAGAACTGCGCGAAGCTCGCCGACGATTGGCGAGTCATCGTGAGGTGTGTCTGGTTTCTACCGCTCCCGCCTGCCACCAACCCTCATCTCTGGAGAACGAAATGCTTCAAAGGGCAGAGAACATAGCTGGAGACAAAAGCGGCAGGAGCGTTGTGAAAGGAGGATGCGCGAAATGAAGGTTCACGCGACCGAGGGCGACACCGACACGGGCGATTGGCTAGCAGGCTGGACTGGCTGACGGGCGGACAACAATCCTACTGCGTCATCCACGGAAGGAGACTACCGAAGCGCAAAGGAGAGGAGCTTCGATGCAATCAATGTGCAAGCTCGAAGACGAAGGCGGAGATGTCGCGCGATGCGACCGGCAGGCAGTGATGCTGTGAGAGATGTGGCAGCGAGATTAGGAAGTTGGGGGTGAAGTGTGTCCAAACTCTTTCCAGTCTTTCAGGGATGCGATTTGGGCGGAGACCGCCACGGAACAAGGCAAGAGAGCACAGCGACGCATGGACGCTATGACACCCGACAAAGGTGCTGTAAGGTGAGGGCTAATTACTATGTACTCTCAAGGTGTGGATCACCGCAGTTTCCTCTGACAGCTGGCACATGACGAAGTCGCGTCGGACCCGTCTCCTTCGATTTTCGCGCGTTTCTGCCCCCACAACCCCAAGAGCAAGGTGGCAGGGGCCCAAATGAAGGCTGCCCGCTGACGATGAAGTCGAGCCAGTAAGGTGGCCGCTTTAGCATCTCTTAGCGACCATGAGGTCTTTTGAAAACATGAAATCTTGACACCTTATGAGCTACGACTGATTAGGTACACCAGCAGGGAGGATGGCGTCCTTTTTTTCATACTTCAGCACTCCGCGGTACTGCTACCGTTTCACTTTCAAGGGTACATCTAATTGAATGTTCAGCGTTCTACGGATACTGGTTTGGGGCTAAATGCTCGATGGTCCCATCGCCTCCTCGCTCACACAGGCAGGTTGTAATATCCTGATATTATTCTGTTTGAGCGTGTGTACTAACTAACCACTACCTTCCCTTAGGAAGGTAGAAGTAGCCGTAGCCGTAGCCAGTGGCGGGTGCTTTCTGTTTGGGCAGTGCACCTACCAACAGCGCAGCGAGCGCCTTGGTAGTAACACCACGATGACACGGCTCAATTTCTGACGAATGCATTCGGCAGGCTATCAACATGACATGCCCAACATGAAGTAATTGTAGTTGCTTGACTAAAGTGTGTTGCGTTGTACACGGTGAAAATAGAAAGCAGCCGTCCTGACGAGACAAAGTCCGTCTCTGTCTGGCCTGCCATCCCTGCTGCTGCTGAAAGTCATACAAAGTTTCGACAAATAAAACCAGTCGTGTAAGCAGCCTTGATCGCGGCGTCGTCCTGTTGACACTGACTCCCTTGTGGGCGTGATATTGTAGGCCCACGCTGCCGTCCAAACGCCTACTGGCCATTGACCTAACCATCCGATAAAAGTTGTACAAATGAGAGCAATACTGCCCTAACGCCGCCCAAGTATTCCGTTTTCAAAAGTTCAGCTGCATCTCGAACTCCTCTTCTTCAAAATCCTCATTCCGAGGACCGGCGTTGCCGAGCTCGTCGTCCTCTTCATCTCCAGTCGGGTCAAAGATGGAGAGGAACTGCAGGCGGTTCAGCTCCTGTATGCCTTCGTTGCGGCCGTCTTTCTTCTGCGGAGCATCACGCCTGACGACAGTCTTTCTGTGCATGGCGGAGAGGTCCACTGAGGCAGGTCTCACAGTAGAAGCCGGCCGACCCCGTCCGCCGACGAAAGACGAGGCTGAGCGGCCCTTTGTATAGCCCAGCGTGCTTCTCGAAGCCGCTTCACCCACGGCGCTCTCGGCGCCCGAAGATTTGGGTGCCACTGTCGTCGCCTTGGTAGATCTGGTCCGAGGAAGCAGGGCGGAGATGGGTCTGCGAGCAGTTTGGGCGGGCTCGGCAGCCTTCTTCTGTCTGACGGTGGAGCCCGTAGACATGGACAGCGCAGACGCGGCTCTGCGTGATGCAATAGTGGGCGGGTACTTGACGGCGCCTCCGACGGTTTTTCTAACGGCCGTGGGAATCGGGGCCGGAGCAGCAGGCTTCTTCTGGCCAAAGGAGGCGGTCTCAGGAACGTCAGAGACGGACCAGTCCATGTCCTGGATGTCTTGGAGGATACGGTCGTCGCTTTCCTTAAGGGCCTTTTTGAGCTTCTCCTGATGCTTCCGTTCCTGAAGCCTGACGCCATCCTCGCCCATGGGGTTGTAGAAGTGGTTGTAGTAGCCCTTGAACACATTCTCGGGCTTAAGTGCCTCGAATGTCAACGGGTCATTGGGGAAGACGTCCGACTCGTAGGGCAAATCTTTGGCGGGCGGCGGGGCATATTCAACATCAGGCTCTTCCGCAGGACCTGCTTGGTCGTTGCGAACTTCAAGTCTGAGAGCGGGAGATCGCTGCTTCAGCTTCTTGGTGGTCGTGGGCTTCGTCTGACTCTTGTCCAGATCTTTGCCGTCCTTCACTCCGGTGTTCTGGTTGCTCCTCGCCTTTGCATTGGTAGTTTTGTTTCCCAGGGGAGCGCGGGCTCGTGTTTCTGGCCGAGGTCAGTCCCCTTCTTTTTTCCTAGACACCATCTAAGAGCCATACCAGAGGGCGTGACCAGGTTCTGCTGTTTCTTGGCAGTTCCATGAATGGTTCCCATTGCATTGGATTTGGGTGCAAGCACCGTCTTGCCTGCTCCCATTGCATTCTCGTCGTTGAGGGGAATCTTCAAGGGCGTCTTTGGATATCGGGCTCCAGGGGTCTTGGGGGCGAGCTGCGCCTTTCCGGGGGCCAGTCGAGCAGCCTGAGCCGCGTTGACTGCGTTCTCGTCACGAATCGACAGCATTTTCCCTAGACCCGAGAGGTGTCAGAGTTGGCGATATTGTTATGGCGAGAGATCGAAAGTGTCGAGTGTCGTCAAGTTCGTCCGGTTGTGTCGCGTACCTTAAGCGTCTGTTGTGTTTCGTGGTATTGCCGGCAATGGCTTTTCGTCACTGAGTCCATTGTGTCGTATTGAGGGCAGAGAGGCTCCAAAGTGAACCGGTCTTGCCTTGGGGGGCGCTGTTGTCCAGGAAACCACCAGAAGCTCAGACCCCTGATGGAAGGTGCTGTGGCCAGTGGTGGCCTTTGATTCACTCAAAGCCATCACCACAAAGGGGGTGCAGTGTCCTTGCCTGCTCCGTGCTCCATGCCACACAACACCTGGCTCAACTGGACCCCACCCCACCTGACCCCACCCCACTGCCCGTGCCAAAGCTAATCCATTTGCAGCTGCCACCTTCCAGCAGGCAGGACGAGACAACCAGACCAACATGCTGCAAGGTACCTAAGTAATTAGTGAGTGCACTGCACCTGGGCACCAGGGAACTCACTGAGATGCTGCACTCTCAACCCTAGGTACCTACCTAGGTAGGACAGTGCACTGCTGGCTGGCCCGGCATGCCGAAGGTGTTCCGCCACAGGCTGGGTTTGCATGTCGGTAGGTGCCTACCTGGTACAGAGTAGAGGGGCAGTTATTCACCTAGGTAGACTCACCTCACACCCTTTCCTCCTGCTTCCATCCCCCATCCCGACATTTGCGATTCCACCTCTCCCGATTCCCGTCACATTCTCAACTCCAACACCTGCTTACCTCAATTCTCACTTTTGAATCAACGCTCCCTACACAACCAAGTCAACCGCATATTATCAACCATGGATCGCATCAAGGAGGTAAGTCTGGCCTTCTCGTTCGAGCCCCACTATGCTGCTATCGGCGGTCTGGAGGGGTCAGATGTTGCTCCAACAAGCTGGGAGCTACCCATCGCAATATGCTGTTGCTGACCATGGCATTCCCTTTCCCTCCAAACAGAAGATGAACTCCCTCCGTCTGGAGGCCGACGAGGCTACTGCCAAGGTCGAGGAGCTCCAGGCCAAGATCAAGTCCCTGGAGCAAGAGAACCTGTCCAAGGAACAGGAGATCACCTCCCTCCAGCACAAGAACGGTCTCCTTGAGTCCGAGGTCGAGAAGCTCGAGACTGTCGTCAAGGACTTCAAGAAGGCCGCCGACGAGAGCACCAGCACTGGCACACAAAACGAGACTCTGCAGCGCAGACTCCAGCTGCTCGAGGAGGAGGCCGAGGAGGCTGACAAGACCCTCCGCGAGGCTAACGAGAAGTACGTGGAATACCCAGACCCTGTCAATGCACTACATATGAATTCCCCCCTTTTCCCCTATCCCCCGACCATTTCTTTCGACTTCATTAAAACACGCCCCACCGATTGCCTACCTTTACTTACACCGTCTTTTTCGAACAGGCTTCGCCAGACCGATGTCAAGGCTGGCCACTTCGAGCGCAAGGTCCAGGCTCTCGAGTCGGAGCGCGACCAGTGGGAGTCCAAGTACGAGGAGATGTCCAAGAAGTACACCACGGTCCAGAAGGAGCTCGAGGATTTCCAGCAGGAGATTGGCAACATCTAGGCTCGTTCTCGTTTGGGAGTCGTTTTTTTGTGCGAGACACATTCTTCGTCACGATAGATTTTCAGCCTGGAGGATCACTTCATTTGGGTGGAAGACCTTGGCGAGCTATTCCGACAGTGGTGGATTGCAAGTGACGGGAAGGTACGCGACCGAGCTATAGCAGCCTTGATTTTACTCCTTTCTATGTAATCCCGTCAAGAAGAGTTTTGTTCTGCCTGAAAATACCTCGGTCTGCACTTGATATCAAGGGGATTACACAGCAAACTCGACGGACCACGCTGGGCGTGTAGCAACACTTGCAGGCAGCAGGTGTGGCAGGATGAATGCCAAAAAATACATTATACCCTGCTTTATTCCTTGAAACGGGCCTTCTTCTTGGCCTTTCCCTTCCGATCGTTCAGTTGCCTCTCGACTTTGGACTCGTACCGGAACTTTGGCTTCTTCTTGGGCCTCTCCCTGCGAGTCTTGTCCTTTTCCGCTGCCGCCTTCTCCTCTGCAGCCTTCTCCTCTGCATACCTTTTTGTCTTTGCCTCGTCCTCACTATCGTTCGCCTCGCCGCCGTGATTGTGAAGCTTCTCGAAACCATCTCGCGTCACGGATATCGCCTCTACCTTGACAGTCGTGTAGCGGTCCTCGTCTATGTACTCGTCCTCATAGTCCAAGACGTCCGTCTTCTGGGCCTTGTCTTGCGCCTGGTCTTCTATGCCGTCCCACTCCTCAAAGTCCTCGCCTTGAAACTCCTGGTCGTTGTCCGAATCTGCCGCTTGCGCTTCCTCGAGCAGGGCGGTGACTGCTTTGACATGTTCCTCGACTTCTTTCTGCCGTTCTTGTCTGACCTGCGCAGCGCATCAGACCTGATCCCTGCTCGCTTGATACCAAGGCGAACAATCGGTGGAAAGACAAAAGAAAGTAACGCATACCTGTTTCCTCATCTCAATCCGGTCCTCGCGCGCCTTCTTGGCCGCCTGCTCCTGCGCCCATTTCGCGCGCTGCAGCTTGCGCTTGTGAAATCCTGTCAGGTAGTCCTCTCGCGCGTCGAAGTCGAAGTTGACCTCCTCCACGGCCGAGACGGCCTTTCGCTTTTTCGAAGGCGGCGGGAGCAATGACTTCTTTGGCCGGGGCTTGGCGAACATGATTGCCGGTCGTGGTAGTCGTTACGAAGTGGTTGGATTGGTTGGTCGTGGTGAACTTTGGTATGTGAACTTTTTTTTGGGGAACTGGAAATTTTAGCCACGGTCGGCACCTGCATAGCCTTGCGCGCCCAGGTTCGGTTCAAGTCAAGGTCCCTGCCGCTGCAGCCTGTTCAGGTGGGGGGTCCACTACCGCGGGCCTTGCCGGGAGCTAAATGCGCTGGACGAACATCGCTAGACGTGCGGCTGCCAGTGCCCGTAGCAGTACAGGACACCTCCTGCATAAACTATTGCCGGCAGGTCTGCAGACGAAGATGGCTCAAACGGCGCGAAGACCTTGTTGGGCGCTACATGGATGCAATCCAAGCCAGCGCAATTGTTCATACCGGCATGGAGACGACGATTATATTTTCGAGAATCCTCAACTTGACTAGGTGCGGGACATTCCAAAGCCTCTATGCAGTGTCTGGCTGTACCATTCGGCTCGTCACAATTTCGTTGATGTGGAAGTGACAGAGTCGATATACATAGTTTTCACGACATATGATGAGGAGACTTTAAGAAGTACGCTGATATGCCAATCATTTTTTCAGAGAAGGAAAGTTCGGGTGCTTTGCTCTTTTAGACATGAAGAATCGAGCAATGGAGCTCTTGGACGGCCATCACAAGCAGGCCGGCCCAGTACGGATACATGCAAGATGAATGCATCTAGACGACCATCAACTTCCTGATTATGTAACACCGCTTAGTCGCATATCTACAGCTTCCATGGCAGCTAATCCAACTCCAAGCATCATTCCCGAGAGCCAGCCATCGCATCAAGGAGCTCGATCACCAAACTCCTCGAAACAGCCCGCCATGCGTTTATCAAGAACAGCAGGCCTGATGGCCTTCTGCGCTACAGCGCACGCCTTCACCGACTCCTCACCTTTCGTTATGCTCTCGACGGCAGAGTACGTCCTCGAAACCCCTCGATCCCATGCCTGTTTTCGCCATGCTAACACCGCGTTCCTTCCAGCTTCGCAAAGTCTTCCGCTCCGGCCCAGCTGCAGACCGAATCCCAAGTCCTTGCATCTGTCAAGTCACTTCTCTCCTCCTGCCCGACAGACCGCTACCTCCTTGTCTCCCAACCTAACGCCAACGCTGCTGACATCCGCGGCTCGGACGCGAACGACTGCCGCTCCCCCAACCTCTGCCGCGCGATCGCCTCGAAGGACGTCAAGGGCGTGTACAGCGTGGCCGAGGTCATTGGTGAAGTCAAAATCGATAGGCTGGCTGAGTACATATACACCGCTTGCGCCGACAAGAAGATCGTGATCGACCAGGCGAGACTGTCGCCCCTCGGCCGCAACCCCGGCGAGAGGGCCAGCACCCTCTCCGACAACGACCACGCCCTCGGACAGAAGCTCGACAAACTAAAGGAGGCATCCGCAGGCTCCTACACTGTTATTTACCTCGCCAGCCCGTCCGAGCCCACGTACCAGGCCGAGTTCACGGAGCCCCTGCACGCAGAGTTGAAGCGTCACGAGGCCAGCTTGTTGCATGTGCGAAAGGACAAGAACGAGACCAAGTGGGAGAAGCTCCCCCTCTTTGAGAAATACGTCTTCTTCTCTCCTGGTAGGTTGTCCATCCGCATCATCTCAAGGCGTAATAAACTGACTCGACAGGCATCTTCCACGCCCTGGTGGCCGTCATCGTTCTCTTCTCCATCCTCGGCGTTGGCGTCAGAGCCCTTGCGAGCCTCGAGATCCCCTACGGCGCCTTCGAGAAGGAGATGGGTCCCGCCGCCCAGAAGAAGAGCAACTGAGGTGTTTAGCAACACTAGGCTTTCGCATAACAACGAATCATCCGCGGGGGACCTTCGCATCGTGATGTGTATTTTCCCAAGAGACCATGGGAGTTTAACGGGCTGGTTTTGATAGGCATGTTACGAAGCAGACCCGGGGAGGAAAGGACGTCATAGGCCCACGTATTAGAGGGGGAGCAAACGGGCGGGCCGTCATGGTCTCGAGGTGTATCGCGCGAATGGCATGAGATGTATTTCTATAACGGACGGACTTTTTTCTCTCTCTTTCCCACTGAACCGCCTCTCAAGTCATTCATGCCGTGGAAAACTCCATAACGCCACATTTGACCCTTGGCCAAAATCTCATTCATCCTCTCTCCATCTCATCCACTCATCGTGACCAACAATCGTAAAGGCGAACAAGACGACTGTTTGGTCGACTCAGACAAGGTGGCTGGGCAGCAAAAAGTTGGCGATGCCCTCGCGGATGGCGTACTCGTGCCCGCAGTTGCCGCAGACGAGCTTGCCCTCCATGATCTGCGTCTCCATGAGGAGGTGGTGCAGGTCCTTGAGCGTCTTCTCGTCGCCCTCGAGCTGCTCGGCGGAGGGGGCCTCGGCCGGGAGTTCGGGGAAGCCCAGCTATTTGAAAGCGTCGCACTGTCAGCGTAACGATTCTCGCTTGCGTTTGTGGTGGTGGTGTGGTGGTGGTGCAGGTGTGTGGTGATGGTTTTGTGAGACCCGGAGAGGTCATACGTGCGCGCCATGAAACGAGGCCCATGATGCGTGTGTGTGTGTGTGGGTGGGGTGTTTGTGCGGACCGCGACGCAGAAGACTCATACAAATGCAGCAATGGTTGAAAATAAGAAGCAAAATTCGAGTATAGGCAACGGGAAGCCCGGTTTCTTCATCAATGAAAAAGACATACCTCTGTTGCGTTCGTTCTCAGCGCGGCCCAGTCTAAGCGGGGCAGGACGTTCAAGAGCAGCTGGGGGTTGACTTCGATCTCATCCTGCACCAGCTCTGCGTCTTTCGGATGGAGGGGGAACGATGCGGTGGACACTTTGCAGGTCTTGACCGCGCAGGTCAGAAAGTTGAGACTGAGGAGCTTCATGTTTTCTTTTTTTGGGATAAGGCCGTTCTGCCTGGATTCGGGAGTTTTTTGAGTTGTCGTTCTTTTCACCGGCCGTCACAGATGTTTGAGTCGAAGTTGGGCTGTTATGGGAAATTTTCTGGTTCCCCACACGTGATGCACTTTCAAGTGTGGGCGTCGCGGCCATTGGATTCTTCGCACGGGGAATTCGCAACTTTATCTTGTCGATAATTCAAGGTCATTCTAACATTTTGGGCATAAAAGAAGCGAAAAAAACTATTGTCTGGTCTCTGCCACAGTATCTGGCATTTATTGCCTTGTTTTGTTTGCCTACGGAGGGACTCTTCCGCGCCCTGCCAACACTTAAGCCATGGTCTTCTCGTAGCCGACGTCCTCTTTGGCGGCACGGCTCTTGCTGATCTTGATGTATATAGCGATCGCAGCAACGACCACGCCCAAGAAAATGCCCTTCTGGATGAGGGACCAGCCCTCGCCGGAGCCAACTTCCAAAGGTGTGTCCTCGTTGGAATAGCCTGCCGCCCACTGGCTATTGCCGTATTCGCCTGCAGCGCCAGGGGCGTAGCCATCAGCACATCAACGCTCTTGGGTTTTATTTTGTATTCGGAAGAGAAGGACGTGGGAAGATTGTGATCGCGACGGCGAGAACATGGTCGTGAAAAAAAGAGGTGTATGTGCTGGTGAGTGCGACGGGCGGCACGGTACGTGCTCAGAGTTCCACGTGGATACCTTCAGGAGGAACCTCCAGCTCTCCGCTCTTGGCGATCTTGACCGTCTTGACGGGGCGGTCGCCAGGTTGAGTCTCAGCCTGCTCGATCTTCTCGACAATCTCGTAGCCCTCGACAACCTCGCCGAAGACGACGTGGCGGCCATCGAGCCAACTAAGTCTTGTCAGCCATGGCCTAGCTTTGTGATGCACGGGAGCGCCTTACGAAGTGATGACGGTGGTGATGAAGAACTGCGAGCCGTTGGTGTCCTTGCCGGAGTTGGCCATGGAAAGGAGACCCTTCTTCGAGTGCTTGAGCTTGAAGTTCTCGTCGGCGAACTTCTCGCCGTAGACTGTTGAAGAGCCGTGTTAGTTGCCTACTAGCCGGTGGACGGATGCTGGAAGTACTCACTGGACTGGCCACCAGTGCCATCACCCTTGGTGAAGTCACCACCCTGGATCATGAACTGCTTGATGACACGGTGGAAAGTAGAACCCTCGTAGCCGAAGCCCTTCTCGCCAGTGGCGAGAGCGCGGAAGTTTTCAGCGGTCTCAGGTACGGTCTTTCCGTACAGACCTATAACGATGCGACCAAGAGGCTCATCGCCGTGGGTCATGTCAAAGTAGACCTTGTGGGTGATCTTGGGACCCTTCGCAGCTTCAGCCGTCTGGGCGAAGAAGACCAGCGCCACTCCAGCCAGGAGTAGGGCGGAGAGCAATCTCCGAAGGTTGAACATGGTGCGCGAACGATCCGGGGAAGCTGGGTCGGTTAATTGGAGTTTGAGGACTTGATGCGAATTGTCGTCTGGAAATGGGTAAACGGTTATCGCCAGATGAACAAAGTGGGTTTAAGTAGGTCAGCGAAGAGCAGCATTTTCCCCGGAGGCGAGACAGCAAAGGGTGGCCTTCGCTGAAGCTCCGTTTCAACTCCCCTCTCTGAAGCACCGCCGAATGAGGACCTGTAGCTCGGACCCTTGCAGCCGAGACTGCCCAATGGGGGGCGACAATCCGATCAAGTGGATCAATTGCACAAAGGGTCTGGAGGAGGATCTATCAATGCAGCCACTCATACATTGCAAATGCTTACCTGCATCGACTCCATGTGACTTATGCCGCCATTGAGACCCACTATTGTCCGGCGCCGACTTTCCGCCCAGCGCAGCGTGCATGATGATTCCGAAAGTTCGCGACTGCGGCCCTCTTGTCGATGCGAGTCTATAGCCAACAATAATTCCAAGTCTTGAAACCCTCTTAGCTAACCGCCAAGATGGTAAGATATCTTGGATCAAAACACTTCAGCGCGGTAGCTGACATCAGTGTCTAGGTTTTCATCCTCGGCGTCAACTTTTCCGAGCAAAAGCTCGTCAAGGTGCGAACAACCCCCCAAAGACCGCAACGATGGGTCAGGTTAGCGGCACGAATTCGACGATACTGACAGCAATCACTACCCACAGAAAGCCCTCGAGTCTTTCTATGCTCTGGGATCTACCACATCCCAGCGCATTCTCGCCAAATACTCCATCCACCCCCTCGCCAAAGTCGGCTCTCTCGCACCCAGAACCGTAACTGCCCTGACGGCAGAACTGTCAACGATGACGATAGAAACCGACGCGCGTAAAATTATACAACAAAACGTCTTGCGGCTAAAGGGCATGGGAGCATACAGGGGAAGACGACACGCAATGGGCTTACCAGTGAGAGGACAGCGCACAAGGACCCAGATCGAGACGGCGAAGAAGATGAACAAGGCCAACAGAACGTGGTGAGGGTTTGGAACTAGTACACTGGGTGCATTGCACGATGCAGAACTCACGAATCGGGGGTCTGCGATGGATCTCCTCCATCGACTGTACAAGACAAGACGGATGTGTATGAATACGATAAAACTTATACTGTTTGTACTACCCGAGGTGTACGTCCTCTGCTACAGAACCATCTCTCAACGAGTGAGTCGAAGCGAGGGTCGTTGTGCTAATCTCTACTTGGATCTGGAAGGGATCTCATCCTCGAGAACAGGCTTGCCCTCCTTCTGCAGCTTTGCAGCGACATCCTCGACGTCCTTCCAGACGCGAAGAACGTTGCCACCCACAACTTTGGCCGCATCCTCGTCGCTCAAACCCTGCTTGAGCAGTTCGGCAACGAGATCGGGGAACTTGGAAACATCATCCAGCCCCTTGGGCACGGTAGGGATGCCGTCAAAGTCGGAGCCAAAGCCGACATGTTCGAAGCCGATCTGGTTACCAATGTGGATCACATGTCTGACAACCTGATGAATCGTCGAGTTTGGGGGATAGAATTCAGGCACGCCGTTCTCCTTGCCGGTATCAACACAGGAAACGAAGTCGGGGGCAAAGTTGACCATGACGACGCCGTTGTTCTTCTTGACCAGATCCAGTACATGATCTTTGACGTTGCGGGGATGAGGGCAGACGCTGAAAGCAGAGCTGTGAGAGTAAATGACCGGCGCCTTGGTTCCTGACCAGTCCTTGCCGCCAAGGACGTCGATCTGGGTTTCCTCACTGTGATATCAAAGTCAGCACCGCTACCAGCTTCTTTTCGCGCCTCCTGCTCACGCACCTGGTGTGGGAGAGATCGACAATCAGTCCAATACGGTTGTACTCCTCGATGAGACGGCGGCCATCGGGGCTCAAACCATGCCAGAGAGGCTCGGCCTTGCGGAAAGGGCTCTCCAAGAGCGCGGCGTCGGCAAACTTGTTGTGGCAGTTGTGCGTCAGGGTCGCATAGCGTACGCCCAGAGCATGGTACTGGCGAAGGTTGGTGACGCGATTGCCAATCTGATGCAGACCCTCGACTCCCAAAGGCGAAATCAACTGGCCCTTGGCGAAGGCCGCCAAGGCAGTATCGCTGTTCAGGTTGGGCGAGAAGTCATCGGGAAAAGCTTGCTTGATGCGGGTGATGACATCGATCTGGTCGAGAGTCCACTGAACGCCTGTATGGGAAATTTAGTCGTGCTCTCGTGGATCACAGTGGCATATAACCTACTTTCGGCATAGTTCTCGTCTGAAAAGTCACTGCCGTTGGCCGGGCACGGAGTGTAGACGCTCCAGAACGCGCCGCCATTCTGGCCCTCGCGGAGCCTAGGCAGATCAACATGACCCGCGAACCCTCCGCTCTTAAAGGGTTCGGTGAAATTCTTGCCATAGATTTTGTTGTTGTAACGCCCACGGACAAGAATTGGCAAGTCATTGTGACCGTCTAAGCGCGAACCACATTAGTTGCAAGTTTGTCAGTAGCAACACGATAGAGCATACCGATCAATGGAGTATGGGACAAGATGTTTTGCACCCTCTCCTGGACTGTCAGGGGCTGTCCAACCGGTTTGGACACTCGGTGATGAGTGCAAGACTTGATGATATCCCCTCCAAGGAGTGCCCAAGTGCCGACGAGCAGCAGAGCACCGCTCAGGGCGATTTTCTTAACGTGAGAGGGGCCTCGACGGATGGCCTGAGGAGCTTCCTCGTCGTATATGTTGCGTTTCTCGTCCATGGTGTCAGGAACCAAGATTTATCCTTGTTTCTGATGCTTTGGTTGTCGATGAGTGTGTGGATGACGAGTTACGATTGCACACCTAGTATTGCAAAAAGCGTTAAAAGGACCTCGGAGTATGACGCCAAGGGCAGCCCAAGGTATCTATTTACATACCTTGTTGAGGCAGACGCACGAAACCAAAGATCTTCCTCTGTCAAAGTCTCGAAATTTCACAAGGGCCAGCAATAACAAGGTCGCACACTGAGGGGATTTTACAGATATAATCGATGTTTCCCCGAGGGGTTGCTAATCACGTCACAGCTGTCTGGGGCCCAAGCTCCGTCGTGCGATTGCGCGATCTTCTTATCACCGTAACGAGTCAAGCCGATAAGCAGGCGGCTCGGTGAATCGAAACGTTGGAAACCCGAGGCTAGATTATCTACGAAGAGCCGCAACTTTGTCGATACAACTCATGGTATGGCCTTCGTTGTTGTGCCCAAAAACGCGAGACATTCTTCGCCTACTGTCATGAACTATACGTCGACCAGTTTGAAGGTTCCAGCCAGTTGGCAATCCACATGGCTTGGCTTAACGTGATCATCCGTGAAACCTTGATCTAGGGCACTCTTGTGATTAGGTTCTTCACAGCATGTGTACACTACAAAGTAGCGACATGGCTGTGCTTCCCGGTCATCACCTGGAGAAGCATGACGAGCGATGCTCCATTCAATTGAGATCAACCAGTCTATGCAGCCTACACTGTAGGCAGGCATCGGTGCAGCCATCTTCTCGAGCACGTCCCTTTGCCTGGAAAGTACAAGGATCATGAAGGGAGATGCGTTTGGGAGAAAGGGAGAGAGTCAGGATAAACTGATGTGCGACGTCCAGAACAGTCGGCCGAATTAGCATTTCGGGAAGAGACAGCGCAGAAGAACTTCGGATGATGGCTGGCTCTTGCGCCCCCCCCTTTACCCCAACAATCCAGTTTCCAGGTCTTGTGTGCCGAGAAGGCGGTGCATCTGTATTCCGTAGACCTGTAGACCTGAAGACAGGAAAGACGGACTCACATGGAGCACAACGGAATCGGGCGCCAGTCTCCAGAGCCGGCCAGGCAAACGAAGTTACGTACGGAGTAGGGCTGTTGACGAAGATTCTCTGTCGTCTGGGGAACTGATCGGGCTGTGACGAGAATTCAGGGGTAGTTGGGCAGTTGGGTAGTTGGAGGAAGGCCCTGATCGGCACAACCCTGCTCATCGTCTGTATCACGGCGCATCCAGTAGTGGCAGAAGGACAAAGAAAAAGTGGCACGAACCAAGATCAAGACGTGCTGGAAAGGATGAAACCTGATCCCGGGATGCATAATTTGTGAAAATGGTCCTTAATTCGACGCCAATTTGGCGGTCAGCCCTGTAGCAAGTTAGCAACCGACTTCTGGGGCTCCATCTCGAGGTTCCAACTTGACCGTGTCAGGCTCAGTCGGTCTTCAGCTGCGAGCGGCTCCAGAATTCTGCAACAGAGACGAATGCAGGGGCCATCTTACTGGCTGGGCTGCTGCGCGTCTCAGTTCCTGCTTTTGCTCGAGGTGAACTGGGCTTGGCTGCCTCCTCCACTATCATTAGCACCCAGGGTAGGGTACCTGAGGCCTTTCGGGGTCATTTACCTGTGGTGTGGAGTCGGTCGGGGTCGCTGGTCGACGGCGGTCCAGTGAGGTAGGAGACCAACTGTGGGGTGGGGTGCAAGCGGATGCTGTCAATGGCTGGAGCAAAGGCCACTAACTGCACCTGGGTCCGGAACTGGGACCTGAGTGTATTTTTGGCTTCAGACGGTCTTCCATCGTGACCCAAACAGCTGAAGAGATCAGCCGTCGTCATTGGGCAAGGCTAAGCAGCAGGCTAGCTGCTATATAAGGTAATACCTCGCAGAAACAATTCAAAGCTGAGGGCAGGCCTCTCCGAGTACAAGTAGGGAGAAGTTGCCATCATAGGTAGTACCAGCTCGTTGTTGTTGTAACCGCTGAAACAATCACAAGTGGTAGCTCGGAGCTGATGACGGTTGAACGCTACGTGTACGATTGCCAGCTTGGTGGTATACAGACGGCAGGTGTTCTTTGATGTCATTCATGTATTCAAAGCCGACTGTGGTATGTGAGGTAATGCGATGAGGTGGTACCTGAGCCTTGTGCTTGTGCATACAAATAGGTACTTGCCAAAGTGGGTGTCAGATGTGTGTTTTCCGTATCGCTTCAGGTTCCGGTAGGTACTTGCGTCGTATAAGGTAGCAAAGCTTCCCTGCCCGACTTCCAGTTTGCTACGCAGTATCCGTACGGCCTGCGGAGCCCGAGGGATGGAGGTGAAGGGGCCGATCCTGACTGAGGTAGGGGCAGTGGTGGCAGTGGTGGCAGTGGTGGTGATGGTGGTGGTGGTGCGTAAAGATGGCACTGTTTGCTCCGAGCTGCAGCACCGAGAAGCAGCAACTATCTTCCCTCTTCCTCTTCAACCTTGAACCTTGGACCTGTCAGCAGCCAGTCTATCCCCCCCAAAATCTCCTCCAACTAGCATGTGCCCCTGAACCAACAGATCCAGTTCTACTGCGTTCACGAACAACATTTGCATCTCTTCTTTTGCGTGCTTTCCTGTCGCTTGCATCCTCACCATCTCTCTGTCGCGCCTGTCATTGCCCTGCATCCTCTTCCCACTGCGGGCCCCAATTGCCGTTGACGTATTCCCTCGCTTCGCGCAACCGGCAACTCTGTCTCTGAACTCGAGCAGAAAATAGCAGGGAACCTCCGCGCCTCCCACATCACCTCCCACCTCCTGCATTAACGACGAAACGAAACTTTTCCACGGCCTCCTTTTCCACTTTCCCTTCACCTCGATATCCTTAACGCCACATAACGAGGTGACGACAGATTCGACCTTCTCACCATGCCGGGCTTTGCAGAGTCCTTTTGGTCAAGCGACTATGCCGCAGGTAAGTCAATTCGTTGCGCAGCGCGACGCCTTTGCTGCCCCCAAAACCTTCGCCGCTGAAATCTTTTTGCGCCAGGACTGGGTGTTCTGTTCGGCAAGTTGCAGCAGGGTGTGCTCGAAAACCGTCAAGTCTTGACCGTCGCCCGGATGCGTGCCGAAGCCGAGGAGGTTTATAGCCAACGTCTGGCAGACATTGCGCCGGCCTCGGATAAGGTACAAGGTGGTTTCTCGCGAGATGATGGCGCCACCGTCCGCAAGGTTTGTTTACGCCTCTTGGAGAGCTGTTCGATCGACTCCTGCTGACCTGCTGACCTGCTGCCTAGGCCTTCGACGGCATGAGAATCGAAATGGAGGAGGGTGCCAAGAGCCACAAGAAAATCGCACAGAGCATCCGGGATCTTGTCGTCAATCCCTTCTCTCGCTGGTGCGAATCCCACGAATCGCGCATCCAAGACTCTCAAGATGACCTGCAGGCCCGCATCAAGGCGCACGACAGGCAGGCCGAGTTGGTCAAGAAACTGAGGAGCACCTACTTCAATAAATGTCGTCTTGTTGAGGACATTGAGGAGGAGACGAAGCTGGCGTTCCAAGACCCCGAGAGCAGCCCCAAGAACCAGATTCCCGAGATCAAGGTTTCCGAAAACAAAGAACCGGAAAAGGAAAAGGAGAAGCACGAGGCCGACGAGGAAGACGAGATGATGGAAATTGGCGACGAGTTCTACAACCCCGAACAGGTCAAGAAGATGCTCTCGCACATCATGAACACCATTAAGCTTGGCGAAACCAAGGTGCCCATTCTCGGAACCTACCAAAATACTACGGCCGGATCAGACATTGTCGAGTACCTGCAGAAGCACTTGAACGCCCCGAGTGTCAGCTACGCCGAGAGAATCGGTCAGGACCTCATCACCAACGGTTTCTTGAGACTGATTGGAAACGTCGGCAGCACCTTTGCGAACAGCTCCAAGATGTTCTACCAGTGGCGCCCCAAGGCGTTCAAGTGGGCGGGCGTTCCCGAAAAGAAGCAGCCTCCTGGACGCACCTTCTCCATGCCGGTCTCTGAGTCGTCCGACTCGCCCGTTGTCGGAACCATGAGCGAATACCTGGCCAACTGGAATGTGCTCAACAACGCCCACCCTAACGAATCCCCGGCTGAGAGGTTGCGCCGTGAGGCCAGAGAGGCCGATGACAAGTACAAGGCTGGTGTGCGCAAGTTGGACGAGCTGCGTTGCGACCTTGAGGA
Source organism: Colletotrichum lindemuthianum (assembly GCA_001693025.2). Classification (NCBI taxonomy): domain Eukaryota; kingdom Fungi; phylum Ascomycota; class Sordariomycetes; order Glomerellales; family Glomerellaceae; genus Colletotrichum; species Colletotrichum lindemuthianum. Next base: position 93,992 of record MASP02000067.1, on the reverse strand, counting down.
GAACATTTTCCTGCACCTCCGCTTTTTGGAACGTTGCGAGCTTGACCGTCTCAAGGCGATCAAGACCGTCGTCTTGGACTTTTCCGGCACCATCAGCAATGTCATTCCTAGCCTGCAGTCCGCCGTCGACAACATGATGCTGTTCCAGGAGACTGTTCAGCCTGCAGGAGACTTGAGGTATCTACTGGAGAACTACCGCACTGGTAGTTTCATTCCTCGGGTCGTCGTGTACGAGAACTACTACAACAAGGTCGACGAGCAGACGTTCGGCGTCGACCTCGAGGCGAGGGCGCGTGCGGACAAGAAGCGCGTGCCAGTCATTATCACAACCATCCTGACTTACCTCGACAACCACTACCCTGATCTTGAGGGTGATGAGCTCAGGCGGAACGTCTGGTTGGAGGACGTGCCATTGACACGAATCCACGAACTGCGCGCCAAGGTCAATGATGGCAAGCCGATTTCGCCCGAGGTTTTTGAGCAGTTCGACATCCCCACCGTTGCAAGCTTGCTGAAGCTCTACCTCCTTGAACTGCCTGGTAAGATGCTGAATGGCACGACTCAGCGGGTGGATGTACACTAACTTTGCGATAGATTCCTTGGTCTCATCTCATGTGTACGAAATCGTCAGAACAATTTACCAGACCCAGACACAGGACGACGAAGCCGCGCGTGTGCCTGTGCTTCAGCAGACCCTGTCGCAGCTGAGACTCACTAATATTGCAACGCTCGACGCTTGTATGAACCACTTCACGCGCCTAATTGATCTCACCTCGGCCGACGAGACCTACGTCGCCAGCCTCGCCACGACTCTGGGGCATTGCATTCTCCGTCCCCGCGCCGAGTCCTCGCTTACGATGGAAGAAAAGCACGCTTATCGCCTCATCCGTGATCTCTTCGCTCACAAGGACGACATCTTCAGCGAGCTGAAGCGCATGTCTACTCTGAACCACACTGGGTCTATCAACCGCCCACGAGCTATCAGCACCGACGAAAGTAACCGGAGAGCGAACATGGAGGAGCGGAATAGAGCTCTGCTCGAGAAGGCTGCCGGTAGCCGTGGTCGTGACAAGAGCCCCGCTCCCAGCCCGCGCGGTCACAGACGTGACCACAGCGTCGGCAGACCCGAGACGCGTTTCCCAATCCAAACGAGTCCCCCGGGGAGCGCTGGCTTCAATGATCGTCATCGCTCGAGTCTTGGAAGTGTGATTGGTGGCAAGCGCTCGAGTCTGGAGGTTCCTGGCAGTGAGACGTCCTCGCCCGCGGAACCGGCCAACGGCACGACGATCCCCTCTGCAGCACCCGCCGCAGAGGGCGTTGCCGCCAGGATCCAGGCGCTCGAATCACCGGTGGAGAAGCGCAACAGTCTTGGCCGCCCTACGTCTAGGTACTCCCTCGAGAGGCGGGTGCCGATGACATCAAGCGCCGGAACGGAGAATGGCACGTCTACGCCTCGCGGTGTGACGCTCGAGGACAAGCCTATGGATGACTGAAGCGTTTCGCAATGATGCCCCCTTTGCTTTGGTCCCTCCATTTTCTCTTCTTTTCTTAATGTCTATTTTCCTTCAAGAAGCCCCCGGTTTTTGATCATGTGTGACGCTGGAAAGTGGTAGCGGGATACAGGAAACATCAAAAACCTTTCATTTTTGCAACTGGCTGGCTGGCGGGTGACTAACGACGGTGACGTCGGGGAAGCGATTCTCCAGTGTCCCCTTTGTATCATGTCTGTACGTAAACCACGAGGAAGAGAGTGTGTATGTGTTGAGAGAGACGGAGAGCAGAGGGGGATGGTGGCGGTGGCGGCGGCGGCAGTGGTGGATATAGAGAGAGAGAAAGCGATGATAGGGAATGAAGACAGGCGAGGCTCGTCATGAACCATGAAGTCGCGTGAGATGCCCCCCACGACGGGGAATGAAGATGTTCTCGCGGCGTGGGACGAGAGTCGGGTCTGTACGATAGTAAAGAAACCTCGGCGGTTCATGACCAACGCTGGCTGGTGCACTTGATCCAGATTCCTGTTGATGTTCTTGGTTGATACTCTGAAACACTACTCTGGACTGACATTCTTTGTATATCAAGAATCTAGATTGAAGCCCTGAACGATGCTTCAGATCAACACTCTTTCACGCGGCTCTGGACAATGGGCCCTGAAGGATACTTCGGATTGATGCTCTTGATGGTTCCCATTTTCTTTTGTCTACACGCTACCGTATGTTTACCTGCGCAACAACTCAACTAGGGCTGGGGCTGGGGCTGTCCCCGGCGATCTCGGCCATCTTCGTCTTCTTCTTCTTCTTCTTCTTGGACACCACCACCGCTGGCCCGGCGTCGCTGCTGCCCGCCCCAGTTGGGGTGGCCGCGAGGTCGTCACCCGCGCCATTGTCCGCTTCGTCCGCGGCGACGGCGGCCTTCTTCTTCTTCTTCTTCGTCTTGACCCCGGTGCCGTCACCGTCCAAGTCACCATCCGCGTTGCCGTCCTTCTTCTTTTTCTTCGCACTCACCCCAGCGCCGTCGCCCTTGGCTTTCTTCGTCTTCTTCTTGACAACGGTCCCAGCGACGTCGACGCCCTGTGCCACCTGGATGCGCTCGTTGGCACGCTGCATCTCGAGTCGTAACCTCTCCACCTCCTTCATCGCCTTGGCCATATCCGCCTCCTCGCGCTGCTGCCTTTCGTAGTCGAACGGGGTGCTCGATGCTGGGCCTGAATCGCCCTCGAGGCTTAGGCTGCCAATCGTGGACGAGTCTACCTGGAGCAGACCTTGACGGAGCTTCTTGGCTCGCGATTTGGTGAAGCTGTCCGAGTTGTTTTCTGACTCGTAGTTGCGAGGCGTGGAGACGCCGCTACCCGCCAGAGTCTCGTCCGCGGCGATCATGACCCTTTGCCTCGGTCGCGGCTGGGGCCTGCTGACGGGGGAAGTTGGTCCAGGGGCAGAACTACCCAGCTTGTCGAGATCCAGCTGCATTATCGGTATGGAGTCTATGTCGAGATCGGGGCCGTTCTCCTTCTGGAGGATGCTATGAATAGGTGTAGAGGCTCGCGGCGTGCTGCCGAAGCCTCCGATGTAGAAAGGGTCGTCCCGGTTGCGCTCCACACGTTCTGCTTTCCTTCTGGCAACAATGTCGGCGTCCAGATAGCTATCTTCAGTCGCCTGCTGGTATGAGCTGACGACCTCTTCTGACGTTGGCGCGTCGACGATCCTGTTGATGGCTGGCTCGGACGATGATATACTGGTCGGTGCCGGGCGCTGGTGGTAGTAGACCTCGAAGTCGTCCGCCTCGCCAGCCTCCACCGGTAATACCTCAGCTTGCGACAGCAAAAAGGTGAGATTTGGGTGGATCGGCTCGTCCAGGTCGAGTCCATCCGGCATTGGCACGTTCCTCTGGGCTCCGACGGCAACGGAGTTGAGCTCCCAGCCCTGGAACAGGGAGGGAATCGCTTGTGTGAGAAGAAGAGGGGCATCTTGGTGGTCGTCTTCCGAAGATGCCGCTTGTGCTGAAGTAGCTTCGGCGGTGAGCTTCAAAAGTTCGATGAATTCCACCGATCTTTCCTGAACCTCAAGGTTAGGGTGAAGTGCCAACGGGTCCGACGTGTGAATGACGCGCGCCATAAGCAGCGTTATCTTCGTTTTCCACTCGGGCGTCCAGGGCTGCGAGTCATTCCCGGCAATATAAGAGAATATCTTTGTAACAGCCTGCAGACTCGTAGTGAGGATATCGGGCATATGTGTTCGGGATATTACCCGCAGAATATTGCTCAGGGTATCCTCGGGAAGCGCGAGTTGGTTGGCGAATTCGCCAACCAGCCAGGTTGTAGACTTGAGGGATGCCGACGAGAGCGAGTGACCAGCGGGGGTATCAGTGTTGAGCTGGTGAATGATGAGGTCCGCAGCTCGTACTGCCGCACCACGCAAGGCATGGACCTTGACTGCGACGTTCCTCAACTCGTCGCCAATCCTGCCGGACACGTCTCCTGCTGTGGACTTTCCAGAGGCGGCAGCAGAGTCGAGTTCGGTTTCAATGGAGCGTGGCGTCGGCGCCATCCTCACGAGCTGTATGAGAACATCAATGTACCAATCAAAGTCAACCAAGCTGCTATAGTTGTTTTGCGAGCACATGATCAGAATCCTCCCGATTACGTCGCTCCTGTAGTCGTCGGGCAGTGGAGGCTCTTCCTCCTCCTTGGTCGGTGCATGAATGTCGACTTGAGCTTCCTCGTCGGAGTCCGGTCCCGTATCTGGGCCAAGAGGCTCTCCGGGACGTTCCCTCTTGGGCGCGGACAGCTTGAGCTGCTTCATGAGACGGCTCACAATGGACACCAGATTATCGCTGCTGACCATCCCCTGAACAAGATCCAGAGCCTTGATCCGAATGGTAATATCAGGGCTGTCGATGCACTCCAGGATGACGTCCTCTTGCTGCGCCACCAAGAAGGGGTGTGTGAGGACAATCTTGTTGAAAGCGAGCAACGCGACATATTTCACTGTCACTGGTTAGCTCATTCGCGGAATGTGCAAGACTACTCACGGTTAGGATCACCGTCCACCATAATCATGCCCCTGAGCTTGTTCACGCAGAGAGTGGCAATCTCCTCTCTGCCCGAAATGTCATCGTCCGGGCTACCCAAAATGCCGCCTTGAATAATGCCGTTGATACACTCGTACAGCAAGGACATGGCGGGTGTCGTTTTGATCAACTCGGTGAGGGGCGGCAGAAGTTTCCGCACAAGTCGAGGCTCCAGCGGCGTCAGAGTTGCAAACTGTTCTCGTCGTCAGCGATCTCCCTTCAAAGGTCTCGGGTCCGGAGCGCAACACACTAGCTTAATCAGCTTGATGGCCATCCAGTTGTTACCCCCGTCCACCAAAAGCTCAAACAATCTGGGCGCCAGCGGCAAGAAGTCGTGCGGCCGCCTCCAACCTAGCTCGCACACCACGTTAACAATCGCCGCCGTGACACTCGGATCCTCGTCCTTGTCCATCAGGCGGTCCTTGATCTTAGGCCATGCCGCACGTAGTGTCTCGGGGTAAACCAGCGCCAGGCGATACAGGGTAACGATGGTCTTTTTGCGGATGGCCGGGTTCGAGTGATTCAAGCGTGGGAGGAGATCGGATAAGGTCGACAGAGCGAGGGATGGCGTGATGATGTGCGGAAGGGTGCCTATCGGAATGGAAATCGTAGTCGCTTGGGTCGACGACAGGTCCTTTCGAGCAACGTTAGCGATAGGCTGACCTCCGGCACGCGAAGCCAAGATATACCTTCTTCAAGAGATTTGTGGCCAACATCAACACTTCGGTATCTGGGCGGAAACTCTGCACTGCGGCAAGGTAGCCAACCCTCTTCTGGTGGTACTTTGGCGACGACATGACCTCAAGAACGTGGAACGAGGCCCAAGACATGTCATGACCGACCATTTCGAGATAGACCAGCTTCAGGAGCGCCGTGGCCTTGACATCTTTATTAAAAAGGACCCTGTTAGAGTCACCATGCACGTATGGTTGATATGGAGGGCGCTTGGCCTACCCATGTCCTGCCCACGCACCTCTGCGCGACATTCTTTCAAGCTGTTCTGGATGTATTCGCGCTCGTTGCCCTTGTGGTTTCTCAAACCTCGAATGAGGTCGTAGAGGGATTTCTCAAACCTTGTGGCCGTCAGCGCTTGCGATGCTTCACGTCGAACCGTGGTGCGCCGTGTTTGGGCACCTACATCTTGGCGGTGGCTTTGTAAACGGAGGTAGCATATGTCGAGTTATAGGTCAAGTCGATCGGGGCCTATGGTACATTTTGAAGTATCAGTCGTAGTTGTCACCGTCGTCGTAGTCGTCGTCGTCCCCGTCCTAGCCTGGCAATGTCGTCGTCGTTCGTATGCGTCGTTCGTCGTCGTTGGCTGTTGACACCGTGGGGCTCTGACGTGCGTCGTCCGTCTCGTCGTTGTCCGTCCTCACCTAGTACCAAGGGAGGTCGGCGTGACTAGTGGGAAACAGCTCTGGGATAATCCACCCCACCAAAACCGTAGGTACCCCTACAGCGTGTACTGTGTGATACAAACAGTGCCGTAAATCGGCCACGGTACGGCGGCAGCTGCCCGCTAATTAATAACGTCCAGTATACGGATAGCTATTCTGCTTGTAGCTTCTTTTTCCTACAATCGCCATTGTCATCGACTTTGCGCCTGCTCAAAGACAACCTCGGGACGGTTCTGTGGAGGAATACCAACGGCAGTATCGGGTCGATACCGCTCATCTCTTTGTACATTACGTCACCTTGTTTTGCTTCCTCTTTCCTACAGTCCCTGCCGTCTGGTCATGCTTCACTGAGCTTCGCCCTTTACGCTCTTTTCCTCAACGCACAACGCCGACAACCACAAAAGGCCCAACCAACTAACACAAACCCCAAAAATGGCAACAACACGCCCGGCCCTGCGCCTCCTCTCGCCCCTTCGATCCGTCCGTCCCATCACACGCGCCGCCGCTCAACCCTCCGTCCGATCCTTCTTCAACCTCCCCAACCTGTCCGCCGCGACCGAACCCCAGGTCCTCACGGCCTCCCGAACACTACCCTACGCCTCGGCGCAGCTCTACGACGTGATATCCGACGTGGACTCGTACTCCTCCTTCGTGCCGTACTGCGCCCACTCCCGCGTGACGCAGTGGTCCGCCCCGGACGAGGCCGGGCGCAAGTGGCCGACGCAGGCCGACCTCCGCGTGGGCTGGGGCGGGTTCGAAGAGACGTTCACCAGCAAGCTGCGCTGCGTGCCGGGAGAGAGCGTCGAGGCCATCAGCGGCGCCGACGTCGCCGGTGCGAGCCCAGGGAACGGAGGAGAGGGGGGCGCCGTATTCAGGAGTTTGGTGACCAAGTGGCAGCTCCGGCCGTTGACGTCGGGCACGGGGACGGAGGTGGACTTGGTCATCAGGTTCCAGTTTGCGAACCCGCTCTACTCGGCTGTCAGCGCGGCCGTCTCCGACAAGGTGGCTGGCGTCATGATCCAGGCATTCGAGAAGCGCGTCCAGTCTGTCTTGGGCAGACCGAGGATATAGCTGAGCCGGCATTTCCCAACGCAAGACATACGCTAATAATGCATCTGAACAACAACACAACAACATTGATTCAATCAAGGCAGACTTGGAAGCAGCGATTATTCTTTTTCATGTCAAATTCGGCACATCTATCATCACAGCGCACACAGACACCCAGCTCTAAGAAGACTAATAATGCTATGGCCACACCCACCGGTTGCCTCGCATCCAACCATCGTAGCCTTCAATTCTTGTGAAGCAGGAAACCAAGACCTCGTCTCAGCATATTTTCAAAATCATCTCGGAGCGTGTTTTTGCATCAATCCATGTCCGTCTCGTATCTGCGTACTTCATACTCCGTTCCCATGCATTATAAACATTGAAGAAGGAAAAGTAAGGAAAACAATATGGTGCCAAGTAATGCTTTTGCATAGATGTTGTGGTAATCTGATTGAGAGCTGGAGAGAGTTCCGCGATGAGGTATCATATGTAAATCAAAGAAAATAGCCCAGCCACGTCTTCGTAAATAAATCCACACATGGACAAACGAGAAGAAAAAACACAAAGTAATAAAATAAAAAGCTGGTCGATCATTATCTCTTTCCGCTCCTGGACGCTGTTAGTACATGTTGCATCCGTCTGAGGTTTTCTCCTGCATGCTTACTTTTTCTTCGGGGGCTTGCCTGCCAAGTAGCTGATGAAAGATCCCTTGGACGGGCGTTTCTCCTCTTTCCTGGGCTTGGCGTCGACGATTGTGACACCAGGGTGGTGCCGAGGAGCAGGACCAGGACCAGGACCATTCTGCGGTCCCGGTGGTGGTGGGCGCATTCCGGGAGGCGGCCAGTTCGGAGGCGGCTGAGGCATGGCGCCACCGCCCGGACGAGGTTGACCACCGCCCATGGGCATTCCCATACTCGCAGGCCGTTGAGGCTGTCCAGGATGAGGTCTGTGCATACCAGGACGCGGGATCCCGAAAGGGGGCGGCGCCGCCTTCTCCATGGGCCACATGCGCATCTCAATCGTCCAGTCTGGCTCGACAACCTTTTCCCAAACCTGAGGGAGAATAATCTCGCCATTTGGCCCGATCAAGTCGTAATGGCCTTCCTGAACGTGGGGTCCAATGACATCAACGTGGAGGAAGGCTTGCTTGATGAGCTCTTCCATTCCCTGAGACTTTGGTTAGCTTCGGTCCGCGTGCGAGGAAAAAAGGGGGGATGTGACTTACACCCCACGTCGCGCAGATGTGGAATGGAAAGCTAAACTTGCGGCCCACAGCATCCTTGAACTTGATGGGAGCTTTGTCTTTGCTCTTCTTCGTTTCGGCCTCGTACTTTGCCTTCGCTTCCTCGGCCACCTTCTTCTTGAGCGCGTCCTCCGCCTTTTTGGCTGCATCAGCGGCCGCAGCAGCGTCCTCGGCCGCCTTCTTTTCCGCCGCCAGCTTCTCGCGGGCAGCCTTCTCAGCCTCGGCCTTCATATCAGCCTCAGCCTTGGCTTTCGCGGCTGCTGCATCCGCTGCTGCCTTCTTCTCGGCCTCGATCTTGTCGCGAGCTTCTCTCTCGGCCTGTGCCTTCATGTCGGCCTCATACTTGGCTTTGGCGGCTGCTGCCTCCGCTGCTGCCTTCTTTTCAGCCTCGATCTTGTCACGAGCCTCTCTCTCGGCCTGTGCCTTTGTTTCGGCCTCGTACTTGATCTTCGCCGCAGCGTCTTCCGCGGCTTTCTTTTCAGCTGCAATCCTCGCGTCTTCCGCGGCTTTGATGGCCATCTCCAGCCTCAACTTGGCAGCCGCCTCGGCTTCGGCTCGAGCTTTCGCCTCGGCAGCCTTCGCTGCGGCCTGGGCTCTCAGCTCGGCCTCGTACTTCTCTCTGGCCTCGCGTTCAGCCCTGGCCATGGCTTCTTGGTGCAGCTTCTGCCTCTGTTCTTCGGCCTTGCGTTCGGCCTCGATGGCCTCTCGGGCAGCGCGCTCTGCCTCGATCTTTGCTTTCTCGATCTCCTTCCTTGCCTCCTCTTGAGCTCTCCTCATGTCTTCCATCCTCCGTTGGATGGCATCCTCTGCGTCCTTCCGGATCTTCTCCTCCAGCTCCTTGCGCCGTTCTGCCTCCTCCTTTCTAGCCTGCTCGGCCTTGAAAGCCTCCAACTGCTCTTGAAGCTTGATCTTCTCTGGGTCCGGCTTTGGGGGTGACGGCGGAGGAGCGGGCGCGGGAGTCTTGGGCGGAGCTGGTGCTTCGGTAGGCGGCGGTGGCGGCGCGGGAGTGGAGTACAGGAATTGCGCCATGTGCTGAGGCATCTGATAGCCTTGAGGACCATAAAAGGCGGGCGGCTGCGGCTGTTGGTACTGCATCATTTCGTATTGAGAATTGCGCGGCTCTCCTCCAAAGTAGCTTCGGCCGCTGCCATTAGACATTGGCGAGAAAGGGTTGTGAGGATCATAGCCGTAGGGAACCATGGTGTTGTGGTTGGGATGGCCATACGGGCTGCCCATGAACCCTCCCCCCGCGTGACTCTGCGGAAACCCTCCCTGGTGTCCCTGGTGTCCCTGATGCCCCTGGTGCCCCTGGTGTCCCTGCGGGTGGCCACGGCCGTAGTAGGGATGGCCGGCGTGGGCTCCTGGAGGGCCGGCAAGTCCAGTGGGAGGGGCATGGCCACCATAGCCGCCCCGGTGGCCGTAAGGGGCATGGTAATCCTCGGTGGGATCCACGCTTTCCGGTGGGTTCGGCTCTGAACCGGGCCGATACGGAATTTGGGGGTATTGAGCTTGGCGAAAGGGGAGCTGGTGGTGACGAGATGCGGCTCGTGGTGCTGGCGGGCGGTAGGACCTGTGGGGGCCGACTGAGGCCGAATCTTCGGGACCGAGGTCGCCTTCGGTCTCGTACTCGGATGAGTAGCTCTCCTGCTCTGTGGACTCGGATCCGGTGCCTTGGTCGTGGTAGTGGTCGTCGTCGTCGTCAACTAGAGATTCCGATGATGTTGTTCCCGCACGGGAGGTGAAGCGCCGTGAAAGATTGTTTCTTCCAGGGAGTGTCAGTTGAGAGGTGTTTTTTGTTTGTGCTTGTGTTGGTGAAGGTGACCAAGTCGGTTGTTTCCTGGCGTGGCTGAGAAGTACAACACTTACGACATGAGGAAATGTGTGGTATCCGAGATCCTCTACTTGCGACAATCTCGAACAGACGGCCGCGGTCAAAGTAAGAGATGTGAACGAGACGAAGAACCGAGCTCGATCTGAGGTAGTGACGCTTCCGGCTCGAGAAAGGCGGCGGGCGAGACTATGGTGTGGTGGGTGTGGTGTGGACTGCGCAAAGGCTCGCTTGAGTATGATGGACGGTGCAGCGTTTGTCTTTGGTCGAATCCGCGAGGGAGGTAGAGGGAGGAGAGGGGATCCAAGCGTGGACAGCAATGGTGGCGGGTTAAACAGTGCCCAAGTACGGATGACAGGCGAGCTGATCAGATGACAGAAGAAGTATGTGCGCGGTTGCAATAGAAGGAGCAATGGGAAGCCTGAGACGATTTCGGGAGAAAAGAGAAGATGTCCTTTTTTTTCTGTCTTCCCCTGACCTTGTCTCGGTGAGATTGCCTTTCGTTTCGTTGCTTTGCGTCTGACGAAGGGGAAACGAAGCAGGGTCGCAACACACGACGAGACGAGAGGGCAGCAGGCAGTCTGGCTAGGTAGGGAAAATTGAGGGGTGGGCGCGGGCGGCAGTCGGTGGGTGGATCTCGTAGTTCTTCGCTCGTGGGCTTTTTTGGGTGTAACCGGGAGGCCCCTGCGATTTGACGAAAGATGGTGCAGTTGGGCGCAAAAAGGAAGCGCGATTGGGTGCGAATGAGAATTGTGGCAGCTGGTGCTGGGCAGCTATTGCGGGTCGGTCGACCGCTCCGTGACAAGGCGTAAGACAAGGTTGTATGCACAAACTAAGCCGCTGCCACTGCAGTCTACTGCGTAAGGCAATTCTTTTCAGGTCTAGACGAATCAACCTGTAGGTGTTGGTGTCTGTCTGATTTTTCTCCGGTTTGCCTGGGTTCTTTTTTTCCCCTTTCTTTCCGTTGGGCAAAGCGGCTGACGGGTGAGCTTGCGGATGGCTATGCGCGTGGGCGTGGGCGTGGGCGTGGGCGTGTGCGTGTGCAGTGAGGCGTCGAGAAAGTGAAGCAATCGAGTGGGTTCGATATCTTGTGACGGGGCGAGGCGACGTCGAATGCGACAGATGGGGAGATGTGCAGTCGTTGGTCGTTTGGTCTGGCTTCTTTTTCCTTCCTTTGCAATCCGGGAGTCGACAAGGACCAGGTGGATTTCAAAAAGTGCAAAAAAACGGGCGACACGACTAATAAGCCTCCGAGTCGAAATTCCCACCTGCTTCCCTACTCAGTAATACCTGGGGTTGGCCGTGCTGGTAAGGCAGAGCAAGAACAGTAGGGCGATAATATTTGATATCGTGTTGGGCCGGAAGGGACGCTGGATAAGCCAAGTGCGAGGCCAGGGTATTGTGACGAGCTAGGTAGGTAAACTACAGTATGAGGCCGAAGATCAGCAACATTCCGGTGAAGCGTGTGGCATTGGTTTGGCTCGGAGATAGCTACACCAGACGCTGGACTGGGCAGGCACGAGGACACGGACACGGACTGAGACATGGAACACAAGGAGACACAACGGGCCACTGAAAAGGGTACAGCCAGAGGAAGACAGCAACCCATATCAAAGGTACCTTGTCACGTAGATAGGTACCCAGAGGAATGGAGGGGGGGAGGAGGGGAGGAGAGGCAGGCAGGCAGGGAAGGATGCGCGTGACAGAATGACGGACAATACAAGACAGGGCCAGGCGAGAACGCATCAGACCAGGGCAACACAGCGCATTACCCCGCCGTTAGCAGCCAACCCGCCTCAGGGCGATGGGTCATCAGTGAACTCCGTAGGGGAGGAGCCACGAAGACGATGGCTCAGGTAATTAGGTGGTAATGTATTTGGTGAACAGGCACAACCAGAGGGGAAGAGCGAAGAAGAGGGAGGAGGGGCAAGATGGATGCCTACTGCGTTATTGGTACGGATAGGCAGAATGAGAATGATACAGTCGATAAAGAGACGCTGGGCCAGGCCTAGGCCGACTGCTCGGCACCCCCTTGCTTCGTTGTCCCACTTGGGTGCCATGGGAAACGGGCCATTGCGAAAAAGAAGCGGACGATGGAATGTCATTGAAAGCCCCTCTTTTGGAACTCTCACCAATGTGAAGGAACCGCCACCGTTGATCGCACGCACCCGCATCCTCACCCAACCACTCCAGCCTCAGGTACGCCAACCGCAGCGACGACGACGGCGATACCGGCAGCAGGCCAAAGTGATGTGTCGTTCTGCAGTCTCTCCGCAGCATGTACGGTGGGCAGATACGTAGGTAGGGTAAGGTAAGGTACGGTACGGTGCATCATGAGTGTGAACACACACAGAGAGATATGCGACCATGCGCTTCGCCTGTGGGTAGCCGGCACTTGGCGGCTTTGTTGACATGGAGTTGGGAGAAAATCGCATCAACAACGTAGGCAGACATGCCTGTGAGAAGCAACGCGCGACCTCTAGGCAACATGGCGATGCTGAAGGTATGGGAAAGCGGAAGAAGCGCGTGAGAAAACAATGGAAAGCATCCTGTTTCGCGTACCTCTTGTGTCAACCTTGTTCCTCTCTGTCTTTGTCTTCCCTGTCGTGCCTGTCTGTGTTGAGACAGACTGAGACCTGCCAGTGCCAGTGCCAGGAACGGGAGACGGGAAAGATCAGATGCACGTCCCGTCTGCAACTGATTTTCGGATGGTCGCTGGGACGGTTCGGTCTGGCCTGGGGATCGGATCAAGAAAAAAATAGACAGGCTCCAGCAAGACAGGATGATGACGGGAGGTCGAGGGTAAATAGGTAAGACGAGGCAAGGCCAGACCAGCCAGTTCAGGCAAGGCAGGTACGGTATGAAGTAGGCGCTAATTACCTTGCCACAGGATCTGGAAGTTGCTGGAGCTTCGGCTTGTCTTGTGCCAAAGTAAGATACCTATGTACAACCTCGTCAGCGGCCTCGTTTCGTCTCGTCTGTCGACTACTTAAGTATCTTTGGTTCGCTCTGTACCGAGTACTGTATGCGTATTAACCACCTACTCTAGTTAGGAGCCTGGTTGCCATAGTCCGATGAGCTCGTAATCAATGCGGAGCGAAGCGGTACGGCAGTGGTCCGTGGTCGTGACTTCCAGTACTAAGTAGTATTCTGGCTTGATCCCTTGCCGAGTAGGCACGAAAGGAAAGGTGGTGTATCCGTACCTTAAGCTGACCTCCGCCTCTTGCTGGTGGGGCTGGTTTTGTCCTTCAATTGCCTACAATAGGGCTGGAATCACAGATATCCGCCTGCTGAAGTACCTTGCTTGGATGCAGCCGGCCTTCGTTCCCGCTGCTTCTTTTGATATTTTGATCTCTACCCGTCAGAGCCGCAAGCCAAAAAGACCTGTGAAAATTGACAAGTGTTGCACAAGATGGAAGTTGGGGGAAGGGCAAGGGAACGAGGTCGGAAAGTGCGTGTGCTTCTAGCAGGCTGGAAGAGGCACAGCAGACGGGACTATTTATCTGACGGAGCAACAACCCAAGGGAGGGGGGCCAGAGTCGAATAGAGTCAAGTCGAGCAGGAGCAACAACACACTCATGCCATCTCCACCGGTATCAAGACTCTGCCTCAGCCAATTTGACGTGAGGCAGCCCAGCTGTGCGCCTCAAGGCCCCCGAGCCCGGCCTTCTTCGCGACTTTATCTACTAGTACCTACCTCACCTAAGGTACCTTATTTACGTAGTGTGTTAAGGAGGGTTGGCGGGGGCCAGTGAGAGCCCTCGAGGTGGACAGGCAGCCGTCAGCTTTCATTCCAATGCCACAGGCGCAGCACGCACTAAAACACACCGCAACATGAGAGCGTGAGACTGAAGTAGGGATGGGTTACGCACGTCGTTCATCGTTGGCTCTGCGCGCACGACGTGCTGGTCTAGACGTACGTAACCTGCCCTGACCTGACCTGGGAACATGTGGCATCGTGTCCCTCCCTCGTCTCCCGCCGAGTAATCGTGCGGTGTCGACTCGTTGTTTACTTTTCGGTCGTCTTGGCTAGCCCGAAAAATACGTAGTATGCCTTCAACCCACAGCCTGCTTCACTAGGGGAATGGAAAGTAGGCACGCAATAGACGTGCCAGCACGCAGCACTCGCAAAGTTTGGTCCGAGATCCCTACGACCATCTGAAAGCTGCGCACAGAAATTGGCTTCCAACGTGATGAAGCAAAACGGATTCGATGCGACAGGCCATTGAATAATCCATGTATTCTTTGTTCCACCGTCGCAGGCTTATTTTTATGTCATTGTAGAGTATGCTGCAATCGTCGCGTGGCAATCGTCGCGTGGCAGCCCTGCCATCATCGAGTCCCATAAAGGCCATCGTCGTTCATCGAAACGTCGCGTCGATAACAAGAGTTTGTTCAGTATGTAGAAGCGAGGACAGGACCAGGGTCATACGCTCGCTGATCTGCGCTCCCTGCCTTCTTGCTTGCTTACGCCCGATGGTGTATCCGTACGTAACACTTGAACCCGTCAGCTCAGTCTGATTGGCATTTCAGCAAATACACGACGTTGAAAGTAGCCCATGCCTGACAAAACATTGGCCGGCTCCCACCAGCTCCCGGATTGAGTCGCCTGCTTGTTTGCTCCGATCGGGTTTCGTATGACGGTGCCTGAGATCCATCCGTGGATCATCTCACTGACTCACTCTGCCAGCACATGCTGTGGGCCTCCCAACGACATGCCTGGAACCTTGGATGACATGCAGCCCCGCGACATCCTAGCACACAAGACTAGCCCGCTTTCATTGGGCATGACCGCGGATGTGGCCGCCAAGAGTACGATGGAACACACAGCGGAAAGTACTGGGTAGTTGGTATTAATCATAATCCATTCAAAGGTGTCGTCGGCGGCCGTCACTCTTCTGACCGGTGAAATATATGTGCGCTGGAATTGTGGGTGCTGTTGCCGCCCAATCGCCAATAAGCGGCGGCGAACAAATGCCGCCGTCGACGTTGTGCCAAAAAAGATAGGAAATACTCCCCGCCGAAGTTGCGTTCGGTCCCCTTAGTGCACTTCAACGCAGGTCGCAAGATCCGAAGCATCGTCACTCGCACGTGGCAGATCGGTCAAGGGTAGACATTCCAAGAGTGAAATTTCCCCAATGCCCAACGTTGCCGATGAAGAATATGCATCATCGTGTGCAGTAGGTAAAAAACTGCAATGCATAACGCGACTGGGCGAGCCACTCGGGTTATATGGCCCATCAGTCGGGAAGTGAAGATGCAGGCGATCGTACACTTGCAACTGACGAAACGCCATTTGCTCACCTGACAAGATCGACCGACTCTTTGGAAAGCAAATCTCGGGCTGCCGCAACCTCCGACTCGTCGTAACCTTGCCAAAGCGTTTCTTTGGCTCCGTGATGACGCACAATATCGGCCAGCTTCTGTGTCGCCGTCTGATTGAGCTTCTGTATTGTGCTTGGGTCGGGAAGGACCCAATCCTCAGAATCCGTCTGCCTCGACGACTTCGACGACTCTTTCAGCAGTTTGTTTGTTACCTGCACTGTGTTAGCCACATGCCCATCGCAAGGCAGCACTTCGCTCACCAGCTTCAGGCCGTAGTAGCCGCGTAGGTAATCATCACAGAGCTCAATGCTCCGGCAGAACCTCTTCACGGATTCTGCGAGTTGTTGTTGGGAAGGTCCTTCCGAGGCTGAAGAAGCCATGTACAGTGTCTCGCCCATGCGGGCGTGGATCTAACAGTTGTTAACATCTAATGCCTGCCCTCTAAGAGCCGAACGATACTGACATTCCAAGCATTGGGTGTCAAAACCAGGACCTCCTCGAGCGCAAAGATTGCTTGAGAGTAGAGTCCTTGGGACAGATACAGGTCTGCAAGCTCCGCCCACGATTCAGCGTCCGTGGGGGAGAAGTCCAGGAGGGAGTTCAAGGCTGCGATGGCGTCCGATGTCTTGCCCGTGGATTTGAGAAGAGCAACACGTCTTTTCGCGACGGGCTGCAGAAAGGTCAGCACGACAGTCTCCTGTGGCAGGCATGACAACTGACAATATTCGTGGCGTTCTGTCCCAGAATAGTCTCATACTCCTTGAGTACCTGTACCAACTCGCCGTCATTATCTGCCTCCGCCTCCTTCACCAGGCCCTTAAAGGCCATGATGCGCTCGTTGTCGTTTCCGAAGCGGATCACCAGCCTCTCTAGGAACTGGTGCGCTGCTTGGCTGTCGCCAGTTCGAAGGCAGGCCACCAGGAGATTTTCGTAGATGATCCAAATCTCGGGTGTCTCGGCGGCTGAGAGTAAGGAGATCAAAGGTGACGACGAGAATGCTTTCGGGTTGTTTCGTAGAATCGTCGGCGCCTGCTGGGCAAGCTCCAAGACCTCGGCCGGGGACAGGTGTCCCTGGGGACGTATCAGAGACGGGGCCATTGGTATGGTGCTGAGTTCTGATATGTGGTGTTTCTGTGGAAGAGGTATTTTGGTACAAGTATATCAGGTGCGTTCAGACGGTGAAATCGTCAAAGGAAAGTTCGCCGTCGCCGAGAGTTGATCAACATTGATGGGAGCTGCAGTCATTACCTCGCCATCTGGGATACGGCGCCGACCAATCTAAGCTCCTACGCTTAGTCCCCAAACCTTACAGGGGTATCAGGCACACCCAGACCTGATTGGCTGTATCGGCAGCCGGGTCTTTGTTGGGCCGACCTGAGTCCCACCAGGGAGGTCCTCTTCGTAAACAAAAACTTCCACAGGCGCAAATTTTCTCACGACCATCTTTGACCTTAGATATCTTCTCCAACGTCAACCTCGGGGGTCTTGGGACTGTGTGCCACGGTCGCAGAAGCTTGCAGTAGTGAGAGCCCTAGCTCACCAGTCCCAATTTTCTGCCTTGACCTCGCCATGGCCACTCCTGAGGCTGGTCAAGCTCCCAATGGAGCTGACCAGCAGAGTCTTGTCGAAAAGACGGCTAGTCTCCAGGTCTCTGAGATGAACAGTCAGGAGGAAACCCCGCCACAGAGCTCGCACAATCCCGATTACAGCCAAAAGAGGAGCGATCCATTTCAGTTTGGAAGTCGCTTTCTCAACGAGGGCGATGACGCCTTCGAGTTCAACGCATGGGACCATGTCGAGACTGACGATGCGTACAAAGAGTACGCCGAACAGCAATACGAGATGCAACGCCAGTCTCCGGTCTCGGATTTTGACAAGAGTAAGTCTACCTTCCGATTCTTCTACGTTCCCTCTACTCCCAGGTGTTGTGATGATCCACACACTTATGCATAGTTCATCTGAATCTTTGTGATGAAACTGCAATTTTAGTCTTTCGCTCCCATCTGACTGCACCTAAACAATCAAGACTATTTTTTCTCTCGGATGCCAGCTCAAAAGCAGCTTGCTAATTCATTCTTCAGACAGGTTCAACGCCAACCCTGCCAAGATGTGGGATGCCTTTTACAAGAACAACACGGCCAACTTCTTCAAAAATCGCAAGTGGCTGCAGCAGGAATTCCCCCTTCTGACCGAGGTGACCAGAGCGGATGCCGCCAATACTGTGATCCTTGAGATTGGCGCAGGTGCGGGTAATACCGCCTTCCCAATCGCTGAGTTCAACGAAAATCCCAACTTGAAAATTCATGCCTGTGACTATTCAAAGACGGCCGTAGAGGTCATGCGAAGCCACGAGTCGTACGCTCAGGGTATCGTGCAGGCCGATGTCTGGGACGTGACGAGCGATGAGCTCCCTCCCGGCATCGGGGAGGGGACGGTGGACATTGCTATCCTTATTTTCATTTTCTCCGCCTTGAACCCTGACCAGTGGAACAAGGCGGTCTCCAACGTGTACCGACTTCTGAAGCCTGGTGGCCAGGTCTGCTTTCGAGATTATGGAAGAGGTGACCTCGCCCAAGTTCGCTTCAAGAAGGGCCGGTACCTCGATGAGAACTTTTACGTGCGCGGTGACGGCACCCGCGTCTACTTCTTCGAGAAGGATGAGTTGCGCCGAATTTGGTCCGGCGAGACCCAAGAGAACTCGGACGGACCTAAAGCGGCCTTCACGGTCGAAGATATTGGAGTCGATAGGCGCATGCTCGTCAACAGAGCACGCAAGCTGAAGATGTATCGGTGCTGGATGCAAGGACGGTTCACGAAGAAATGAAACTCTGGAGTCCTTGAACCACACAACCACCGGCGACAGGCCAGGCCAACGAACTAAATTACGCCGCGATCTGGTTTGCGTGCGAGAATTGGCTCAGTACAACAGACGTTCCCCCAGTCGTTGGCGGTCGTCCTGGTCAAATCCGATCCTATCCAGGTAACCTTGAATCCCTCCATAAACCTGGTTGAGATGTTCGGCCACGCGAACGATCATGTCTGGCGCCGTCTCAAACCAGTCGTCTGTGAGACCGATTTCCCTCATTTCGACGAGCCGCTCTTCCCTCTCTGCCTCGAGAGCGCCGTTTGTCAAGGCGTAGTCATGCTCAATGGCTTTCAAGGGTACATTCAGGGTCAAAAGCACGAGCGTCACTATGAGCCCCGTTCTGTCTTTACCCTGGGTGCAATGGACCAGCGACGGCGACCCTGCAGGGTCAACCAGAACCTTGAGTGCCTATCGGCAGCGTCAGCGAGGGTTGCAAGCACTGGCCGGGCATTCTGACCTTGGCTATCTCTGGTCCGGATTGGTCGAGGGTATCAAGTCCCAGGCCGACCAGTCCACGCGGCAACATCACCTCGCGAGAGAGGATGGAGATGCCTTCATTGCGGTAGCCCAGGATGAAGAGAAAGATGAGGCGGCTTGCGGCATGCAGGTCAGCCACTATTGTCGCGAGAGACTTGGTAGCTATCTTACCACAATCCCCACCAAGACACTTTTGACAACAAAAACCACTCGAAGTTGCCGCCGGTGATTTTGATCTCGTGATACCTCAGACCCGAGATGTGGATGGGCTCGGCCAATGCAGCGTTAGATTGCAGAAGTGCCGGAACCTGGAGATCGGCCTGGCGTTTTTTGGCCTGCCTCGCGTGTTCGGTCCTACATGGCGTCAGCCACTGACTACGGTGCTGGATCTGGCATTCTGCGGGTCTTGGTGATGGGTGGTGGGCGGGTTGCACTGGCCGGTACCTACTTGGTGCGCAAGTCTATAACCGCCTTGATGCCCAGGTCGTCCCGGAGTCGCCTCCTGTCTTCCAAAGATGCGTCGTCTGAGAGACAAATGAGTATACAGAGTTGTGCAGAATGCATGCTCAAACGTACCGGGTCTGGCAGAGCGAAACAGCAAGCCCTCTCGGATAAGTCTGTCCCCGCCAAGCACGAAAAAGTCTCACCGTCAGCCCTTTGTGTCAGTTGCAGCAGCGTCTTCCATCTTTCACATCTTGAAAGTGCCGGTTTCATGAGCAGACCAACGGAAGGGGGGGCGGAGCAGGTACCTGCGACCGAGAAAGGAGTTGACCGTGGAACCGACGTCACGGAAGTTTAGCACAGAGGTGATGCCGCGGTTATCCATGGCCAATGTACGTGTTGCGCGTCGCACGCAACACAGCGAAGTTTGAGGCGTAGCTTTAGGCTATTAGTTAAAAGCTGGCGATTAGCAGTCGACGGCGCGGTTTGGCTGGTGGTGTGTAGGTTGGTGCGTTGTGAGGATTGTGCTGGACAACGCAGTCTACGCTGTGACGCCACACGTCTCCGCCTGGCTTGTATCCGTTGTTTGCTCGCCAACGGAAGATCGGGACGTGATGGTGCCAGCGCCTGGTCAAGCCCTCCGTCACCCGTCCGACCTCAGTTGCAGCCCCACGTCGCTGTCAGATTGATGGGTTGGGATCAGTGGCTAGGGTTTTGTTTTGCGGTAGATCCCTGCAAGTACCCGAAAAGCTAAGGAAATGTGGGGTGGTGCTTTCTGATGTCACGGAATCAGGCGCGTGTCCGAGAGAAAGGGTCTGAGATGTAGCTTCAGATTGCGCCCTGAGTGACAGTTCCATACCCAAACCAATTCGCCAATGGCCAGTGTGCTATACGACGTACATCTACCTCATTACCACGATATAAAAGTCTCCGAGTACATGTCACGCCAGAACATCGGACCAAGTGGCTAACTCCAGCAGGAACCCTCCAACATCTCGACACCATCCGAGCCGACGGTGACAGTGCGTTGGTATGCTCGCCATGGTGAGCGCGTTGACGAATGACGAAGTGCGATGGCCCGCACTCCTCAGTACAATGAGAGATAGCGTTGATCCTGGCGCATGTTGGGTCTCCATAACGTGGTCTTGACGTTTCCTCGGCCCCTCCTGGGCGTCAGTCATGCTTTATCGTGGTCGAGAGCCATCTTTGGCATTCACTGCCAGCGAGGAGGATCAGGAAGAACCACAGGCGGTGTCACTCTCCGCGATGGTCGCGTCGACCCAGTCCTTCCAAGTGAATCGCTCCAGGCCTAGCTCAAGTTTCGACTGGCCCACGCAGTGGCCAGAACGTGGTCCGCCCCTCATAGCAGTAGGGAGAAGGAGGCCGGACATTCCGTCTCCAGAGATAGAGGTCGAGGGTATGTAGATCCGAAGCCACAAGCGCGGGCGGCCAAACGACGATGGGCGACGGTGGAGGGGAACTCGGCTCGGTAAGGCACGCCAGGGTTCTCCAAGAGCGACTTCGATCCGCGGTAAAGGGAGGACTAGTGAGGGACGCTAAGGCCTGAAGCGGTGGGCCACCAGCCAGATGGCAGTATGACGTAACGACGGTGATAGTGGCTGCTCACCGTGACCTTAACCTTGACCAAGCCATGACCAGCACTACCTTAATACACAAGGTAAGTGCCCACCTAAGGTAAGCTCTACTAACTCTGGTAAGACTGGCGCCGACATCTTGACACCATACCCTGTACCCATACCATACCTATCTAGACTTGAGGTGTCCACACGCCGACGGCAGCTCTAGCTACCTCATCGTGCGCGCCGGTCCCTTTGTCTTTCGCCTTTGACCTGACCTCGACTGATATAACTCCTGTTGCTCTGGGCCAGGCCCCGCGTGCCCTGTTCCGAGTCTCTCGTCTCCGTACAAGATCCGATCATATATGCAGTATCCGTACACTCACTCGAGTTAACGACGAGTCTCAAGTCTACACATTGTGTGCATGCACGATACGGAACATCTTGACAGAACTTTGCTACGATACGATAGCTCGATATAGAGTAGGGTCCTTTTTTGCGACACGATACGAGACGACACTGCAAAGTTCGGCTAAGCAAGTGCCAGAAATAACATCAGCATTACGACTCGTCAGTTCGTACGCATACACGCATATGCCCACGTCGTTCTCAGCCCACTCGTCTGCGCCTGCGCCTTCGTGTAAGCCCGTCGTCAATCACTTTCCACTTTTCAACACTTTACTCCCCTGCAATATACCTGTACGCGCCCCATCGGCCTTCGTCACTCCCCTGTGAGGAGGGTCTTCTCCGCAGGGAAAAAGTGGACTGTCCGATACCACCAAGCCGGACTCCGGGCTGGCGATGATGCAAGCTAGTTCTAAGACAGCGACCCAGCAGAAACCAGCCATGGCGGAAAGACGGTATCACTCGCCGATAACAGGTACTGAACCCAAAGAACGAACAACCACATGTTCCTCACGTCCCCAGTTTTTACCCAGCTGTTTCATCAGAGAAGGGGGGGTTTTGTCAAATGTCACTTGGTACACTACCTTACTCTCGATCATACTGACACACCTCGCAGGCGGCCATTCGGGAAAATTAAAGTACGCCGACCCACGCGATCTGCCCAGCTACCCTTCTCCTGGTCTTAAAAGTGACGGAGCCGCCGCTGGGGCTGCCGCATCCCTGGGTTGGACCAACCAAAAACCCATCGACATCTGGAAACCCGAAAAGTCAAGCTCCGCATCGACTGCCGCCCTACTTGCAAAGGATTACAAGATGGCGACCTCATGGGAGCCCAACTCCAGCTCGGCGGGGGCCAAAGCTGCCTTGATGGCTTCAGCGTCCGCCCGGAAGCAAGCGACAACTCAACCGACGACACCAGGGCGAATGCCTCACGAATCATGGGGTAGCAGTGCTGCTAACCAGGCCTTTAAGAAGAGCCTGTCGGTTCGACAGCCTCCACAGCCTTCCTCCGCTGGTGGTCTTGGATCCCTTTCAGCCGCTCAGAACGCTATGCCTCCAAGGAGGAGTAGGCAACGAGCAAAGTCCACACCTGCGCCCAAGGAGTCGTACCCAGGGGAGTCCAGAGCTGCTGCCAACGCTCTAAGTGCTGCAACCGCTGCCCACGCTGGCCCGTCTTTGAAGCCAAAGTCGCCAACCAGTATCACTGGCGCCGTACCTTACACCACTATGCCCCGCAAGATGTTCACTGCAAGCCCCAGCATTGGGCCAGAAGCCGAGGACCAGAGGAGGGCAGACGTTTTGCACGCGTCCGCGGTGGCCATGGCCAAAAAGATGTATACCCACCAACAGAAAATGGTAGACCAGGCTCGCCAAGCCCGCCAGGACTCGGGATACACAAGCCCGGAGGATGTTCAGCCAAGGCCATACGTTAATTTACAAGAAGCAGCTTACAAGCTAGCACAAGAAAGATTATCGAAACTCCACGAGGAACATCGACGTAACCAGGATTACCAGCAGTACTATGGTAGTGACAATTCGACCCAGCCACAGCGAAGATTCACCGTGAAGGGAAAGCTCAGAAAGGGAGTTCCTAGCGACGGTGACTTTGACGATGATAAAGAACAATCCGAGAGAATACGTAAACAAATGTCTATCTTTTCCTCAAATGTTTCCAAGGTGGACGAGCAGCAACGAACCAAGGACCGGGAGGCCTTGCTGGCAGCCGCGCAACGAAACGTGAGGAGCCGCCTGCAGGATATGGACGACAAGATATCCGCCGAAACTGGCATGAAATCCCCATCCAAAACAAGCGACTGGGAGGCCAAGGCACACGCCGCCGCGCAAGCCAAGTACGACTTCACGAATGACAACAAAGGCAAGGTTGACATTGGCGGCGGCTTGTACATGGACCCTGCCGCCGTAGATGAAATTGCAGCCAAGAGGGTGCAGCCTTTGCTCGACGACATCAACGCAAAGGCCTCCCTTGAAAGGGAGAGACAGGAATTGATCAAAGCCGAGGCCGAAGCTAAGAAGGCGGATGAGGAGAAGAAGAAGGAGCGTGACCGAGAGATCAAGGGGATTAATCGCAAGCTCAAGGGTATGTGGCAAAATTTGTTCATGAGGATCGCGACTAATAATGTTCCAGAAGCGGACAGGCAGGAAGAAAAGGAGAGACGCCACCGAGAAAAGCAAGATCTAAAGGCCCAGAAGGAGGAAGAGAAGGCCGCCAAGTCTCAAGAGAAACGAAGTTCCGGCGAGAAAGGCAAATCAAAGCTTCCGCAGTTAGCCCCTGAGGTTATCAAGGACGAAGTTGCCGATCATGCTGCAAGACCAACTCATGATGAACCTATCGCGGCCCGTCGCGGTAGCCAGCACCATCCCACGATCGACACGCAGCAAGAACCATCCGCTGCGAACGAGAATCCGAAGTCTCCCAGCGAAAGTGGCTCGCCAACGCACAAGATGAAGGAGTGGCTCAAGTCTCGCTTCTCACGACCACGAGGCCGTTCGGGCGCTGGAGACACACCTCCGGAAGATAGGGGCTTCGTCGGTGGCGTGGCACTTACCCGTTTAGCCAACGAAAGTGCGACGAGTTTGGACGGTCGCTCGGCTAGTATGAGGGAGATTGCCAATGCTGGCAAGAGCGGCAACAAGTCGGAAGGTGACTCGCCCAGGTCGCCGACGGCACGGCAGAGTTTCGGGGCTAGAGGCAAGGACTCGAAAGACGTGAGTCCAGTCACCTCGGATGATGAGTCGGAGCAGTTCGTGGAAGCCAGTGACGACCTTTCCAGGGGTCCTTTGTCACCACCGCCCCCTATTAGGGAGCCGTACACGCAGCATAGTAGCAGCCCTACCAGAGACTCGCGATTCCGGGAGATGATGGAGTAGTTATACAAATGGCTTGAGTGCCACGACATGTAATGTCTTATGGCGGTGGACAGGAACGGCCTCAGGTTGCGTTGGCGTTGAATTGTTGTGTAACAGAGGAATCCCCATACCGTTTGGCTTATTTGAGATTCTTAATTCTCGCGCGTCGATATCACTTTTTCTATATACGTGGCGAATAGTTTGTTGAGCTCCATGAGTTGATGTCGTGACATGTGCAGAAAACTGGCAGAGTGCCAGGCGGTTGGTGATTCAAGTTGAACATGACTTGACAAAAACACAGCCAGTTGATGTTATGGCATGCTACGCCATACTTCAACGAAGGGATCAAAATCACTTGACCAAGTTTATATCCAACAGTTAATCTTTGTTTCCATGTCGATGACTGAAACTAGGATATCAGCACTGTCTTACCCCACGCACAATCAAAAGGAGGTCTGTTGATGCTGCAGGAGTGCTAGTCTAGTCAGATTAGGTCAGTGGCTTTTCGTTGCAGACTACAATCGTGATTGAAGGGATAATCGAACTCTGCTATTCATATATCACGCAGGGACAGCTGGTTATTCTGTGATTAAGTGTATTATCTTGATTGTCTACTGACCCCCACACTTGGTAGATCATGGACAGCGAAGTGGGAGGGAAAGGTTCTTTCAGTCTTTGTAATGACGTCGACAAAACACGACCCGGACCTTCAATTGCGGAAGTTTCCTCTAACCGTCTCGCATCATTTCAACAATAAACCCATCGAAGCTTTCCTGATGTTGGAAAGGTTGTGGGAGACTTTGAACCCCGAACACTTTAATAGCAGCTAGGACCATACACATGGGTTGTGTCCATGACATACCACTTTGGGTATCAACCGAAAGTTGGGATGACCCGTTTGCGACAAAAGTGCGACAGATCCCGTAGAAACTCAATTGACGAAGTGCACGACGGTCTCACAGACAAAGCAAAACCTGGGACGACGACAACCCACGAAAAGGCACGCTGCGCGCATCGAGCAGGCTAGAACGTTTCTAAACATACAGAGGGCACTTTCCAGACCGCTGAAGGTGTGGACAGCCAGGAAGATGCGACGGGATGCGCCCCGAAGCCAATCGAAGAAGGTTTAGTCAAAGACAACCCAAAATCCCAAATAGGCCAACAATGTGCAAAGTGATTACATTCCACTTTGGACATGGCGGCGCAGGCAAAGCTCATGGACAGCGCGCCACCCCGGCCGGACCGCGGACATGGTTGCTCCCCGTTTCCCGAGAGTCCGTTAATAGCTTTCGGCCACTCGCAGCACGCTGTTGAACTACGCCTCCAGACCGCGTCAATTCAGGGCGCCTGCTTCTTTCGGTACCTAGCACAGCCTGCTCGACGCGTATCTCGCCGAGGACCCTGTCTTGAACGCTGGAAAGTGGGAGGCACGATGCGTGAACGGAAAATCCAGAAGAGAAAGATCACGTCTGGCTGACAAACAGACCGTCTCACTACCTAAAGTACCTCACGCAGTAGGTGGGTAATTAGTGCACACTGGATAGCACCGAAATTTGGGAGCTTGGCGCCCAACTTGACAAGTAGGCGCTCCCAGTGGACCCCTTCCTACGTCATTGCCTGGTAGCGCCCCAAGACCAATGACACGGTCACCCCACAAGGCACGCAACATGGTCCATCGAGGAAGCCCCCTTTGAAGTGCCGATCAAGTCATGACTTCAGAACTACCTCCAAAGGCATTAGTCCGCGCAAAGGCAACTGCAGGGAAGCTGTGATCGATCGTACTAATTAGCGTATGTTCAGTTGCCCGACAACGCCAGACCGTGCCCGGCCCACCCGGGACACCAAATTGCGACTGCACTGCGGTCGGTCAGTCAATATCAGCAGGTTGCTGGATGCTTGGATGGTGAGTGTGAGGGTGGGTGTCTTACGGCTATGGAGGTCCCGTCCGAGTCTTTAAGTCCGTCCCGGGCACGTCGTTCTCTGCGTCTCCTTGCCGACTGGCATACTTGTACTACGTAGACACACGACCTCCTTCTCATTGAAGCCGAGGCTCAGGCACCTTCCACACTTGAATATTCATTAAACCCTGGGCCCGAGCTGCTGTCGAGGACTTCACTTTGCCATCACTAGACAACTTTCGCAGTTAGTATTCCATACTCATTTCGTCTTCCAATTCGTACACCAGCGTCGACCCTGACACACAAAGACCACCCTTTCAATCGCGGCGATGAGGGTCATCTCATACTGGGTAGGTCATCTCGCTCAACCACGCACGGCAACCTCACAAGTCTAACTTGCCAAAGGTCTTTCCGATAATATCGGGTCTCATGTGGCTCGGCATGCTGCTGGGCATGCTTCTCTACTGGATCATCGACACAAATCGCGAGGTCTACCCGTCAATGTCGCCGCCGCAAAGCATTGCCTACATCAGTGACGTCGGCGCGTACCGTCTGAAGCCGCTCTTCGTCACGGGATGCGTAATAACAACCATTTTCCTCGACCTCTCGTTTTTTTCGGACCGGTGGCTCCGTCACAAAGGCAGGCTCGCTCCAAACACATCAGTCGGCGAGAAAATCCTCTTCGGTTTCAGCATCGTCTTCGCCATCCTGGGGACCGTCGGCCTCATCTGCCTCAGCATCTTCGATACGTACCGTCATAAGAGGCTCCACCTGCTCTTTCTGCTGTTCTTCATGGGCGGCTACCTCCTCTCGGCCATCTTCATCTGCTGGGAGTACCAGCGTCTAGGAAAGAGTAAGCCGTCCCTGTTATCCTGATTGATTATCCGACAGTATGCTGACTCCGCCTAGAATACCCCGAGCACCACAGTCTTGCCGCTTCATTCTGGATCAAGCTCGTTTTTATCCTCGTCGAGCTCGTCCTTGCCATCGCATTCGTCGTCTGTAACTTTCGAGAAATCTACAACGCCGCAGCCATCCTCGAGTGGATTGTCGCCTTCGTCTTCTCATTTTACATTTGGTCTTTCATGGTCGATCTCTGGCCCGCCATCCGCACCCGCGATAAGGCCGCTAGATTCTCCAAACCGGGCATGGCCGAATGGTCGTCTGGTAGTCCGAACGCCCATTTTTAGGAGAGTGTTCGCCTTGGGAGCGGCGGCAGCAGTAATGGGATGAAGAATCATTGCACAGGGGCGGAGGGCGGCGCGAAGACGAAGTGGAATTTCGGCAGTGAGTAGGCCGACATACGAATTGCATCGGTATGGGCCTATAACGACAGAAGCAGGCGGGCGTTTTGGTGGGTTTGATACCAGGGTCACGAATGGCTTTTTAGCACTTTTTAGCATTATTTGGCATAATTCATGGATCATGACGCATACAGTAGGAACATGGAAATGGAAGTCGCCGTCCACCACACTTGAAGAGGTCAAAGTATTTGCCGCTGTCAATCCCGATTACCGCTCCTCACTGTCATCGTCCATCGCGGATTTCTCTCACTGACATTCCTCACTACTCTTCCTCACTGTTACCTCTCCCTAATATTCGCTCAGCTGTCATGCCATGCGAGTGTGCTGTTCCTGGTACTGCTCTGTCGTCCTATACAACTCATCTTGACGCGTATGACTGACACATACGACCATACCCATTGGAAAACTCGGGATCCCGTCCGCTCTCCCATAGATAAGCCAATGAGGGCCGGATTAGTAGTTGGGTCGGTGACGACCAGCGAATACCTGGTGTTGTATGTTCTTTTTGCCGTTTTTGAAGCTGTCGTGACTTTTGGTAATTAGTGATGGGTACGTACCTTCGGCCTCTGCTGGCAAGAAGGCAGGCACCTGCTTGGCCAGGCGGCCCGCAGCGCCCTTGTCCAATTACGTAGGGCACCTGCAGCCAATTCCCTGCCGCCTCTTCTTCAACCGTCGGCTCTGTCAACTCGTCAACTGCGGCGCCCACGATGTCGGCCTCACCTCTCGTCGTCCGCGCGACCGACGCGCTAAAGCCAGCAGGAGCGATTGGATCGCCGTTAAAACATGTGTCGTCTCAAGCCTCCGCGCAGGCTTCCGCCAGCGGCACCCCGCAGCCGCCCAGAGACAAGACGGCTCCCATCTCGCTCCCCCCGACCCTCGATCTTGCCGAGCAGATGAACGAAGAGGAGAAGCGCAAATACGTCAAGGGTATCTCGAGCTCCAGGAAAAAGCTACCAGATACTTTTCACTAACCGCAGCCAGGCAAGAAACTAGGAGAAGGTACCTACGCCATCGTCTTCCTGGGCCACCTGCGATCCGACAAATCCTCCCTCGTCGCCATCAAGAAGATCAAAATCCAGAAAGAGTACCAAGAAGGCATGGCCCCCGACGCCGTGCGCGAGCTCAAGCACCTCCAAGAACTCCAGCACCCCAACATCATCTCCCTCCTCTCCGTCTTCTCCTCCAAAGACCAGAACCTCAACCTCGTCCTCGAATACCTGCCGCTCGGCGACCTCGAGATGCTCATCAAGGACACGGCCAACGTCCGCTACGGCGCCGCCGACATCAAGGCGTGGATGGGCATGCTCACGCGCGCCGTGTGGTTCTGCCACGAGAACTTTGTGCTGCACCGCGACATCAAACCCAACAACCTGCTCATCGCCGCCGACGGCGAGGTGAAGCTCGCCGATTTCGGTCTCGCGAGGGGCTTCGCCGACCCGCACCAGGTCATGACCAACCAGGTCATCACCCGCTGGTACCGCCCGCCCGAGCTCCTCTTCGGCGCCAAGCACTACAGCGGCGCCGTCGACGTGTGGAGCGTGGGCTGCGTCTTCGCCGAGCTCATCATCCGCGCGCCCTACATGCCGTCCGACACGGAGGTCAACCAAATCTCCCTCATCTGCCGCGCCGTCGGCACCCCGACCGAGGACAACTGGCCCGGCGTCACCAAGCTCCCCGCCTACACCATACCCGACGACGCGGAGCCGGTCAAGGGCAGGGACTTTTATCAGGGCATGTTCGGCACCGTCGGATCCGACGGCGTCGACCTGCTCATGAAGACGCTCGTCCTCGACCCCAAGAAGCGCATCACGGCGAGGGACATGCTGAACCACAAGTGGTGGCGCACCGAGCCGAAACCGTCCAGGAAGCAGGATCTGCCGAGGAAGGGCGGCGGCGAGGACAAGATGGGCGCAGACCTCAAGAAGCGGCCCGGTCAGGTGGAGGACGACAGGGGCGCAAAGGTCGCGCGGAAGCTGGACTTTGGGCAGAGATGATGGCGGGGAAGGGACATGCATCATCTCGCACAGGGCGGCGCATACATCAACACGGCGGGCCCGGACGGGGAAAAGAAGATGTTTTGCAGCATTTCAGGCGTTCCGGCGGCGGATCAATGGGAATTGAAATAGGGGTATTATTACGAACAGGGCAGGCTACATGGTATCTCCCAAATGGGAGACTTCGCTTTTCTCCCCCTCTTTCTCTTTGCTTCTTTCCTTAGACCAAAAAAGAATGACAGCCATATTTCACGACGGCCTCCTCCTCCCTGGCCGCGTTGCTACATGAGCAAACACTCCATGCCGTACATGGCCCTCTCCACGTCTTTCCTGACTTGGTACCAGTCCGCCCGCCGCTGCGCAAACTCGTACGCCTCCTCGGCGCGGAAGACGCCCTCGAAGCGGTCGCCGTCCGCTATAATGGTGGCCATTTCCTTGGCGTGCCGAGGGTCGATGAGGTAGATTTGGCTGAGCTCGCGCAGCGCCTTGAAGTAGGCCAGCAGATCCGGGTTTTTGAGCGTGCGTATGTACTCAAAGTAGAGGGTCATGTCGGCGATGAGCTTGATGGCCCCCTCGGTGCTGACGCGCTGGCGCTTGAGGTGCTTGCAGACGGCCGTGAAGAGGCGCAGGCCGACCTCGCCGTTGAAGACGTCGAGCATCGACTTCTCCGTCGTGCCGACGAGCATGCGCGTGTGCGACGACACGAGGTCCCTGATGCGCTGCGCCGTCTGCGTCGGCCCCGGGTCCGCGAGGATGCCGCCGCCCGTTTCCAACGGGTTGTAGTCGGTGGGCTGCTGCGTGGTGCCGTGCAGGTACTCGACCTCGTCCATGAGCACGTCGATGCCCTTGTTCAGCCCCGCCGCCACGCTCTCGTCGAGCATCTGCTCCCACTTCTTCTTGGCGATGCCCGCCGGGTCGAGGAAGTCGTTCTTATCGGCGATCTGGGGCCCCGCGAGCTGCTGCTCGTAAAAGACGTCGACCATTTGCGAGATGAGATCGCCGACGTTGACGAGCTCGATGAAAGTTACGAGCGGCGCGACGCCCGACTGGTTGTGGTCCGATACCTCCCTCGGGTTGTAGTGGGACAGGTGCTCCACCGCCTTGTCGAAGCCCGTCTTGACGTGTCTGTTGCCGAGGATGCGGAGCAGCACGACAAAGATTGTCTCGCACTGCTCGCGAGCTTCTTCGCCGTACTGGCCGCCGAGTTGGATGAAATTCGAGGCGCGGCCCATGCTTGTCTTGGCCGCGTGGGTGAGGTTCAACGCCACCTCGATACTGAACAGCGTCTTGATGCCCTCCATTCGAGACGCCATGAGGGCGGCTTTTGCTGCAAGCTCGTCTGTCGGGGCCTTCTCTGGGAGCGGGCTAAGACGGCCATTCCCGTCCATGCTTGGAGCCAGACTGGGCGTATGGGGCCTCGACGGATGAGGTGAAAGGGCCGATGTGCCATTTGGCGTCGAGGGTTTTGCTGCACCCCCGAAAGACGGCAACACTGTAACGGGCATCATGACCACCTTTTTGAAGGAGCTCAGAAAGTCCTTCTTGTCTGCTTGCCGGTTGAAGCTGCTCATGTAGAACGACTCCACAGACGCGTCCTGCTCAGAGAGCTTCTTCTCCCACTGTGCAACCTGGGACTCGGCATGCTTTGTGAAGAATTCGAGCTCTTCCTGCAGATACAAGTCGAGGTGTGGCTCAAATACCCTCAACATCATCTCCTTGGCCTTCTCTTCTAGGTTGCTCTCTTGAGTCTTGGGCGGCGCGAGAGATTTAAAGAAAAGCATACCCTGCTCAAACACGCCGGCTACGGCTTTCAGATACCACTGGGAGTTTCTGTCGTGTGTCGCGTCGAAGAGGGGCGTGATGTACTCCATAATGATGTCCTCCCTCACCTTCTCCATCCACTCCCAGAATACGACGTCTGAGTTGGCAAAGATGCGATCCATCGTTTCAGCATGCTCGTTGCATTTCCGCAGCAGCATCTCAAAGTAGAGCCGCGAGGGTTCCAAGTTGATGTCCTCCGCCGTGGCCCCGCTGATGCAGTCCGCCGAGTTTGCTGTCAAAATATCGACATCGCTGAATATGGGGTGCTTCTGGATGAACAGCTCTGCTCCCGCGTTGCCGCCGTTGAGCGAGTGCAAAACATGCGCGTACCGCTTCATCCTGCCATCGACGTCCCAATACTCGTAACCTTGCTCAAACTCCCGAAGCACCGCGCTCTCGAAAATGCTCGTCATCGTCATGAGTCGTTCCTCTCGCTGGTTCCAGCCTTGCGCCCAGTCGCTCTTTGCAAAGACTTGCAGGTTCGCCATCATCCTAGCCTGCCGCTCAGGATCCCTGAACACCTGGAAGACGATGGGATCTGTGTGGCTCTTCGCCCTGGCCAGGTCGAAGTAGAATGGCGCCAGTGCCCCGTATATTTTCCCGTATTCTTCCCTCGCGTGGCCCCGAATACTCCTCGAGTTCTTGATTATGTCCAAAAGAGCCTCCGGATCTTTCAGCGGGTCCTTGGGTGTCGGCGCCCCGACAGTCATCTTTTCGAAGCCATCGACGGGCGGTGCAGTGGACTGGCGCTTCCGGCGTTCCTCTTCGACTGTCGCATCGAACAGAGTCGTGCTCGTTGGCTTTGGTGCGGCCTGATTTGTGGCACCACCTGGCTGGCCAGCTGCGGCTTTCGCAGCTCGTTCGGCGGCTTCCCGTCGCCTCCGCATTGCCTCGTCGAACCGTCTCCTGGCCTCGACCTCGTCCCAGCATCCCATGCTTTTCAACCTGGATACCCATCTTGTATCATCGTAGACCATCTCCTGCATACGTCGGGAGGCTCGAGCGACTTGCATCAGATCCGCAACGGGGAGGTAGTCTAGGATCGCGACAAGAACTTCTGGCGCAATTGTCAGCTCGTCATCCGGATCGCTTCGGAGCTCCTTTGACCAAACATACCTGCAGGCAGAGTCGGCCTCGAATCCAGCATCTCAGTCGCCTTCAAAGCGCCGAGAATGCTGCCGCCCCGAGGGGCATTTCCTCGCGACCTATACATGAAGGCGAAGGGGGTTCCGCCAGTACATTTGACGAGCGATTGTGTGTTTGTGTTGATCTAGACACTGGAAGGAATATCTCAATGCATAGCAAAACCCTCGGTCGAATTCCCAGTCACATTCAACCAGTCCGGGCGGGGTTCCTAAGGTCGTTTGCTGGGCGGGAATGTTGTACAAGTTGGATTACTCGTTGTTAATTAGTGGCGGCAGCCTGTCAGCTTAGATACGCTCAACTGTGACTTGATTCTCCAACAGGGAAGACCCCGCAACAGCTGGCGCCAGGTGAGTGAAGCCCCTGAACCCCTGAACCCGTGCGGCATGGTCTCCGAATCCAGTTGTCTGCAACAAAACCTCCGTCATTTTGGTTGCGCTCGAAGACAATGTCTTGAACGTATAGCTGCTTGCTCATGCTGTCCATGGTAATTTGATGCGAGGACTACCTTGCATAGATCTGGATGGCTCGATGAACAGACCTTTGAGCAAGAACGGGTTTGTCATCAAAGTAGACGATCCGCAGAGATTTGCTGCGTTGAGCCCCCCCAGCTGTCTAAAGTAGCCCTGATCTTTTGGAGACGACTCTAATCTCATGTTATCAAGAAGCACACACTTAGTTCCTCGTCCTCCTGTCTACTTTGTTGGCATTCCGTACCCAAACACCCGAAACCCGTTGCAGACTCATTGTCGTTGCCTCCAGAAGTGTGGCCCCCTCGGTGTCAACCTTCCAGGACATCGTATATCGTGTATGAGCCGGTAAGCAGCCAACGGTCGGGAGTCTGTGAGTTTCTGCCATACCATCCGCAGTGTTGTTCAGCCCTTTCGTTCATCACTCATCGTCAACGAGGTCAACTGCAACGCTTGTCGTCGTCCGCCGAGTGACGCGTCCGAAGAGGCACTCCCACAGATCGGCGGCCTCAACCGCTTCTCCTGCATTTCTGTCTTTACTCATTAACCGGGTAAGAGAGGCTTGCTCCAGCTCGAGTGTATTGGCCGCCTCGAGAGTGGGTTCTGCGACCTCGAATGCAGACGCTTTGATCTTCCCTTTGGAATCCTTGCCCATGTGCTCAATTCTTCTTTTGACCGACAGATTGTAGATTGACTCTTCAACCGACCCTTCGATCAAGTACAGCCACACTGTGGTTTCGTTCTTTTGTCCGATACGATCAACTCGGGCGATGGCTTGCAATTCGAGCGCCGTGTGCATCAGCGGCTCGCACAAGAAGACGTGACTGGCGTTAACCAAATTGAGGCCGCTTGACTGTGCCCGACCATGAAGAATGAAAACCTCGATGCCGGGATCTTGAAACCTCTGAATTCCAGTCGGCTGGTCAATGGAAGAGTAGCCAATTTTGTAGCGATTGAATGCGGCCCCCAAAATACTCAAGAAGCTGCGGTATCTATGGCTAAGTCAGCCACGAGCCTGCAACACATGAGCCACAGTTAACCTACTGGGTGAAGATTATCGATTTAGCACCTGGGTCTGATTCTCTGAGCCACATAATATGCCGCACGATCGAATCAACCTTTGTGCCGAAAGATACACCGGTCAGCTCCATATTGTTGATCTGGGAGAGCTTCTCCGAGCTAAATTCCGAGTAGATGCCGTTGCTGTTGACGGCGCGGCCCTTGTTTGCTTCATGAGACGCTGATGTTGCTGTGTCTTCGTGAAGCTTGAGCTCTCTCGGCTTGAGAGTGATGTCGTGAAGTTCTGTGAGTCGCAGTTGCCTCTTGCACATCGGGCAATTGTGATGTGCTCGATACCACTGTCTCATGCAGTCTTTGCAGAACTGATGACCACAAACTGTCAGAACACCAGTTATGAAATTTGACTGGCAAATGATACACAAACGGGGCTCGTTCGATTGAGTCCCAGCTTCCTTGAGGTTGAGCACTACATATCTTTAGTACGGTACACAAAGTTTGTGGTTTGCGAGAGACTTACGGTACCGATGTTTTGCATTCGCGGAATCAAGCTTCTTGCGGTGTTGCTCCTCACCAGCCATGCAGCCTATGATGGCTTGCTCGTCTTTCGAGCCCTCGTACGGCGCAACGCTGTCTGAAACGGCTTGAAGCTGCCTGTAGTATTCGACTCTGGCGTTCATCGCACTGGTGAAACGATCTATTTCGCGCTCCAATGCCGTTGCTGCCTTCGTTTGAGCAGTGATGTTCGCCTGTATGCCCCTTATCTGCCTGTTCACAATCTCGCGCTCAGCGCCTGCTCGGCCTCCCGTGGTGTCTGTCAATCGCGAGGCGATAGCTCTAAGCTCTACAATAGCGCGACGAAGAGAGCCGTGCCTTTCAGACGAAGGCTTGGCCCCCTGCCGGAGCTGATGAAGAGCCAGCAACTTTTCGGGAGCCGGCCCGTCTCCTTCCTCTGCGATTGCTACTGCAACTCTCGTTTCATGCTTGATGAGGGCATTTTCGAGGCCCGAAATTGCATCCTGACGATCAGCAACCGCGGCACGGAGCGCTTGCACGTAGACGATGATATCCTCCTGAGTTTTTGTTGAGTCAGTGAACTCTTCTCCAGTGTTTTCAACCTCGGCTTCCTCGTCTATCAAAGCTTGGGATAGGAGCTGAATGACGGCCTCCCGCCACTCATCAATCAAGTTTGCTTGATCGTTCAGAACACCGTATAATTCCTCAAGCGTCTCAAGCGTCGGTGCGCTTTCCAATCCTCTGACCGAGCTTGACACTAGCTCGGGAATCTCGGCAAAATCCTGGGTCCTGGCTTGCCGCTCCAACTTGTTGATGAGAGACATGGCCTTGACGTGTGCCTACAAATCTTGTTAGAGAGCTTCAGAATGGTTTGGAAGCTGTGTGTACTTCGGATAAAATTTCTCTTCTGATTATCTGGGCCTCGTCGTATTCGGCGTTTTCCAACAGCTGGAGTCTCTTAAAGTCTTCGGAATCTGGATCCGTGAGGTCGAGATTTGACTTGATCTGGAAGTAGGCGTTGGCACAAAAGAAAGTCGCTTTGTGGAGCACTTCCAGAGCATGGCGCAGCCTGCTTCGTGCTTCGCCAACACGGCTGTTGATAATAGTACTGTGGAATGGTTAGCGCTCTCTGCGAGCTTTGTGCGAAGACCTGCTTACTCTTCGGCCTCGTCCAGGTCACCATCACCAGAAGAGCCTGCGTCTGCCTCATCTGCATGGTTCTCATTCGAGCTTGATGCTTGACGAGATGCATGTAGCTCCTTCAGAGCAACCCCATTCTCTTGCCGGCATTCATCAACAAGAGATGACGCATGTTTCTTGACGTTTTGCCATATTTCCAGTGCTTCCTTTACTCGAGGGCCGTTCTCCAGCATCTGTCCTCGCATAAGTCTGGCTTGTAACACCGCCCTCAGCTCGGTGCGTATGTCATTGTCACTCTGCTCCAGCATCGCGTCCAGGACTTCGTCGACGGTCCGCATGGGTCCTAGTTTCCGCCCGTTCCCGCGACGCTGCACAATTTCTGGGTGAAGTGCTGCCTGTCTGAGACGATTGAGCCAGGTCCGCATGTCAGTCTCATATATGTCTAGGCTCCAATCATTGTTCAAAGGAGCCCCATCGACGTCCATAGCGCAAGCCTTGGCCATATTCCTGAATAACTCGCTATAATATTGTTCCTCCACCGCCGTAAAAGGTAGCGTTATCACAAAGCGCTTTTGCGGCGGAAGAGAAAGTTCGTGTCTCACAAGCTGCTTGGTATGCCGTAAAGCGATGCTACCAAAAAGAGAGCGGAACAGATCCTTGCGAGAGTCTGTAAGATCCCTCCAAATATGCGCGCAGGAAGCGTAAGGCTCGTAGTGCAGAAAGCTGAGCAGTCCGAACAGATCTTTGACATCGTTCTTCACTGGAGTGCCGGTGACGACCCAGGCGTTGATGCGAGGCAATAACTTGGCCACGGCTGCGGCACCGGTAACTCCACTCTCGATCATTTGAGCCTCGTCCAGGCAAACACGCCACCAGGACATCTTTGTCAAAGGTGACCCCAGTCTTTCATACTTTCGCTCCTGACGTCTAGACCTCTCAGGGGGTTTCGTTGCGTAATGAACCTCGGAAGACAGAGTCGGGTACGTCGTGATGACAATGTCCTGGGAAGCCAAGTCCGCGCGAAGGTCGTCTTCAGTGTCGAACTTGGCGTGCCTTCTTCCAGCGTAGTATTTGACTTTCAGATGAGGGGCATGACGTTGAATTTCCGAGACCCACTGCTCCCTCAGAGAATCAGGGGTGACTATGAGTGTGGCACCAGTCGCGATAAGTTCTTCCCCGTTTTCTTTGACAGTCGTATGCTCAAGGCTGGGCTCTCGTCGATGCAGAGCGACCAAACCAATGACCTCCAGGGTCTTCCCGAGACCCATCTCTTCGGCGAGTATACCGCCTACGACAGAACGCTCCGCTGTCTGGAAAGGCTCAAGATCGGTCGTAACGAGGTGGTACAGACGGCTAAGGTAAAACTGCACGGCACCTGTTGCTTCGTCTCGAATCGTTTCGAAGCTATGTGGCATGTTGTTTTCCCCGAATCTCGGAAGCTTCTCGAGATCGGCGGCAGCGCCATCCCCGGAACCTCTCCAGCAAACTCCCTCTCGCCTCAAGAGCCATCCAAGAGTTTTCTTCTGGTATGGGTAAAGAGAAGCGGTCAGCCCAGGAACTTGGATGTCTATTACGCTGGCGTCGTCCCTCGCAGGAACGTGAGCAGCTTCGTAAAAGTCGAGGGGTGACCAGGTCTCTTTCCCGGATGCAGATGCATTTGGCGATGAATGTCGGGAAAAGAAAACATTCAGTATTTTCTGGCTAATGTTGCGCTCACGGACGGATCGCAACCAGTCAAGAGGAGTCTTTGTTTCGTTCCAGTAAAGTTGGAGCTGAAATTTCAACTTGAGGTAATTTCCATCGGCACGTAGTGTCAGGTCAAGCACCACCTTAATCTCACCTTCGTGCTCCACATCCTTCCATTTGGTCCCGAATACATCCAGGCATACTGCAAGGCGACTCGAAACAGCGTCCGGCTGAAGGGCAACGGTGGCGTCTATCAACGGTGTAGAATGCCGGCTGCGACTCGCAATCTTGAACTCCTTCCGGACAAATTCGATGCGTAGTTGGGAGCCAATATTGGTACGGATTGATATGCCTGGCTGAATTGTTTCTGGCACTACCTCCTTGGGGAGTTTGCGCGTGATTTCCAAATCTTCCCTAGCTATCAAGAGTGTCTTCACCTCGTTCCCAGACCGCTTCTGCCGCTTGGCTGGGGGTTCAGAAATGCCCTGGCTCTGAGCCTGTGACTCATGGCTAGCCAGAAGAACATGCAAGCTCTCGAGGAACGCAGCTGGCCATGGATCTTCACTTGTTCATGAGAACATTACAAGCAAGCGAAGATGGGTTAGACAAACCGTGGAATCCGACTGTGGAAGTAATAGGCAGTGGTTTGCCACGGCGCGCGGTCTGCTTTGAGCGTCCCATTGCGGCAGGTGGGTGCTCCACGGATGCCTAGACGATTTTGGAGGAATTAGGAGTAAACGGTGGGCATCTTCGACAAGGAGGCGTATGACTTATGTCAGGGTGCAAAGCATTTGAGAAGTTTTGAGGCAGAAAACGCTTTCTAAGGTGATTGCCTTGCAGATGGATGCATGAGGGAAGAGAGCATCATCTGCAATAGGTACCCAGGCAAGTAAGGCTGTGTGCTGTATGAGGTAGTCAATAGCCCCCAATAAGATACCTGGGGCATACCTGCCTTCCTTGAATGGCATCTACCGTCGATTTCTTATCGATAAGTACCTTCGTAAGAGAGGCGCGCGTCCTGCTTGGCGTTAGCGCGACGAGTGGCGGGGCAGATGCTAATTTAGCGGAGGAGGTGCGGTGTGTTCCCTGTTGAAGGCCGACCAGGGATGGGGAGGAATACGCTAGGCCAAAGGTAGAAGGCGGTGGAAGGAGAGCTTGGCCACTAGGTCACTGAGTGCTTACTTAAGGAGGACTGGACTTGTTCCGAGCCTTAGCGTCTGTCGGGACAAATTTTGGGAATCGGCCCGTTGTGCAACACTTTGAGAAGCCCAGAGGTCTTGACGACGCGCGCAAGCTTATTAGTGGCATCTTGCTTGATTCAAGAAGCTTGCATACACACACGGTATGTAGCAGCTACTGATGATTAGATTTTGAGTGGGAATTGGAGCTGATTATCGTATACAGATCAAAGATGCGAGCGCCGAGGATCCAGCAATTTTTGGGCCCCTTGCTCTTCCGCAGGGCTCCCGTCGCTCCAACATGCCAAACGCGATGGCTTCACAAGACACGAGCTGCCCCGCCGATTCCATCCCCGATACCTCTCATTCCCGACGTTCAGACTCTGCTCAAGGTCATTGGCCGTGGTCTGAGCCAGCACGCCGACAAGTTTCCAACATGGGACGCACTGTTCTCTCTCTCCTCGGACCAGCTCCGAGAGCTGGGTCTTGAGCCTCCAAGGACGCGACGCTATCTTCTCACCTGGCTGGATCGGTACAGAAAGGGGGCATTTGGTGCCGGCGGCGACTTCAAGCATGTTGAGAATGGCGAGGCTGTCCTGAGGATTGCTCGCGATCCCAAGACGGAAAGGAAAATGGTCGTCAACGTGCCCGCAGATGCCGCCGTGGAAAAAGTTTCGCTCGCAGGTCTGCCCAAACTGGCGGGCTACACGGTGCGCGGCGCCAACACCATTTCTGGTCCCTACGCAGTGCCCCTGAAGGCCGGCGAGGGCGCTCGTGTGGTCGTGGCGGAGGGAATGTGGGAGCACAAGCAGGGCCACAAGGTCGACGGAGGTGAGCGCAGAAGAGGTGAGGTCCGCTTCAAGAAGCGCGTTGCGGCACGCAGAGCCGAGAGGGAAGCCCAGGGACTGCGATAAAGGCGTAAAGGTCGCTCTCCTACGCGTTTTTTCAGAAGACGGCCCCGTGCCGCGTGACACCACCAACTGTATTTATACCAATAGATGTTGTACGCTACGATATCGGAAGACTCAACCGCAAACAACGACTGCAAATATTCAATGCAATGGCAATGAACAATTGGGAACAAACACATTGGCTTACGGAAGAGCGCAATATGGGCACTTACTTCGAAAAGGTGGGCAAGGAACAGAACCTATGTCGCCCCTTCGGATCATGACCCAGCTGCCTTCACACACCTCGGAGGACAGCCGATCGATGTAACTTGGATAATAGCATTGCTCAGTAGCAGCTGTGGTGTAGATGCAGATATCGGTGGTCGTTGTGGAGGCTCTGGGTTGACCTGCCCACTTAGGTATCTGCCTAGGTAAATACACATGTAATTACTGGGCAGCGGAATCCCACGTATCCGTTAATCAACTAACGGCTATCAATTACACGTGGTGTCACAGTACTGTGGTACCTTGCCCATCTCACTCAGTACCTACCTAGGTACTACCTAGGTGGGGTAGCTGAGGCGTAGCTATCCGCTTGGCAAGAGCTAAGTTCTCGGTACGGAGTACTTATTGGCAATTCAACCGCACAGCCTTTCCTACTATAGCTTCGTGCAACGGTAAAACTGCCGGATCAACTTGAAATTGTCAACGATCCAACTTTTGGACGTCGAACGACTTGGAACATTCTCCGCTATAGAAAATCAACCTCATCCCTTCTCTGATGCCGGTCTTACTGCTGCGGAGTTACAAAACACCGCGGACAAGCTTTCCATACTTGCGGCCTTGCGAAACGCCGCGGACTACATTGAATCGCGCGCTTTTGCTAGAGCGCCCTCTCCACAGTTACGTATGGGTAAATACGCACACTCCGCCCTCGAGGACCTTTCTATCAGGGAGCTCAGTCGGTGTCAATGTGCAAGAAGGTGGCAAAACTTTCTGCATCACTAGCCTGGGTGACAAGGCGGACTAAGCCAGCAGCAAATCCACGAGAGTGCTCAATTCATATATTAGGCCAGCCCTGTGCTCACCCGAGTTTCGGTGTAGACGGATGGATTCGCGAGGAGGAGGGCAGGCACGACCCCAGGGACAACCTGTGCTGCTATACTGAAGCAGACTGCCTTTGGCTAATGTGTATGTCTATCCACAGAAACAAGACAGATGCGTCAGATGGTGCCGTTATCCGGCCGAGTCGGTTGTTCTCTCTGATGGAACGCTCTCCCCAAGGTTCCCAACATCGTCGCAGACCATGCCGTCTCCAGGCGCACCTCTAACTGACAGGGCAAGAGCCGAGAATTCACTCGCCAATATCAAAACATGGCATGCGTGGGGCATCTCACCGTTTCAACAAGTTACCCTGGCAAATGGCCACTGAGCTTGAGGGCCGGCAAGCCTTGTCCAAGGTAAGAAAGCGACATCTTGACCCCAGCTCAAGATGTGGTACTCGGAGCCTTGAACAATCCGGTTACCCACTTCCGATGGATTACATTCAGGTGTCGTATGGGAGGTGCGGACTCCCATTCAAAGGAACGGATAGTCTGATACGCCCCATTGCGGACAGTGTGTCTGGCGTCCCTCCATCACTTGACCGAACTCCACGTCTCCGCGTCCGCCTCCATGGGGGACCACGGAAGGCGTTGGGTACCTCCGCAATCCTCCCACACGCGGCTCCATATTCATCTATTGCTCCATCATGGAGTTACTTATCCCCCAGAGATAACGCTTGAGGGGAGGCGGGCTCAAAAAGATGATGTTTTCCTCGATTCATGGGCTGAAAAGGAAGTATCAGCTTTGCGTCTTATTCTTTTCGTTCCGTGTTCTTCCTGAGTCCGTGTGCTTTGATACACTTCAAGAATCATGGGCGGAAAAGTCTCGAAATTCGACATTGCAAGGCTTCATCGTCGTACCCCCATTGACATCAACAGCATCGGCTACAAGTATTACATCGTCTACGCCGTCATCGCCTTCACTTTTGCAATCGTTGTATGGCTCTGGTTTCCTGAGACGATCGGCCGTAACTTGGAGGAGATTGACTTGCTCTTCCGCGAACCGCCCTCGATTTCTGCAACCTTCAAGTATGCCAAGACACGGCCCATCGCTATGCCCAAGGAGTTTCGGTCAAAGAAGGACGACAAAGCGGCACACTTGGAGGACGCATGAGGAGTGGAAGACAAGTCTCACGCCTGCTTGAATATATGGACGGCGCCGAAAACATGAAGAGCCTTCTAGTTGAGATGCTGTCACTGGGCATGGGAAATTGATTCGGAGCGCAGCAGCATCAGAGCTTAGCATAGGATAGACACGGATGAATCAGGAAGACGACGATCACACCCAGCCTTCGATGGGACGGGAACCTCACAAATTTCCGCCACGAGTACTTCGCAGACGACGCATATTGCCTACCTACATGGTTCCACAATGACAGCTCGACGGGGTGGTACATCTGAAAACATACTCGACGCCATGGGGAAACCGCGAGAGACATAAGCCGACGAACGCGCTTGCATGAAGTGTTTACGTGTAACTTGACTGGATTAGCGGACAAGATCACATCGGTCAAAGTACCTACCTACCTAAGGTACCTACCTACCTTAGTACCTCGGGGCAGTAGCACCCGTTTGATCTCAGCCCAAAGTAGGTAGGTACCTGCCCAGGTAGTTAGGCAGTGTGGACGTGCCTACCTGTCTGGTTAATAATTACCCAAGGTACCAGGCAAGGGCTGATGTCGGCGCCGACAACGGCACCATGCGCAAGAGAAGCGTCCGAAAACCAACGACCTCATACTCGGGTACGGTAACCGCCGCAGCACTCTCCAATCCTCAGACACAGTCTACAATGAGATTGCGGCCCGTCTTGATTCTATACCTTCAACGTGGACACACGACCTACCATCAGATTAGGCAGGATG
Organism: Colletotrichum lindemuthianum; assembly: GCA_001693025.2. Taxonomy (NCBI): domain Eukaryota; kingdom Fungi; phylum Ascomycota; class Sordariomycetes; order Glomerellales; family Glomerellaceae; genus Colletotrichum; species Colletotrichum lindemuthianum. The sequence continues at coordinate 51,930 of MASP02000067.1, read as the reverse complement.
CGCTCCAGGCCACGTTGTTTTCGTTTCGAGAGGCGGAACCCAGCCGCGCGTACAGATACTACTAGCGACGTCAAACCAACCCCTGCCAGTTCCTTGTGGTGGTCACCTTCAGCGAGTGTTCTCCATCTCCATTCCCACTAGCCTTTGTGGCTGGCAGGCAGAAGCCACACACAATAGTGTGAAGCTTGAATCTGACGGACACGGTCGAACCAGATGCTTTGGACGCCGAAGAATGAAGAAACACCGCAAAATTGTGGGAGAAACGTGTTCACAGCACCTGACAGATTTCTGATTGACGCAAGACCCGTAAGATCTCGGCGGTTCGGAGGACCCCTGCGCATTCTTGTCTAGAGCCAAATCGAGCTCCAGGCAACCGCACCAACGTCTCATTTTGATTCCGATGCGAGCCCAGAACGCGCTCGAAGCAGTTTCGCTGCACGAGGGCACGGGCTCGAATTGTCAAGACGTTATCGCGGCGGCCGAAAAGTTGGACTGGCACCTGACCTCTGAGGACCATGGAGGAAGCAGTTGATCTGTTCGATCAAGCCAACGATCCCGCTGTCCCCCGAACCCAAGGCAATCGACTTGAGTTGAAAAGTCACGAGTGCAAGAAACCAAAGAAAAAGCAGCCGGGTCTGTACGCGCGATTTGTGGCCGGGCGCTGCTCAACCGACTGTTTTTCGTCCAGTCCTTGATTGCGTGAAGATTGGAGACAGGCACACAGGATCCAAGAGACCGAAAGAGGAACTTTCTGGGGCCATCAATAAGCTTAAACGGTATCGTCCCGCTCTGTCGGAATGTTTCGCACACTCTCCGTGCCTCGCGAGGATTGGGGCTTAGACCTCTGGGTTGGTCACCATCTCGTCTGGTTCAAGACGACGCCTGGTCTTCCGGAATGAGAAACCGGAGCCGGTGTGACTCACCTTTGGCCAGCTTGCTGATGCAAAGGCCCAAGTAGTCTACACAAACACTTACGCCATGCCTGACGGATGACGGGTTGGCCGGTTCGTAATCGTCCACGCACGTTGGACGAATTTACAGTGGAGAGACGCATGGAACCGGCACGTCGCTGCAGGGTTAAGCTAGGACTCATCAATCACCTGCCTTGCGACACCCGCCTATCCTGATGCCGACTTTCCGCACTTTGGAGCAGCGTACGACATACGGACATATTTACTATACGTACATCAGCGTCCTCGCTGGCGTTTCTGCCATAGACCAATAGCCTTACTGCAGGGTGCGGGCTTGGGCGGGTGTGGGCGTGAGAACCTCGACTTGGTTGGTGTGCTGGGCCCGTGGTTATCAGATGTTGAAGGTACAAGACGTACGGCAGACGGACGCATCATCTTCTCCACGCTGCGCGGGCGTACACTATTACTCTGTGCCCATGCTGCGCAGTAAACAACTTCACCAACCTTTTCGCGTATTCCATTACCACTGAACAAGGGCAAAGGCTCTCAGCAAAAGGCCTGTGGCTAAACCGCTTGCAGTCGAAACCCCTGACCATGCCCATGTCAGGCATAACTTGGGTTGCCGTTGATTGGACGTCTCTCAATCGAGCTAGGGCTGGACGCGAACAATCCCCATCGAAACCCAGCTTGCTGCCAAGGCCTCGTTCAACCAGCGTCGAATCCTCTTTTCCACGTAGAGAACACACGCTGCTGGCTTCGATTCCTAATCCGCTTTGGTGACCTTTCGTCATCACACCGCGTATATAGCACACTCACCCTACGCACAGCGTTACGTACCGGCCTTTATCACAATCTGCGTGGTTAGCAGATGGGAAATAATTTACGCAGAGTCGGATGACCCACACCGTCCGATTTACCTTTGGCCGCCCCCCGGCTCGCCTACCGTGCCAACCCGGTTCCTCCACGCGTCGCCACCGGGCGTGGGTTTCGCCCGTTGCGTAGCTTAACGACCTCGGATGGTGTTGCTCTAGAGCCGCCTAGTGCTCGGTGAAGTCAAGTCAATGGGGCGCCTACGAGAGACATTTGTGGGAGAAATTGGAAAGCTTCCAAGAGCCCCTGGCATCCTTGTCTTGCTTTATGTGACCGTCGTATTTCGTTTTCCCGGCCATGACCGGGTCGTCACATGGAGCCCCTTGTTTTACTTCTCCAGTCAAGGCAGCCTGTGCTGCCATGTCTCGAATCAATCGTTGAGCCCTCCGTCACCAACCCGCCGAGTACACACGCAACCGCAACTAGTCTTCTGTCATCTTTAGTCGCTGCCGATTTCTACGCCTGTGACGACTGCTTGTGTCGTTGTCGACGTACTCAGCTCCGTAAGCTTCGTCGACTTACATCTTGTCTGTTCCCACACGCCCCACCACCACCCCCAACCCAGTATCGCGGACTCCCCTGCCCACCCACTCTTTCCCTTCCCGCAGCTTGGCGCGAACGGCACGTCGAACTCGTAGACGAGCTTGACTGACCCTGTTCGACATGCTTCACCGTAATTCTTCGCAGGTGTCCCACTGGCGGGTTGCGCATTCCTGCATCAGCGCGGAAGCCATGGGCAAGTGACCATGATCCTGGCTTCCTCGAGTCTGCCCTACCCGTAACATGAGGCTGTCTATGCCTGGCCTGGATTGGTGCTTTCGGCATTGGGTGTGTAGTCTGCTCTGGGGATACACCTGTAGAGCAGACACATATAGCTTGCGTGATAATGTATAAAACAGTAAGGCTCTTCCGTACCTTAGGCAACAATGTCTCTCCTTGCTCAGCATCGAGGCAGACCACTAATACAATCATCTTGACTTTTTCACTTATTTGAAGACCATCTCACTCTTGACATTGGAACACTTGCCATCATACTTACTCGTTGACCATATACCATTACTCTCCCGAGTTGCGGCGACCGTCTAACAAGGGTCAACAGTCGTTTAGCACTTTGGGAAACCATACCCTCATTTCGCAAGAAATGTCTTCAAAGACGTCGAAGCAGTCAGAGTCCAGCTCCAGGAAATCACAGTCTAAATCCAAGTCGAAAACTCCAAAGACGGATGACTGGACAGACATCACCGACCCAGAGGAACGCCGCAGAATACAAAACCGCCTCGCTCAGCGCAAGTTCCGTACGCTCTCATCAGCCCCCTGCAGTTTCCGTTTCTGAAGAAATAAAAACAAAACACTAACCAGTCACCCAGGCAAGAAGAATCAAGACTCCAAGGAGAAAGAGGTGCGGGATGAGCAAAACAACGCCCTCGCCCAAAACTCGTACACCGTCTGCTCGCCGGAAGCCCTGGGGCCGGAGGAGCAGGAGTCAGGCCTGCCGTGGGGCAGCCTCAGCATGAGGCACGTCGTCTCCCGGGGCCACGAGCATGAGAGCCGGAGGAGCAGCGGGAGAGGGGAGTACGTCGATGAGGACGCGCACACGCAGGTCGCGGCCAACGCGTACGCGACCGACTACTCGGCGGCGTACGGGCAGCCGCCGAGTTATGGAAGTGGCGGCGAGGAGTATCACTTCGAGGAAGAGTCGCCCTACTACTTTGACTACGATCAGGGGGCCGAGTCGAGCCAGGGGCAGGGTTATCAGCAGAGGTAAGGTTGCACGCTTTGCTGGATTTTCCTCTTTACTGATGACTGACAGGTTCTGCTATGCTTAGCTGAGGCGATGAATCTTTGCCGTGTGATATGAATGATGAGTTGAGCCGTGTGTGTTGGAAAGATCTGGAAATGGGTCATCAGTTGCCACGGAGTCTCCCCTCAACACGATGAAGATGGTGTGAAGGGTCAAAAGTAATGTTGTATTAATGCATAACGAAGAATGGTGGTATGACGAGCTGACTTGCTGTTTGCTCCAACATTGGTACGATTTTCTGTTTCTTTCTGTGAGGAGTGCTTCTCTCCCCTCTTATGGTATTGAAGGCCACTCTCTTCTCTCGAGTTGTTGCATCTCAACTCCCATGTACGATGGTTGAAAACACGGCAGGGACTTCGGGCAATAGATAGTCTCGAGGAGGAATCAAAGTAATGGACACACTGATAGTATTAAATAAGGAGAAATGACTCCAAGCATGGAATACCATAGAAAATATTCCACTCATAAAGAGACTTGCATGAGTACCTATGTAGGGCAACTGCTATCAGCACTGCCATGTAGTCTACAGAAGGCCCCCTTGTCAAGGTATATAGCTACTACTCTAATAAATGACTAGAAAAACTGAGATTGGTTGTTGCCTGGGGCAGTATCAATCACCAATCTTGCTGTAGCACAAGGTTGGATTTAGGACCCAGCTTGTTGACTGGAGTGAGTGGAAGTGTGGCAGCATCGTGTGAGTTGAGAGTTTCCCAGGTTTGACAACCAGGTAACTGGGTGGGCGCGTATCATACATTAGCCCACCATCAGCAATTAGCTGGATTCCTGTTACTTTAAAGAAGTGCCTTAGCCAGAAGTGAGAGGGCAAGCTTGATCACTGGTACTACGTAGGGCTGCCTGGCAAGGGAGACACTCGCTTACACCCAGCATGACATGGAGCCAAGGCATTACCAGTTGGTAATCCAAGGCATTTGAACATAGCATAACATGCACATATATGTCTCGGACCTACATGTAACAATATAATACCCAGAGCTTCAAGCCTAACACAGCAAATAAAATCAGCTTGAGCCCTGTGACCTGCCTGCTTCGTGTAAGTACGACTGTGAGACTAAGGTGCCTAGGCCAAAGTAAACCACAGCATAAGGTGGCACCCTTGATTTCCAGACTGCCTTGGCTGAAGGGTGTGTCAGCCCAACTATATCAAATTACATCAGGGTCAAGGTGAGGTGAGGACTTCAGAGCTGCAAGGTGCCGGACTTGGCAAGGTCAGCCGGTAGAGGTGAAGTTGGGATACGGGTACGTGGACCGGGGTAACATACCTGATCCCGTTGGGCAGAGATTGTACCGCATATTCTCCGCAAGTGATAACCTTGATTGGTTCGAATAATTTGAAATGGTGCAGCGATGATTTCCAGCTCCAAGTCCAGATGATATCTGTTTCTGTGAGGTATCCTGTATCTGTTGACAGTCCTTGTTGATAGCCATGGTCTTCTCTGTAAATATGCCGGACCAGGCTGTGTATTTGCAATAGCATTGTTTCTTGATTATACTGAGAACTGTGGTATACAAAAAGGCTCATCTTTAGTAATGGGCTAGGGAAGGTGATAACCTATCAGATATACCACATAGGCTTCTTTACCTACTATATAATCAGCTTCTTCTCCAGTTTATGTTTGTAGTCTTTCTGTGTTTTCTTTAGTATAGGTCAAGAAAAGAATCTTCTGGTCCTGCAAATCTCAATTACACACTCTATACATAAATGAAGTATCCCAATTGAGGATTCGAATTAGAGGGTGACTAGAATCTATTAGAGCCCCAGCCCCAGCTGTGCTGTGTACCTGGTAAGTCGACACAGTACGTACCTTCCGTTAAACCCTGCAGGAACTAGAACCCACAGACTCGGCCCCACAACGGCCAAGGGTTCAGTGCCTATTGTCAAATTGACCATACGGCCAAAAGGATGTGGGCCCACACAATACATGTTACTGATGTA